>BMAO01033874.1:0-381213 GCA_019973975.1 Trichonephila clavata | reverse complement strand
AACAAAGTTCCATGTAATACACAATTCCAACTCTTTTAGAAGCTTGCAATGAGATGGAATGGCCACAGTTTTTGCAAACAGCAAAGTTCAATAAAGCTTCATTCAATAAATTCAATTCTATTAAAACATTTTTTTCATTACTTCCTTCCATATCTTCATATAAACTGTTGTTTGAAATAAGTTTTCGTTTTGAAGCACTCTGAATTACAGTTTCTGTGCTGTCTGATGTGATAGCTGGAACATTTTGAGCATTTATTTTTTTAACACCAACATTTTTGAGTTTTTTAAATAATATTTTAGATCTCCCCATAATTTTTGTCGTTAATAAAATACTAATAAATAATTTAATGTAAAACGTAGATTAAACAGAAAAAAATAATCTGGATAAATAAATTAGAATTTACAATTAGATAGCTCAAGCAAGGATAATCTCATTTAACAACAAACCAAACGGAAAAAAAATAACTGTGTTGAGTGGTCTTTTCCATTCTTCAAAGAAAAATCGTTTTATTTATGTGTAAAAAAAAGGTTATACTAATTGTAGACAAAACAAATCGCGCGGTCATCGAAACATTAAGCATGATGAAATACAGATGCTCCTCGAGGATAAATATAAAAAAATAAAAAAAAGTCAAAATCGATAATTTTTCAAAACTTCATGTGCCGGACCCCTTAAAAGCCTTTCAGTGCAATAACCGCATAGTTATGGCACAAAGGAAGCATTTAGATGATTTTTTACGTGGTAGAATTATAGGATGACTGGAATGTGGACGTACCCAGCTGGAAGTATTCGCGGAACTTGGAATCGCTCAGAGTGTCATCTCCAGACTTTGGCAACGATTCCAAGATGATGGTAATGTGAGTAGATGTTACAGCACAGGTCGCCCTCGAGTTACAACGCCGAACGAGGACCGGTATTTGGCAGTTACTGGCAAAGGAAACAGACGGAGCACAGCATCAGACCTGTCTCGTCAGCTCTCTGCAACTACCGGTACGACAGTTTCAAGGCAGACCGTGTACAGACGCTTAGGGCACATTGGTCTATATGCTCGTAGGCCTGTCAGAGGTGTTCCCCTTACCACAACTCACTGTTGCCTGCGATTAACCTGGAGTAGACAGCATGCATTGTGGACACCGCAACAGTGGTCTTGTGTGATGCTTTCCGACGAGTCCAGGTTTAGTTTCCAGTCTGATTCTCACCGGACTTTCATATGGAGAGCGCCAGGTACCCGCTACCACCAAGAGAACACCATTAAACGACACCGTTACGGTGGTGCAGGATGGCTCGTTTGGGGAGAAATTATTCTTGGTTTCAGAAGTGACCTGCATGTTCAGAGTATAACGATGACAGGCCACATCTATCGGGATGTCATTCTGGAACAACATGTACGTTTTTTTCGGGGCGCCATGGGTGCTGAATTTCTGTTTATGGATGACAACGCCCGTCCTCACCGTGCAAACATTGTAGACGAATGCCTTCAATCGGAGGATATCACCCGTATGGATTGGCCAGCATACTCACCGGACTTGAATCCAATAGATCATGTGTGGGATATGCTTGGCCGACGAATTGCAGCCCGTCAACCCCCTCCCACCTGTCTACCAGAACTTCGCAGGGCATTGCTTGATGAGTGGTGTAATATTTATTCCCCAAGATCAGATTGATAATTTGATACTCAGCATGCGTAGGCGTTGTAAGGCCTGTATTGCATCGTCCGGGAGACATACTCCGTATTAACCATCCTACTAACCATGTTATACTGTTTTTTTGTAAATAGGTTCTTTTTTGAAATTTGCTCCAGGGAGTAAAAATCGCAATTTTTATTAATTATGTCAAACATATAGCAACTTTTTTGCTCTTTACCTTTTGTTTAATAAATAGACTTTACAAATAAGTCAAATTTGTTTTGCTTCTGTCTCTTCCTTTGCCTGAACTTCATTATCCTTAATTTATGGACATGAGTGTAGTTTTATTTTCAAACGTAAAAGTTCTTGACAGAATTTTAAATTTCAAAAATTGCGATTCATTAACGTGTAAAGACAGTGCTCTAAAACTAACATTAGATATTCTTAACATAAAACTTGGAAAAATCTTAGTTAAAATTAATAGGTAATATTATAATGTTAAACAAAAATAATTTCAGCTGTTAGGAACATGGTTTTTAATAAGTTTCTTTTCTAAAATTCTCTCTTTCAAAATATATGAGATTAGTTAACAAAATTTTAAATCTCTTTCTGTAATGTTTCCTTTAAAGGTTTTTATGTTAAATTTCCTATGCAAAAGTTTCAATGTTTTCTATTCTCTTTTATTGTGCTAAAATACTCGCTGTAGTACCAAAAATAGCGTCTAAAAATTTTGATATATTTCAAATGAAAATTATTTTTCAGGTGGATTTCAATTTATTCCCGGTGGTCTTAACTCCTTTGTCCATATCTTAATGTACACATATTATGGTCTAGCTGCAATGGGACCCTCAGTTCAGAAATATTTGTGGTGGAAAGAATATTTGACCAAATTACAGATGGTAAGCTGATAATTCTTTTATGATAATTGCATGTTAACGATATATTGCTGCTTTAACTTTCAAATTGTAATGGTTGCGAACTCGTGACCGGGATTATTTCTTTCGTAGTTGTTGGTTCGAGTCTTGGTGCCATTTAAGATCCACTATGCACAAGGGTCGATGTAAGTGTAATCTGTCAGGGCTCAAAGTCCTTATGCTTGCGTGGTGTGGATGTTTGGAGAGTTGGATGTCAGTTCAGGTGTCATTTGATCTTAAGATTCAAAATGATGGAAGTTTATCGCTTATGACCCTTATGTACTTTTGTACCTTTATGTGCCCCGTTAATTTAATTTTAACTCTTTAAGCTTTTCAGCTCTCTTGTGAATAAATCCAAATAGCTGTACTTCCTTTTTTAGAAAGTTACCGAACTGTTAGGAAAATATAAAAAATGTAAGGATATTTAGTTTCATAAAAATTAAATTAATTCCAATAATAATCCAACAATATTTAGAAATTTAGTAAATTCCTAATAATACAAAAATAATCTTTGAGGTCATATTAGAAGTTTCGCTACATTTTATAAAATTGAATGTTGTTGTGTCAGCTCCTAGTGATAATGGTAACGAACTTGAGGCCAGTGTTGTCGAGTGGCGAGTTCGATTCCAGATGTCACTGAAGATCCACCGTGTAGAGAGGCTGATGCACTTTAAGGAGCTCGAGGTCATAACGTTAACGATGTGTGGGTATTAAGAGTAGGGGCATTCTTGTGACTTGACCATGATTCAAAAATACAAGGTGATTCACCTAAAAGCCTCGTGTTGTTTTGGAATGAGGTGAGCAATCATTTCATTACTGTAAGATTTAAATCGGTGCCATCGGCTCTATTTTTTCCAGTGAACCTTATGATACTGTCCCAAAACTTATGCAAATGTATTGCGAATTGTAAAGAATAACAACTTCTAGTTGTCCTACATCAATATTTTTAAGTATCTATCATGGAAGAGTAATCAAAAGATGAATTATAGAACAGTTTAAAGGTGATATGAGTTTGATTAAAGTTGTTTAAAGGAAATTTTTAAAAACTTTTAACTGAAACAAATAGAAATTTCAGATACGTGCACATATTTCAGATTTTATTTACCGTAAAATTCAGCGTATAAAGCGCACTTTCAACACACAAAATCGAAATTTACCGGGGCGCGTTATACGCCGGGTATAAAAATGATAGTTTCAAAAATTTAAAAAGAGATATGCATAAAAAGAAACTTAGGCTTCTACAAAGATTGGAATACTATTTATTCAAAAGGAATGCCATACATTATGAACTTAGTTATTTTTCTAGAAATATAATATATATTTTTTAAAATCCTTGGATAATAATGGCTTTAAAACATAATAGCACTGCTAACGTACAATGCAGGTTCCTTCGTAAAAAAGGGCGTACTCGTTATGCGGCGAATATACATCAAAATTTAAAAAAATGCAGCTTTAAAGTATAGGTGTACGCTATACGCCGGATTTTACGGTATATAAAGTTTTTAGAATAGATGTTTTAAGTTTTTCTTTCATATATCCCACCACAAATATTTAATTTATATAAGTAACTTTAAAAAGATGTAGTTTTGTAATAGGAAGAAAATGAGTAAATTTTTGTATACTTTTGACATGTAGAAAAAAGGCAATGAATCAAATATTTAATTTATTTTTGCAGTTGCAGTTCGTCATCATATTAGTTTTCGTGATGATAATTATACCTCTCAGTGGATGCAAGACTTCAAAGCATGGCATCTATATCGACATCCTCTTTGCGTTTCTCTTCCTTGGCCTTTTCTACAACTTTTACACTAAAACATACAAGAAATCACTGTCACTAAAAATCAAGTTGCCAGATCCAATTAAAGAACATATCAGTAATGGAAAATCTAGTGCTCCCAAACAAAATGGCGTGAAATCAAAATCGAGTTGGGGTGAACTGATTTCACAGTTCCCATCTCCAGGACCAATAAGACGACGTTAAACGATTGTAGAGACTAAAAATTGTGCATATGTTAAGAATAATTTGAAGAAACTCAGTTTAGGGTTTACTCATCAAGAAGGTCTTAGTGAATGTAATGTAATTCATTTGGGACTTTCCTCTACATTATTTGCACTATCTTTTTATATAATTATTTGTACAAAGCAAAAGCTGTTATCATGTTTGCAAATGTAATCTCACGAACTGCATTCTCCGGTAATATAAACGATTGTGAGTGAGATAGGCGAAAAGATGATTTAATCATACATGCAAACGTTTGTTTTAAAGGTTGTTATAGTTGCATTTGGCATGGTTTATAACCATTCAGTGAATTTTGGAAACATTCTTGATATGTATTTTTTACATTACTAAAGGGTAACTATTCAAATAATTATTATTTATCCAAGTTGTGGGAATATCATCCAAAGGATTTTATATATTTTATTTAAGTAAAATATTGATCATTCTTTTGTATACATAACTAAATAAGATATTACCAACAAATTCTATGAATTCAAAAGCTAATTAAATCTCTTAGTAGTACCAGACAGTAAATTGAGTTCTAAAAACAAATTTAAAAGTTTAATTTCTGCATAATTTAAAATAATCATTTACAAAAAGTTATAAAGTTGAAAACTTAGTTTTAATATTTTTTATTTAAGATTCCTTTCAAATCCTTCTTCATTCTACTAAGTGCTTGTACAGGTGCGTGTGCCCTGAATTTAGAATTCTGATTGCAATACCTGAAATATGCATGTTTTTTCATAACTTTAATGTTCAGCCAAACATTTTGAATTGCAGAAAAAAGTATCAGAATGAATATTCAGTGGAATTTCTGTGCCATTTGTTAAAAGTTATTTAAAAAAAAAGGTTTGGAAGAATCGGAGATTAATATTATGTTTTTTCTTTAGCAGTATTTTCTATACACTTTTATGTGTTCCCTTGTAAATACTTTTTCGATTTACTATTGCAACATTCAATTATACAAATCAAATATAAATTTAAATTATTTAAGTAATTCAAATTATATGAAATTCAAACCTATATTTAATTTACGAAAGTAAATTAAAATATTAGAGTGAAACTTCAATATTATACGAAATAAACATAAATTGTAAAAATTACGTTAAAGCAAATGGATCATAAGCTGACTGTAATCAAAATACAAACATTAAAAAGATTGGCAATAAATAGGCTTCCAATTTGGTAACAATTTCCAATATCAATTTTTAATTAAAGATGTTTTGCATTAAAATATATGATAAAATTATTTTATATTTAAACCCTGTAATTTTTCTAGAATATTAAATGTAAGACAATTGAAGATAAGAAATGAAAAAATACTGGTTAGTTTTGGGAGACATTTTATGTATTTATATTTTTTTATTGATTTTAAATTAAATTTTCATGGATATTGTTTTTTATGATACTTTTGTACATCTTTTATAAATAAAACCTTTTAAAAAGATATGCATTTGAATTTTATTATTACTCTATCAAAATACTAAATATAAATTTACTTACTGAAATTTTTATATTTGATGATAGCTATCCATCAGATAATTTTTTATAATTTCTTTCGTAAGATGAATAGTTGATTTATAAATTTTTTTTCAAAATAACCAACAAAAATGAATTATTAAATAAAAAACAGAAGAAATATTTGAATTTTTTTCTTAAACAATGAATTTTTATTCTTAAGAATATAACCTTAAAGAAGAAATGTAATAAGCGCTTTATTAATGACCAAATGTAAAAATAATTATATCAAAAGGTCAATGAGTTTTTAGAATTTGATGCATCATATTCAGATATTGTATGTTAAATATAATCCTTTTGTATTTTTAGAAGTTAGACAGAATATTTTGTATTTTTCGTTAAATGAGAACATCAAATTCATAACAAAAATGTCTTTTTGAGAACATAAACATTCTAATAATGGATTTTAATCTTTTTATTCAAATTATTGTAGATATGATATTTTAATGCTATTTAAAAATATTATACAGCAGCTCACAGGTAGAGTAATTATTGGTGCAGCCAATATTCAGTTGTAATATATATATATTACAAATATGTGATATTCTAGCTGTTACCCGCCAGCTTCCCTGGGGGTATTTCATGACCTTGAAAGACTGCGTTCTTTTTAGTTTATTTTTTATCTAATTTCCAACATTGAGCTTCTGATTGTATAGAGAAATATTCTTATCTTCTTTGCCTTTGAACAGAGCTTGAGTTTCTAAAAAAGAAGTAGATTTATGATTTACGTCCCTGTATCACTTCCCTCGAAATTGATTTTCTCGAATTTCATTTTTAGCGGATCTTTAAGCAGCAAAAGAAAGATTCTGTTGCTCTAATTGTTGAAAAACAAGATATTTTTGAAATCTATCATTGTAATTCCCCATAAACATCTTTGGCTCTTGATTTCTGCAAAAGGTTTTCAGCGGATATTTATGCAACGGAGTATGTATGCTTATAATTATCTCGCCTGTGCGCCTAAAGGCGTGGAAAAGTTGGAGGGAAGACCAGCCATATATTTCAAAAAGAATCTAATTTATTTACAATATTAACCACAACTCAAATTCAATCTATGAGGGATAAAAGATGCACCCAATTAATAAATATAAAGACAATTAACGAGGTACTTGAGATATGAGAAGACTTTATGTTTTTTTATTTTTGTTTTTTTAAATTATTTTTCAACAATTTAATTATTTTTACAATTAAATAAATTTATTTAAGAAAGGTCTATTAAAAATAAATTGATATTTTGTATAATTATTTTGTATTTTAAAAAGTAAAATAATTACTTTAATTATATATTTAATGGTATTTTATTTAAAAATTAATTACAAATAGTTTTATAATGTGAAATACAGTAGATTATAAATAAAATACTATATATATATATATATATATTATAAAAATATATAAAATATGTTATTATTATCATTATATTAATTATTTTATAATTAATATAATAAAATAATATATATATATCTTTATTTATTATTTTAATTATTTTATAATTGCATAAAATATTTAATTAGTCTTTTTTAAATAAATTTATTTAATTGTAAAAATAATTAAATGAATTTAAAAAATAAAACAAAAATTCGATCCTGTGACTCGAATTTTGATCGACCGCTTGGTATGCAAGAACACTACCAGCTATGACACTGCATCATTAACGTTAATAAAAATTTAATTGATTAAAACCTAAGTATGAATTACGAAGGCTAATTTCTACGAATTGACTGACCATTCAGCTCTAATGCATTGCGGGTTGAACACCCTTTAGGAGTACTACTATCACATCAAGTCCCCAAATGAATTTCCTTAGTCATGCCCTCCCCTTGTAAGGAGGAACAACTGAAATATTCGAGCATTTTAAAAATAAATATGATAACAGTCTTCTAAAACTGAATTCCAGAGAAAACTTATTTTCGTAATATATTCATTTTCATTATATCGTTCAAATAATTACTCGTGATTACTCCACGGTCATTCTCAGTTCTTCATTCCTTTTATTCGTATAATTATACTTACATTTTCGGCTCGAGGTTGTAATCTATAATTAAAACCAAAACTGAACTAAGCAACTGAATAAAAAAGGAGAACAAAAAAATCAATCCTACGTATATAAAATAAAGTAGCTTAGAGAAAATGCGTAGGTGATTAGAATACCAAAGTTTGCAATGAATTGTGATTCAAATATGTATTTTTTAATTCCATGTTGCTTTTCTGATATTCAGTGCGTTGATTTTTTTTATTTCAAAAATAAGACTACCCCCCCCCCCCATTTCTAATTGACTAAGCAAAATCTAGCAATCATTTTCTTTACTTCTTCAAATTCTGTCTTGTTCATCGAGGTTAAAAATTACGAGGCCGGTCGCCAATAGGGTCCTCGTATTGCTTTGTTGTACGACGTCAATAAACACTCGAATTCTGTCTACGCATTACGAACTTAATACAATTAATTTTACTTTTGATGACACAGCCGCTTATTTTTTTCCTTCATTACTAAGAACGAATTCATCAGCAACGCCCAGAGTTCGTTGCATGCGCGATTCAGTTTATTACACCTCAAAAACAGGTGGCTTATTTAGGTACAAATGAAATTAATTCAAAAATATTTTTGACATTAGGCATTTTTATATATCTTAATTATATATTTGAATATAAAATAATTCCTACAGTATTTGTAATATTTTAATTTAAATCTTACAGAAGGCTTTCCATTTATATAGAAAAGGAATTTTTATTTCAATGTAATTCAAAAATTTATATTCGCAATTCAACTAAATCTGTATCAAAAAAATTACTTTCAGGATTATCTGATACTCTTATAAATTTACTTAAACAAAAAGACAATGTTTCCAGGTTTATAAAACATAAAAATGTACCATAATTTTTCTTCTCTTATATTAAACTTCTTCGAGTTTTTTTTGTGACGAAAAGCCAGTGCAATGGACGCAAAAGGTTCCTAATCTAAGATCATGCTATACCGGTCTTTGGCCTCTTATAATCTTTTTTTTCTTAAAAAAAGACAATATTTTGAAATTTCAAAGATTGACATCAAAATTTTGAATTCATTTAGAAATTTCTAGAATAAAAATATTTTTAGTTTTTGTATACATGTTTGTTGACTGTTAGTAGTGAAGTACGTTAAATATTCCAGGTTTATAAAACACAAAAATGGAACCATATTTTTTCTTCTCTTATAAACAATAAATTTTGCTATAAAAATATTTTTTAATAAGGATTATTTTTCAATATTTTACAGCTTAGCAATGAAATATTATTTTTAGATTTAACCTCCTTTTTACTTTTAAATATATTTAATTTAAACGCATCTTTAAATTATATAAAATTTTTTTACTTAATCTTTAAACTTTTTTTCCTAACGTAGCTCTTTTTTATTTGTATCTTCTAAATTATTTTTACTGAAGAGAGAATAGCACTTATTTAAAACTTGTTGATATATTAGAGATTTTCTTAAATTGTTCATTACTAATAATGCTCTTTAGTAATGAGGTTCGTTAAATATCCCAGGTTTATAAAGCACAAAAATGTATCATAATTTTTCTTCTCTTGTATTAAACTTCTATCGGTTTTTTTTGCGACGAAAAAGCAGTGCAATAGACACAAAATGTTCCTAATCTAAGATCATGCTATACTATTCTATGGCCTCTTATAATCTTTTCAATTGGAGATGAATTCCATGTCGCTAAAAGATCTGGTTTGGGATGAAAACTACATTCGACAGCTGTTTTTATATCACAACGATCATTAAAAAGTTTTCGTTGAAAGTGTTGGTCAATTCTCTCAAGAAAGAAAAGATAGTAAGCCTCAAGTTTGGAGAATAAGAAAGTTAGAGTAAACCTTCATTTCCAAACTCATTATATTTGAGAAATACCGACAACATCAGGGGTGAGGGGGGGTCATCATCATTGAGGAAAACACCCTACCATTTCACAGTGCGAATCTCTTCGAAGCCAATGCAAAATGCAATCAGTCAAACTGGAGATAGTAGAAGGTGGCACTAATTGTTTGGTTAAATTAAAGAATCTCCCAGCCTATTATTTTTTGAGCATCCCACCAGAAACTCAAGAAAGCCTACATTGGATGAAGTTTTGATTTCGATATCTATGCAGGTGATTCATAAGGACAGTATATAATCTGTCAATGCTTTAATTTTTGGTAAATAACCAATTTCTTGTGTCATTAACATTTCGCTTCAAACATGGCTTATTTTTATTCAGGGAAAAGGGGAAGTTCAAAGAAACACAGATAATGATTCGCCGGTCTTTTTCACATGCAATAAACTACTGTGTAACCCAGTGCTTCAAATTTCTAGTAAAACTCAACGCTTCCCTTTGTCTTTAGATTGATGTCTGAGGTTTTAGCTGATTCCGGCAGGATTTTGATTCACATTCTTTCTTTATGGATTGATCAAGAGCTTCTCCTCCTATGCCTGAAGGTTATTTATACCTTGCTTGACCTATCTCCTTTCTTGAATTCCCGAAATTATCAACAACCTGTATACCATTATTAATTATATCCTTCCTATAAACCAGACGCACTTATAAAAGTTGTTTGCTGCAGCGTTGCTTATGTTGAGCTCCTACAACACACAATGTTTTATACGTGTATCATAAAAATTTTCTACAGCTATCTGAAATGTAAAGAAGGGAGATTAGAACCCGACAAGGATAAATGCTACAAGAAGTATCCCTAATAATTTATTTGGTAATAACATTTAAGATGTTGTGACACGGCAGGTAATGAACTACGTGTAAAACATTGTTTGTTATAAGAGCTCAAACAAAGGCTGCGCTTCAACCTACATTATGTCTGTTGTTCTATCAAAAACAGTGTGTATTTATATGTTAAGAGACTAGTACTTGTCTCAATGATTCAGATTCTCATGACGTAATGAGCAACGTCAATTCAACCGGAAATGTTTACCTTCAAAACCATTTAAAGCCTTTGCACATAAATCATAGAGCTTAACTAGTGTTATGTTCAAGGCTAATAGAACTATAATACCGAGAACATTGCTCAAAAATGTCGGTAATTTACATAAACATATTGATAACTCATAATAATTGAATTTTTCTAAATTTATGTCCAAAAATTTCATTATTCAGTATTGAAAAATTTAAATAAGATATTAAGTCTTATAATTTATTTCATAAAAAAGGAAAAATATTTTCAAAATAAATTATTTGGATATAGGGAGAAAATATAAGTCCTGTGGTCAAATTTTTATTGTTTTGTATCCTTCATTTTAGAAAATTTTCGTTTTTGTTGGGAACATCATTTGAGATTGAATGGTCTCAACCTTTAGAATCAAACGAAGTAGCCTGATATCTATCTAAAAGTTAATTTTATAAATATTTAAAATACTTATCTCCTTTATCTAATGATCATTTTAAAAATGTTAATGATTAACTGTATCCTCTAAATGTCAGAATAAAAGTAAGAATTTCTAAGATTTAAGTTACTTATCAGCATTTTCTGAGAAAAGAGAAATACAAAAATAAACAAGAGGAGGAAACAACATTCTACATGACACTCGCTGAGAGACGTAGTCCATCATTAACAAATAGTTTTCATTGATTTTCCTGTTATTGTACTTTCTAGAAATATATCCAAAACAAGTTTAATGAAATTTCTACGAATAGAGAAAAATAAAAACAATTTTGATTTAATTAACGACAGAATGATAGAAAATTAATGTAGAACAAATAGGTACGAAATAAACGATATCAGAAATAAGAGTGGAATAGGAATTGTAGAATAGTTGGATAGTGATATGAAATTACATAACGTATGTTAAAAATTTATTTTTTTTTACATTTTGTGAATTACTTTTTCATGTGAAAATCTAAAAAACATTTTTGTATTAATATTAGGCTTAAAAAAGGCAGACTAAAACAAATTATTTTGTCAAAACTAAATAAATAAAACTAAAGTGAACTCTTTAATATTCTTATTTCTTAATTTTTTGACGATTAAAATAGATTCTTATATATAAACAAGATGCTGAACACCTTCACAAATATTTTGAAAATTAATTGCTAGAAATGAATTGTTTTGGCTAACTTAGAGTTAATAAATTAATATAATTTTTAACTCGTATTTTAGTAACCTCTTTTTGTCCTATTTTGGCACCTTGCTTAATATACAGTTATTTTCAAAATTAAAAAAAAAAATCAGTATATTTGGTTGTGACCTCGAAATCTAAAATTAATTCTACCAAATGCAGATATAAATTTTAGTATCGAATACTTAAGTATACATGTGCGTGTAGGTTGTGCATTTGGAGGAATATACTTTGTAAAAGCACAGGTCATTTTGTTTGCTTCATTCATTTACCTGTCATGTAGATTCTAGTGAGGACTTTTCCAACAATTGGTAAAATTGTTTAAACTGAAAGGCAGTAGCAAAAATAATAACCTTTAACAATGAACTGGATAATTCGATGCGGATGCAAATATTCCAAAAGTTCAAGCATTCTCAAGCGCAGAATGCCTGAAGTTTTAAATCAATGTCCAACAGATACTTTGGACGGGCACACAGATCTCCATGTTGTTGAAGATATTTTGAGACTTCAAGTTTTTTGGCATGCAGCCGTACAAAACTTTTTAAATGGTACTATGGATTTTCTGTAGATTTTAAGTCTCATGGCTGTCTTCAGGAGAGTTCAATAAATTAATTTCCATAATATTAAATCCTCGCTTATATATCTTTGCTGTGGAGTAAAGAACTGAATGTTATTGAAAAGTATATGGAGCTCTAGATGAAAATAAATGGTAACAATTTGGGTTCCAGGATGGAATCTTTATATTTCTCAGTGTGTGCTTTCAATCACAGTTTGCTTATACCAACTACTGACATTCACATTGTAACGATGGCTCATTAGCAGAAGTCACCCCATCTATTTATGTCAAGATAGACGTATGGAGGGTCAGTTGTCCAGATGGGCCATTGCGTCTCCATAAAAAAGTACCGGTGGTGCATCCCTTTCGTAGGAGGCATAGCACGTGCGAGCTGTCTAGGAGTGTGCTTTTGAAGTAGCCCCACCCTGTCCTATTTCCTGACTTGCAGACGCCTTTTTGTCCGAACACTAAATAGACCAGATATAGTCCCTTTGTGGTGGATTATTCTATCCTATTGACATATCTAATTTGACTAGAGTGTACCGGCGCCAAAGATAGTCGTAGAAACACACCCGGCGAAAGTATGACAGGGCGAATTATGGCCTTCAGATGTTTCACGCAAGCCCTTGTCGTGAGAGAGTTCTGAAGAGCCGGTCATTGTTCGTCCGCATTACTGGAGGGCGAATAAAGTCGGGGAGCCACTTGCAAAATTTGTGGCCCGTCAATGAGAAGTGGTAAGGGGGCGAGAAGGTGACCCGCCCCTGGAGTTTAAAAGGATCGATTCGGAATTGAAAAAAAAAAGACTTTCTTTTCACGTTTTTTTAATCTCGTTGGACTGAAAATTTGGGCCCTCAGGACCGGAGAACTCTCTTCTCCGGTACTCTCTCTAGATAATAATTATTTAACCCAGAAATAAAGTAGTTTTTTTACAATTAGCTATATGACCGTTAACGCTACCCTGTAAAGACTTTACAACACCCATTATTGTTAATAAAACACTCGAGAGATTTGGTTCAATGCCATCTGATTGCAACTCCAGCCTTATTCAACTTTGCTCATATATTTTGAACTTTCACTTCTATAATTAAAGGTATTTTACCTATATCAGACCAACAGACTATTCTAATTTTTGTACCAACCGGATAGATTCCGTTGAGAGATAGAGATTCTTGTCCAGTAAATACTCTTTTTTTCACATCAAGTTTACTTTTTCTAACGCCGTTATAGATTAATAAATTGTTTTATTCTTATGTTCCTTGTATTGAATTCAAAATTTGATAGTCTTATTCCGGATTTTTGAATTAAAAAAAAAGCTGAAGTTAAATTATTTCTGATATCTTCAGATAACTTTTCTGTTTCTAAGGCACATCGTTTTTATCTCTCTATCATCAATAACTTTAAGTACATTTTTCCCTTTATCTATTTTTTATCAGTTTGTTTCCTCAGAACACAAACAAATATATTTATACCAGAAATAGGCACATTTCTATCTATTTATCTTGAAATTCGAGCATATGAAACATTTTCACGCTATGTAATTAACCTAGGCTTCTTTTGAGGATGCTATATATATATATATAAAGGAGAAAAGCGACTCACTCACTGACTGACCTAATCACGATATCTCCGGAACTATTCAACCTACAGACATGAAATTTGGTAGACATGTTCCTTTCATAGAGTAGACGTCAGCTAAGAGAACGGATTTTTTCCGAAATTCGAAGCGCAAGGGCGTTAAGGGGGTTAAGGAGTGTTATAAATAATTGCTTCGATGTTTAAACTACTTGATGTACAATCTTAAAATTGGGTAAGCAGATTCCTTTCAGAGAGTAGAGATCCGCTACAAAATGAGTTTGCTGAAAATCGACCCCCAAGTGGCGTTGCAGGGGCTTCGGGGCGTTATAGATAATTATTTCCATTTTTAAACTATTTGACGCACTGTCTTTAAATTTGATAAATAGATTCCTTTCGTAGAATAATGATCAGTTACAAAACAGGTTTTGTGAGAACAGACTTCTAAGTGGCGTTGTGGGGGATTAAGGGGAGTAATAGATAATTGGTAGGTAAGTTTCTTTCCTGGAGTAAATATCCGCTACAAAATGGGTTTTGGGAAAATTGACCCACAAGGGGTGTTGCGGGGGCGGGGCTTTAAGGGGCGTTATAAATTCTGATTTTTAAGTTATTAGACGTACAGTCTTGAAACTTAGTAAGCAGATTCCTCTCATTGGGTAAAGATACGCTACAAAATGGGTTTCGCGAAAATTGCCCCCAAGTGGCGTTGCGGGACTTAAGGGGCGTTACAGATAATTATTTCCATTTTTAAACTATTAGACGCACAGTCTTTATATTTGATAAATAGATTTATTTAATAGAGTCAGCTATAAGAAGGTTTTGTGAAAACAGACTTCTAAGCGGCGTTGCGGGGTATAAGTGGTGTAATAGATAAATATTTTCATTTTTACACTACTTGACCTAGCTGCTTGAAAATTGGTAGAAATGTTTCTTTCATGGAGTAAATATCCGCTACAAAACGGGTTTGGAGAAAATTGACCCCCAAGGGGTATGCAGGGGGTTAAGGGCAGATATAAATAATTATTTCTATTTTTAAACCATTAGACTCACAGTCTTGAAATTTGGTAAGCAGATTCCTCTCATAGGATAGAATTACACTACAAAATATGTTTTGGAAAATCGACCCCTAGGTGGCGTTGCGGGGGTTCAAGGGGCGTTATTAATATTTTTTTTGCATTTTTAATTAATTGGACGCACAGTCTTCAAATTTTGCTAAGCAGATTCCTTTCATAGAGTGCAATTCCCCTACAAAATGGGTTTTGTGAAAACAGACCCAGAAGTGGCGTTGCGGGGGATCAAGTGGCGTTATAGACAATTATCCCCATTTTTAAACTGTTAGACGTACAGTCTTGAAATTTGATAAGCAGATTCCTTTCGTAAAGTAGAGAACCGCTACAAAATGGGTTTTGCGAATATCAACTACCAAGTTTAATTTCGGGAGTTTAAGAGGCGTAATCGATAAATATTTCCATTTTTAAACTATTTGATCATCCTGCTTGAAAATTGGTAGGCATGTTCCTTTCATGGAATAGAGTTCCTCTAACAAAGAGTAAAACGAAAATTGACCCCTAAGGATGTTTGCGAGGGGTAAAGAGGAGTTACAGAAAAAAATTAATGTTTTTAATTGTTAGACCCATATACTTGAAATTTGTTAAGCATGTTTCTTTTGTTGAATAGAGATCCACTAAGAATGTATTTTAAGCAAATCAAGTTCTTAGGAGGGGTGCAGGGGGTTACTGGGACGTATTGACAAAAAAAATTCCTTTTTTCGAGCTACAAGGACTATAATAATGAAATTTGGTTTGCATTTTTCTTTTGTTGAATTGAAATCCTCTAAGAGCGGTTAATTGGAAAACGGCTCTCAACGGGATTACGGGGATATTGATAGTAAAACTTCTTTTTTTCTGTTAGATTTAGACTTGAAATTGGCTTGCATGTTCAATTTACGGAGTAGATATCCACCGAAAATTGGTTTTGCGGGAATCCACTTGGTTTTTGGGTTACGAAAGAGCAAATATCATTCAATACTTCAATTTTAGAGATTTTTAGAAAATACAAATTAGATGAGTTCTGACCTTTTTTTTGCGACAGTTAAAGGTATAAGTATATTTTTCAATACAATCGAATTCTTAATGCTAGGACTTAGATATCAATAATTTATACATGTATATAAGCAGTAAAAATTTATAAAACATCATGAAATACCCAGCGAAGCGGGCGGGTAACAGCTAGTATATATATATATATATATGCATTTTTATTTTGCTTTTTCTCATTTATCAGTTATTACATATATCATGGGCAGCTTACCTTGTGATAACGTTCGGTTCCCTCTCACGTCCGAACCCTCTTGTCTACCTGTATACCCAGCTAGATGTGTGGGAGAAACAGAATAATCCATATAGACATGATTTCAAATATAATCTATTTATTAATTCTTATTAACAATTATCAAGCAGACACAATACAATTCTAATTAAGGTTTATGATTTATAGTAACATGGGTATACTACTACAGACCCTCAACTGAATCTAAGACAGCTTAAATACGCTTAATTACAACTACGTCGCACACTAATAACTAGCTTCTACTTAATCAAATGCCCAGTACCTGAACCTTTAATGCATCGGCACTCTCTTCGGCTTGATCAAATGACGTTGGCTCCACGCTCTGTAATCTTTAACTAATTCCACTGCTTTTCAATCTTCAACTAACAACTAATTCTCAAACTTTATGTTAACTCCTATTTGCACACATCCAACGTATCAACTTCAGCGTGTCAACAACAACGTGTCAACAACTCGTTTCCTTTTTTGTCAACTTGCGAAAACCGAATTTATATAATATACCTCATTTACATAAATCACGTTCCCTTACTCGTTGAAGGTTGGTTGAAATAAATATTTACCTTAAAGAGAAAAGAAGGGATTAGTGGAACCGCGTATAGATCCGTCACAATCTTTTAATTTACATAGCCCACACTGGAAAAAGACGATTTTTTTTAGCCTCACAAAATATAACTAACACTAACATGAAAAATGAGCAAATAATAATAATAATAATAATACATTAAAGTATGTAGGGTTAGTATATTTAAGTGATTCGTATGACTTTTTATTACAGAATCGGCAAGATGGAGTTAGTTTGCTATGGTTTGTATACATATATAGATGTTTTACATACGAAATTTCATTTCAAATTAACACGCACATGCTTATATATCTTACATCTCTAATGAATTAGGGTGCAAAATTCATGATAAAAACGATAGAGATTTTAATATCCACTGCTTGCCACACAACTCAACACCATAACGGAAGCATGCAAGCCATGGGAAATTTACATCATGCGTTGGTGCCGATGAAATATGCAAATCATTAGCATTATAACGCAGACGCGCATTACCGGCGACCGAAGCGCCACCCGCAAGTGCTATATAAAGAGAGAACAGATTGGCGATTTGAAGAATGGTAATTGTTTTTGGGCTTTATTTTTTGCTTAAACTATTTACCAATACTTCATGGAAGACATAGAACGTCTTTTTATAAAGTTTCTGAATTCGACCGAGGAAGAATAGTAGCCTATAGAGACGACGGATTATCCTTCAGATAAATCGGTCAACGTGTTGGACGAAACCAAGCAACTGTGATGCGGATCTGTCATCACTGGATGTAGGAGAAAACAATGGACTACGGGGCTGATCAAACCCACCTCGCTGCACTACTGCCCTTGATGGCAGGTTGATTGTGCGCATGGCAGTTATGGATCGCGCATCCACATCACGAATCATAACACACAAGATTCTGTCTGTTACATATTATTCGGTGTCCGTTCGTGCCATTCGACGCCATTTGCAGAAAAGGGGAATGTCTGCAAGGCATTCATTGCTTCGTGTACCCTTGACTGTAAATGATAGGCTTTTACAACGCCAGTGGCGCGATGAACGGCGGACATAGACAACGGAATGGAACGACATAGTGATTACTGATGAATCCCGCTTCTGCCTGCAACATCGCGATGGCCAAATTTGAGTTTGGTGATATCGTGGTGAGAGGCTGCTGAAATGTTGCGTTATGCATTGCCACACTGGCCATGGCTTGGTATCATAGTTTGGGTGGCATTGAATTTCACTGCCGCACCCCTTTAGTATGCATTGCTGGTACACTGAACAGCCCGTGTTGGAGCCCGTGGTCCTCCCATACATTCAGTGCTTTTAATCAGTCATACTTCAACAGGATAATGCGCAACCACACGTGGCACGCAATGTGTAACAGTTCTTTACCCATCATGCTGAATTGCTTTCTTGGCCGGTTTGTTCTTCCAATCTATCGCCAATCGAAAATATGTGACTAGCTCGAGATACACTGCCCGCTGCTACACCCGATCAACTTTGACAATATGTGGAAGCCGCATGGACTGATATACTACAAGTATACATCCAAAGCGTCTTTTATTCTATGCTAAGGCGTGTGACAGTGGTAATAGCCAACAAAATGGCGGCTTTACTAACTACTGATTTTATCATCATTCATACGTCACAAGAAGCTGTAATTTTAAACGTTTGATCTTTGTATAACTTGTTACCTGTTAAATAAATTTTTCTGTGATATCTCTGGTCCTTCTTGGTGCAGCATTTCGCTTGGCCAGAAGTGTAATAATACATCTGAAACCGGTCATCTTAAAGATTTTAGTCAATTAAACTCAAGATTTAAGCCTTACTTTGATAAAAGATGCAAGCCATGTATTATGATATGCGTAGAGCAATCTGATCCCGATTCAAATGTTGTATTTTTCCAAACCTTTAAATGCATTTTTATAAAAATGATCTTTTCATGAAATTTTTATCATTTTTATTTAATGAAATTTAGTGCTAAATGAAAATTAAATTATTTCACTAAGGTTTTCATATGATTAGAAACATTAATAATGTTTTGGTACATAAAATTAACATCAAATAGGGCACTGGTATAATTATAATACTGAATGCTACACCTTTTTCAATTCAAGAATAAATCATTTAATACAATTGTTTTTCTAGTATTTTCCAAAAGTACTAATAATTGTTTTTCTAATTGAAAATATTATTATTAAAAAGCCTTTAAATATAACAACAAAAAAAAACTAAGTAGAATGATTTTTAATTACAATCATTTTCTGTGTAACAGAGTTTGGAGATCTGTAGATGTAGTGCATACAGCATTGATGATTTCCATCGACAAGTCATAACGGGTGACCTTAATATAATTAAAGAGTTTGTTTTAAAGGAAATTTATGTGTAAAGATACTGGCTGCAGACTAATGATCACTAATAGCATTTCAATCAATAGAAAGCAAATCACAAAACACTTGGATGATTTTCATCTGAAGACGATTATAAAAGACTGAATGCCTATTAAGGCTTTTAAACTCTTTAGATCCCATATGTTGCGGGAAATAATGAATTTGAAGTTCAAGGTGACAAATGAGATTAAATATAGAGATGTTTTTTTTCTATAGAGAATTTACAGAAAAATTATGCAATTGTGTGTGTTGAAAATTTTTGCAATAATATATTATACGCTTATGTGTAAATATTATTATGATAAACTGATAAATGATTATATTTTAAATAAAAATGTTTTCCAAAATTCAAAATATAGTAATGGAGAAACTAATAATCGTGTTTAGAATTATCCGTATTTACTTACCAAATTCATATCCTCATATTTTTTAATAACCACGTAAGTCCTAAAAAATTCTGTAGCATTGCTACTGGCTTTAATATGTATATTATGAAATCTGGAAGGATTATATAATCGATTCCAAATACTATCGATAATTTTAAGCATATAGCTATAACTAAAAACATCTTTGAAATTATTAAAGTCATGAAAGAATTTCAAGATAAAAATAAATTTAAAAGACAGAAAAAACTGTGTTATTTTTACACCGTGGTACAGATATTGTGTTGTAACAATTCAGAAAATATAAAATTTTCTTAAGTAAATATCTTGCGTCTTGAAAAAAAATTAAATTACTTAATAAATATTATAATCAATATATAATATATACTATATACTGAATTTTACATAAGTACTTTAAAAATAATTTATAGTTATTTTTTAGTAAGGCATTTTTGCTGACAGCAATACTTTCCCATAACTATTAATTATATTTTATTTTAGACTAATTATTAACCGTAAGAATATCAGGCACAAAGAAAATATTTAAGAAATAAACAAAAAGTATAACAAAATGCTCTTCGTGCATTTTAGTTTTAAAACATGCAGGTGGAAACGCATAAAAAAGAGTTATAGTCTTCGAGAAAAATATATTATAGATGTTATAAGAAATGAACCCCTCCAGATAGAAAGGAAAAAAAACCCGACTCAACTTCAAATATGTTGAATTTTATCAAAATAACGTCTTGGAAAAATTAATGCCCAATTGTGCATTATACAGCGGGTTTTCGATATGTGCTATGACACATTTAAAAGCTGTTCGAGAATTTATTACAACATTTTGATATGAAATGCTTGGAAACAAAAATACAATTTAAAAATTAGTCTTTAATTCTCCTAATGAGAAAAATTAGAATTTAAGTATAAGCTTACAAAAGTGACTCAATTTGGTATGCGTTTTTCAGTTACAATAGATGAACGGAAGATTAATAATGGTATAAAGTATTTAAATGTAACATTACATTATCTCCAGGATAAGTTTTATAAATTAGCTTTTTTTTACCACACAGGGTTCATGTGATGCGTACCAGGTTCAGTTATTAGTTGTACAAAAATATACAGAGTACAGTTGTAAACTTCCTCATATTTTGGTATCAGAACATGGTGAAGCCAGCATTATGAAAAATATGCGCAACTAAATGAAATTAAAAACTGAATTCTTCATTTATCCCATGTAATTCTTTTGTTTATTATAGATGCTTTTTCATAAAAAATGTAATACAGACAATGAAATTTCAGATTCTGAAAATGATGATGAAACTGATTCCCTTCCTTAAAAACCGAAAATCAGGGTTTGAAATTTTGGGGATTTTCACAAGTCCTAGAAGTATCAGCACTTTCAGCCATTGCCGAAAAATAAAAGTTAAAACTACAAGCTATACTTTTCAAATTATTTTCAATAAATTTCTCAAGTTCGTCAAATGTTCTGGCCATAGTTTTATTAAAAAAAATTGATTTTAGAAACGTCGCCTTTCTTGTTAAGACAAATTATATCTGCCACGCTTTTTCTAGGGATTTTTTAACAAGCTTTGATTCAATTTAAATTTGCGATTAAATCTGATTGCGTAACTTACTTTCACAGTAAATTCTGTCTGACTTGCAACAAAAGGCTTCTTTTAGTACTTCTAATTTGCTTTTAATGAAAAATTTCTTGATACGTATCGAATTTGGAAGCATATTTTTGCGTATGCCTTTACAGCAGGTGTGTCAAACTCGAGGCGTGCGGGCCGCATGTAACGTACAACGGTCAGTATACCGACACACAATAATATATAATAAAATATCAAAATTTTTTCCAAAATAGGAAAAGTTGTCGCAGAGAAGAGATGTGGAAATTAAATAAGACATACACATTTATAATAAGTCAAGACATAAACATTAAAATTTTCTTCTCCTTTTATTTATGTTTATTGTAATGTATTATTCGAAAGAAACATATGTTTCTAAAAATATTGATTATATTGAACATTGATTGACCTAAATTTAAACCTTGTTTGCTTGGCCCAAGTTAGCCTTTCAATTTGAAACTCTTGCTTTACTCGATAGATTAAGCAGAGTGCTTCACTATTAATCTAAGAAAAAGTCCTATGTCCATTTTTCATTCAATAATTATCTTTCATCGATTTTTCTTGGCACATTTTTTTGTGTTGAACATCTGTAATTAACAGCACAAATTAAATTATAATTTATGTTGCAACAATTTAAATTCAAATAATATTCCAAATATTGCCAAAATCAACTGGTTAATTTTGTTGCACTCAAAAATATATTTCTTTCGGACCATAACGAATGAAATATGGAAATGTGTTTTTAAAACTGGAACAAAATTTATCTATTAACGTTTTTAACTCATCAGGTCTTTGAACAGAAAAAAATTTTGCAATCCAATTACTATCTATATAAGCTTATTCAAATTTGTCTTTCCCCCCAGAGAATATATTTAATTTTTTTAAATATATTCCCAGAAAATATTAATATTAAAGACATTTGAATTCTATCTTGAATTCTGCTTTCATTTAGCAATAATTGTCATCTAAAATATTTACAGATGTTTACTTTAAATGAAATAAATTCTTTATACGACTATAAAGTTAAAAAGCAAAAATTTCAAAGTGTTTCAGTTTTGATCTCCATTATTAAGAAAAAAAAATAGGATGTATAGACATATATATATTTACAAAATTAACCAATAATAAGTTTTTTATCATCCTTCCTGGTAAGTTTATTAATTTTATGAAAGGAGAGTATAGAAAATATAACAAAATAACACAGAAAAATTAGAAAATAATTACAACTATGTTAAAAAATTTCATTCTGAATGGTTTTAATCCAAAAATGAAAATTCTGAGATATTTAGGCAAGGAAACAGGTTTAACGAAAATAATTTTCCTTCAAAGCAAGCATATTTAAAATTTTACATCATGATTTGCTTTGTGTCTACTAGAAATCGCCTTCATTAATCTGTCAAAACATTGATTGTTGTTTTTATCTTTTAAGGCACGTGTACCAGTATTTTAAAAGTTACTGTTTAGTAATATTCCTTTTGAAAAGCAGTAAATTATTAATCCAAATACCGTACTTTTAAGCTAAAAATAATAAGAAAAAATAACAAAAAAATTTATTTATTTTTTTATTATTTAGACCAACAATTTAACACCAACGTTTTAAAAATTGAAGTTTTTTTACATATTCTAGAGCACAAGTAATAAAATTCGATAAATATTCACATTTGTAGTTGCCTTGGAAACAATTTCGAACTGCTGAAGTAACTCTTAAGTTCGTTTATTAGGTTTAACATAATTTAATAAACCTATAGCATTGCAGTATTGTACTAGGAAAAAAATGTGATTCATATAAACATTCAAAAATTACGGCACACAAGTTTCATTGTTCTTCCTTTGGCTATTTACATTTGTTCGACAAGTTATTGATTGCATTTAATAGATTTTAATGGCAACCGTGTACGCGATTTAAAAAGTCACAAGTAAGGTAATAAAATTCTAGTTACAAATTCATTGTTGAGGAAAGAAATTAAATCTGATATAATATTTTATATGTAATTTGAATTGGAAAACACATAAGATTCAAATTAAAGTAAATCGAATGATCCAAACAAAAGTAATCATCATTATTAAAATGAGCGGGAAAAAGAAGGAAAAAATATGAAACAAATTTAATGTATTTTTGATTAAACATGTTTAGTAAAAGTAAACTGAATTTTTTTAGCAATACAAATTTTTAAATTTGATTTTTATATAAAAAGAAATGTGTTGAGCGTAAGTTAGCCTAGCTATACAGTAAAATTTAATATTATAGCTCAGGTTATTTTTATTACAAGCTTTATATTGCATATTGATGTTTTTATGTGATAAACAGTTCGTGAAAGTTAAAATATCTTTTGGTTTAAAATATCTATTTATATCTTCTTTAATTAATAATTTTTTTTTACAAATCGTTTGGCGCTAAATTAAATAATATTAGATTAAATAAAAAAGTTTTTGTATTAAAATTTAATTAATATTAGTTTCCGTAAATGAGTTCTAAAATGTAATTTGTGTGAAAAATAATAATTTCACAATTCAAGGGTTTTCTTGGAGTTTGTAACATGTTTGTCTTATCTGCGTGTTTTAGCAGTAATGTTTGTATAATAAAGAATGTATTGTATAAAGATGATGTTCTCATTTTTCTTTGTAAATTTGTTTATAAGAATTGTGACCATTTTCATGATGTCAGACATGAAATTTTAGTTGTAAAAATATACATTAAATTGGAAGATGGAATATCATTTAATTAAAAGATAAAGATAAATTGTTAGATCAAGGTGAGTTATAGTTTTAGCTATAATTTGTTTAATTTAGTATTGTTGATTGGATTTGGTGATTTGATTGGGTTTGTTTTATTGTTTTGTAGGTAGGCTAATTTTAGTTTTATAATATTGATCCAATAATTTTATTTCAAATATTATTTGTGGATAAAGGGCTAATTCAGATATTTATTCGATTATATAACTGTATATATTAAAAAAGTGTAACTCTGAAAATCATTAAAATGTTTTTCATACAAGAAAATATTTTTTTTAAAAAAATGAGAAAGATATGTGAAAGATGTAGAACCAAAAGTGGAAAGCAGAGTTCATGCAATTTTCTGCTTCAAACAATTAAATCTCTCCAGCAATGGCATTCTATAGCTTACAAAATAGCTGCAAATTTATCTTTTAGTTTCCTTTCAGATTTTTAGTAATTCTGTAAATGTACATAATCTTAGAGATGTTTGTCAAATAAGGCTTATTATTAAATTTATCATCTTCCATCCATTCAAAAATTGACACATTTTTTGAGAAATGCAGAGTGCCACTGAGAACTGTACCGCGTGCCATATGTGGAAGAATTTAAGCCAAGAACCATCTCTTGTCGTAATAGGGAAGGAGTTTTTTTTTGAGTTATAAAACTGAAGTGTTAATGAGATGGGATGAACATTTCTACAACTTACTCAACAGTGATAATGGTAACTATGAAGCACAGGAGGGGAGCAGGAGGTTATCCCTAAGGAATGGAAAATGAGTATAACTTGTGTAATACACAAGAAAGGAGATATACTTGAGTGTTTTAATTATAGAGGAATCAGTCTGCTCTGTACAAGTTATAAAGTATTCTCAAATATTCTATTCAACAGACTTTCTACACAGTTAGAAACTACCAAAATGGATTTCGAAAAGGAAGAACTACTGCAGAGCTGATATTCAACATCCGTCAGATTTTGGAGAAAACAAGGGAATTTGGAATCGACACGCATCACCTCTTTATTGATTTTAAAACCACTTATGATAGCATCAACAGAAAGGCTCTAATTGCAGCTCTGAAAGATTTAAAAATCCCTGATAAGTTATTAAGGCTAATACGCCTGACCTTAAGCGAAACAAAGATCACGGAGCAGAATGATCTTTCGGAACAATTGGAAATAAAAAATGGCGTTTGACAGGGAGATGCACTAGCGTGTCTTATCTTTAATCTATCATTAGAAATAGTTGTAAGAGATTTCAATATCAATACCAGAATAAATATTTTTGATAAAACAATAGAGTGGTTGGATTTTGCTGATAACATTGATATCATTGCTCGAACACACCCGAACTAAGTCAAGCCTTCTTACCTTTAGAGAAAGAGGCCATCAGGATGGGACTTAAAACAAATAAGAATATGACCAAATACATGCCTTGCACTAAACCTTTTTTTAACAATTCCCCCTATAAAATTGAAGAGCATGGTTTTGAAGTTGTTGACAATTTCACTTATTTAACAATAGAAACGATTGTACTACGGAAAACCCAAAGAGAACTACTATGCCTAATAGATGTCTTCATAGAAAAAGAAAATATATGAAATTCAATTTAATCAAAAGAAAAACAAAGGCTCTGTTGTATAAAAATCTCTTAACTTATGCATGTGAAACTTGATCTATGTCTCGAGCAAATGAGAACATGATAAATATCTATGAAATGAGATTTTAAGATTTAGTTTTGGAGGAATTTAGGAAAATGGAACGTGTCGAAGAAGATTAAATTTCGTTCTCTATCAATCATGTAATGAATCTGACATCGTTAACTTCATCAAAATACAACGAATCAAATGGGAAGTTCACTTTGTCAGAATGGATGAAGACCACACCACTAAAAAATGCTTCAATGCCCAACCAATTGGCACACGAAAAATGGGCAGGCCAAATCTTAGATGGATTGATGGCTTAGAAAAATATCTTCTAGTTTTGAGAACCAAGAATTAGAGAAAAAAAAAAAAAAAAAAAATAATTGCAGACTGATGCCCAGATAGATGTGATTTTAAATTGCCAGATCATTTTAATCCAGACCTGTGGCGTGGAAGGGCTATACACTCTAAATCAGTCACTGGGATTCAAAACAAATGATGGATTCTAAAAACGTTTTATTTTAAAACAATTATTTGCAAGATCTGAATTCAACGTTTATAAAAAAATATTTTAATGAAGATAATGCTCCTATAGTAAAAAAATCTTCACGTCCAATACTAAAAAAACCAATTTCTCACAATTGGATCACTTGGGACAATCCGACAAGCGTAATTCCATCATATATTTTGCAACTTCATTGCCATATATGAAGTAATAATTTCAAATTGTTAAAAAAATTTTTTTAATTGGTTTTATTTTTTCACTTGAGTCTACCAACTTAATCTTTTAAATAATAAATATCACCCTGAAGGATAATATATATGAATAACATTATGTTTCAATGGTTGTCAATATGTTTTATTTACATTCTACTAGTTAGATGAAATTGCAAATAAAATAAAATTACGATTTATATAATTTGAAAATACAATGTATTTTAATACAGCAGACGACTTTTTACTGACTTACTTCAAGTTGTTTAGCGTAGAAAATTTTTTCGAGAGAAGATAAAATAAAGTTGACGCGAGAATATTATCGTGCTTTGATTTTCTATGATTATGAAGAACACACAGGAAGGCCGGGGTCGGCAGTAATCCCGGATAATGTGCCTACCATACGAAAAATGTTAATGGATGATAATCGCTGGGCCAACCAAATGATACAGAAGGAACTGAACATTGGATCCGCAGCTAAACACAAAATTATTCATGAAGAATTACGCATAAAAAAAGTAGTTGCCGTTGGGTTTCCCATAATCTAACTGAGCACCAAAAAGAGGAGCGTGTCAGAATCAGTAAAGAAACCCTTAAACTGCTAAATGATGGTGGCCACCGCATCATTTCTAAAATTGTAACTGGTGATGAAACACATACATACCGTTTTTTTGATATTTCAATAAGTCAAGAAAGCAAATTTTGGGTCTTTGAAGATGATCCCACATCAAAAATGACGAAAAGACAACCAGCAATGAAAAAAGTAATGTATGCCAATTTCTTCAGAATTGCGGGATGGGTCAAACCCTCAAGTTAGAAGAACAGAAGACAGTAACAGCAAAGTAGAAAACCACTAAATTTCTTCCAGAAATTCTCCGAGAAATTAATGATAGGGGACTAATGCTTCACCATGACTCTGCATCTTTCCTTACAGCCGGATTAACAGTTGAGTTTTCTTAAACGAAAACAGATTAAAGGTATATAATATCAACCTTATTCTCCAGATCTAGCTATTTGTGACTTTTGGTTATTTCTTAATCTGAAAAGGAACTTACGTGGACGTCGTTTTCATTCAGAAGAAGAGATTAATGTTGCTATAAAGGCACTTTTCATCAATTCCACGAAATGAATGTTTTGAGGCATTAATTCTGTGGAAAGTTCGTCTACAAAAGTGCACTGATGCTGGAGGAGACAGCTTTGAACACATTTAAAATTTTGTTAGTATAACTTTAAAAACCTAGGGTATCTCAAAAATTTCAGAGTTACCCTCGTAGCATAATTGGAAGAGCGCATGATTAAACATGTAGACAATTTTAGGTATAGAATTACTAGTTTAGATAACTCCCACCTCTGGCTGCTAAAATGGCATTAACTGATACAAGAATATCATTCAATCTTGCCTCAAGTCTATTCCACACTTCATAAATCGTAGTGGCTGGAGAAGTGACCGAGGCACTGCATTTCATTATTTTGGCATTTTTTTCTAAGTTTTAAATGAGTGCACAATTTCTACTCGTGTATTGTGCTGAAAAAGAAGCACAATCAACACCAAATGTATATAATCTAAAATTGTACGTATTCGGCATTACTACATATGGCCTCTTGCCATCTTTCGAATAGGAAATAAATCCCCTGTTACTAAAAGCTCTGAAGATTTGGAAGGCAGTTTTAATATCATAAAAATCATAAAAATATGTTTGGCTGAAGGAGTTGGTCGAAACACGAAACAGGAAATAGTTAGTAGGTACCAGGTCTAGAAAATAGAAAAGTTAGGATAGAACCTTCTACCTAAACTCATACTTTTTTGTCATGATTGGGTATAATAAATTACCATTTTATGAGTGTGAGTCCTTTCGAAACCAAAGCAAATTTCAATCGTCTAATTACGTTATCGTGATTGAGGATAATCCTTTACTAGATGATGATGCTAAGTGCTTTCAAAACCACATTGCAATTTCAGTCAATCTAACTGAAGAAAATAGAAGGTGGTATTAATGTTTTTGTGTTAAATGCAAATGATCCTAATTAGTTATTCCCTACACATTGCACAAGACACTCAAGAACCCTCCTAAATGGTATATACTGTATTGTAGTTAAACAGGTAACTTCTATATAACGCAGAATTTCGACATGATGTTTTTTTTTAGTATGGATTCTTGAATTTTGGAAATTCTTCATAGAACACGACATTCTGGAATATAGTTAAACATATCTTGAAATCCGAATAAATAATTATGAATTTTAGGTATACATTTAAATTTTAATAGTGAAGTTCAAGATTCACACCAAAACAATTCAGGATATGACAGAACAGAGGGGTAAACTAAGAAATGAAACATTTTTCTATGAAAGACGTCAAACAGGTTTAGACTTAACTAAAGGGAGAAGGGTTCTTTTTTTAATGCAAAAAATAAGACCAAGGCTTACGGGTGCGTATTATATGAAGGGCGTAAAAAAGGTAGCTTTCAAAATAAAAGAAAAATATGGACCCCATAAAATAAATTATACTTTCACATATATCGAAATACTGTTTATTTAAAGAAAATGACATATCTTAAGAACTTTCATAATAGGATAACATAAGAAAGTTAGGCATATTTGCCTTCTTTTATACCTTCAAGCGTATCATCAAAGTCCTATTCATCTTCACCACCATTGTTACTCTGATCCATAAATAAATAATCATCTTTCTCTCCATTTAGATTGTAAGATACGTATTACATTTTCTTAAATGACTTTTTAATTATGTCAGGTTTCATTTCATTCCATTATCTTATCATCTACTCACACTCTATATCTAGACATCAAAATATAAGAGCACTGCACACGTATATTTCAGGTTTCTAAGTTCTGATGTAGATATTTGTAAGAATATATTTTGTCCAATCGATAAAAATACTAACAATAATACTCTAAATCAAAGAGGAAAATCTAAATATCAATAACGAAACTTATTTATTCATGTTAAAAAGCCTTAACACTTTTGCACATGCAAAACAGTCGTGATGAGCCTAATTTTTTCATGTCTAAATGTCAAATTCTTTTTTGAGGTAATTTTTTTTTAAAAAAAAAAGAACCTTTTTTAATATATATTACGTGTAATCTTGAAGCATATATTCATGCAAAAAATAAAATATGTTTTTAAGCGATGCTTTTAAAAACAAATAAAATATATTCTCTAATTAATTGAATTAAGTATTTCTTATTTAGAACACATTGGCAAATGTGAGAACATCTTTTTTAAGAGATCATGGAAATAATACTTAAAAATAAATACTATATTGTGTATTTAAAAAATTTCTTTTTAAAGTTTTAAATTTGAATTTTTGTAATTTTTACCACATGTTATGTAGTAATTTAATTTATAAGAATGCGTTTAATTTATAAGGTCTAAAATTTGTTGGCAAGAAAAAATCTGTAAAACTGACTATGAAACAAATACAGAGGTTTCATTTTGAAGCTTTCCACGTGTATAAAAGCAATGTACTAAAAAACAAATTATTATAATTTATTTTTATTTCTTCGATTGCCAAGAGACCAGACAATTTTGGTTTTAATAAAGATGGCGTCAGTAAAAATTTTATTAGTAAAAAAAAATTATGTTAGTAAAAAATTTACATGTTGTATATTAAATTTTATACCATTAAATGAAATGATTTTTTCGTGGAATTGCGATAGTCAATAGATTAAAAAAAAAACTAAGTAGCATTTGTATAAAAAGATCAATTCAAGTCATGTTCAATAAACTTTGTTTCTTTATATGGCTAAATCATTATCATCTAATTAAATCTAGAAAATAGAATGCTTAACATAGGGTATTGAACGACTTCATATTCTTCTTTCCTCATACGAATGAAGGTTATTATACTTTGACTAATATTCTATGAATGAGACGAACTTCCCTAAATTTAACGTATTCCTAATAGACGTCAATCTCAATGGCCTTGAAAAAAACGATTCTTAAATATCTCACACCTACAACATCAAATGCCACTCTTCGCAGCAACACGGCGCCTACTAATTTATATGAATTTCCCTGCATGTAATATGTTACACAGAAGTTTATAATTGATATTGTTATTCTAAGATAAAAAGTAATATAGGTAAATTGAAAACAGTTTTGTTCTAAAAATATAAATTAAGATACTCATTCACAAATTTTCTTGTGGAAATACATTCTCATCGTTTGGCTTCAAACTTGTCAATATTGTAAAGAATTTCGATGAAGGTAAGAAAAAATTGAATGTTACATCATTATTTGAATATTAATTTAGACATAATTAAATCTTTTTACTCAGTAACACTTTTGAATATAAATTTAAAATATTACAGTTTAATTTATTTGGATAAAAAAATTCGTTAATTAATTTTTTATAATATTCAGTTTTAAGCTTATAAATTAAGATTTTTAACTAAATTTGAAAAATTTAAAGAAAAAGGGACAGTTATTAAAATATTTTTATTGAGTTACAAATGATATACATGTTTAAAAATTAAGAGCTGTATGTAAATTTTTAAAATATGTTTAGAGATGCGATCATTTCTTGATTTTGTTTAATTTTATAAATTCTATTAATATTTTTTCAGTTGCTCAATTTAAATTTTTAGTTAAATTTTAAATAATACAAACTATTAAATATATTTATATATATATATACCAACACGTGAAGCAAGAGATCCGTATATTTTTGCTCGAATAGTTCAAATATTTTTCTTATCAAAATTGCAATTTCATTTAATTTATGATTTGAAAATAACAAAGGAAAAAAACTTTAAAAACATCTAAAATAAAAAATAAGGAATAAATAAAGTAAATCGTGTTGAAATAATAGTATAAAAGGCAAAAATGTTATTTAATACATGAGCTATTTTAAGCGTGTGTTGCCATGTAAAATCCTTAGGAAGTTGAACTGAAATAAATTGTAGATTTTTCATGAAGAACAAGAAACTAAAAAAAATCCCCTTTGAAAAGGAAACTGTTTTTATACGTTTGTGTGTGCGTCTATATATATAGGGAGAGAGAGAGAGAGAGAGACACGCACACACATTGTAAAATAGCAAAATAATAATATTAATAAAAATAATAAAATCTATTAAATCTGCCTAAATGTATATATAATTAATTATCTTAAATTTTAAAAGAAATGTAGAAATTTTTCATCTGAACAAAATGTTTCACCTAATATTTAGTGTTATGATAAAATTAGAAACCTAATAAGATTTAGAGCTTTCACCAATGAATAATTAAATTGCTCAAAATTCAAATTATCCTAAGCTACCTTAATTTAATTCAGAAATTGAAGCATTCCAGATTAGCTTGTTTACGAAGAATTAGCTTGTTTTTACGGAGAATTAGCTTGTTTTTTTGTGTGCAAATATACTAATACATAATTTCTTTTATGTTATAGTAAAACCTATAGACATTTTTGTTTTAAAAAATGGAGCTATTTGAATCTATAAAAGAAACCCTACATTCTGGAGGTAAGCTACCCCTACTCCAAAATTAAACGCATTAAGGAATTTTCAATGATTATGCTTCTTATTTGTCACGGCATATTTTTATTTTACTTATTGATGAAATAGAAAATAATATTACTTACTCATCGTTGAATTCAATCTATTTATTTAGTAATTTTGGATAAATATTTATAACCTGCAAAACTAATATATTATCTTATATTTTTATTACCGAAAAGTTTTTATGCAATTTCTTTTGGTTTCCACAATAGTTATAAAACAAGAAATATTTCAGAGAAACTATTAAACCGTTTAGTTTAATGCAAGTTGGAAATAATGAACAACTTCCATTGTATCAAATATTATAAGAAAACTTATTTCTTTTCATACATAAAGTGCAGAAAAGTTTCTTTTAAAGAAAGAATACTTTTTTAAGAATTTTTTAGGAATATCTAAGCTATTATTAGGAATTCTGATTAATATTAAATTTAATCTAAAATGGAAAAGAATATGTGTGTGAAGTAATTGTATACAAAATACTATTACTTTAAAAGAAATATTTTTTTAAAAATAAAATCCTAGATATTTTGAAAAAATGCTATTGCATAAAATCAATACAATACGAATTATAGGTAAAAATGAATTACTAAACATTTAGTTTATTTTAAATGAGGCACGATAATGTGAACTTTAACAACATTGATGCATATATGAAATAATAAGAAATCAATTAAAAAAATCTTTTATCAGAATATCCAGGTATGTGTGCACAACAAATGCGATTTCATGTAATAGTACAAATCTTATTTCAAAGAAATGCTTCAACTATAAAAGAAGTAGGAACCAAGAAAATTTAATGAAACAATCATAGGGGGATAATAATAGGTAAAATCGCAACGACGACTGTAAGAAAAGTTTAATTTACGTTTTCAATATTTAAGATACCAGAAATGTTTCTCGAAAGAAACTTCACATTTTTGATAATTTAGAAAGTTTAAAAGAGTTCTGAGAATTTCTAGTATATTACATTACCTATTTTCTGATTAGAAAAATTTATCAATTTCGGGGCATCTTCTTTTAAATAACAAAACTGCACCCACTTTATCCTATGATTGTACCACAAACATCCATTTTATGATCGTGTAAATCAATGTAAATCAAATTGAAATTTTTTTGAAAATAAAAACTACATTGAATGACACTATTTTTCTTTTATTTAAAGGTTTTGAATTAAAAATCGTATATTCGCTTTAAGAATTGTATAATCGTATTAATAATCATATTGATTTAAGAGTCGCATCTTTCGTAGAAAATACTTATTTCTAAGTATTTATATATTGTTTATACAAGTGTATGTTTTATTATCAAGTAGAGTGAAAATGATATGCATTTATAGTTGATGTGTAAAATGTAATCAAATTTTCAAAATAATTGCTATTCTAAGAAACACCTTGTTAAATATTGTTTTCAAAATAAAATTATTTATTTATGCTTTTTAATCATGCATCACTGAAACACCCACATTAAATTAACTATATTCAGTGCGCTTTTACTAAATTAATATATTTCGAATAAGATTAATCATTAAGTCTCTAACAGAAGACATAAAAATATATATTTAAAAATTACATATTTTTCGTACTAATAATGGTCTGAGTACTTTTTCAGATATCAGATAATATGAAATGCGCTAAAACGAATAGGAATTGTTATTTTATTTGTTATATTGCACAATCTCTTCTGATCTGAACATCAAATACATTTAATTCCGAACTTGTTGATTGTTTAGCAATGTTGTATTTCTAAATTACAAAAGTGCTTTTGGTGAATGACCTCATAATTTTGAATCATTGTCCCATTTAAATCCAGATTTACTTATAAAACTTTCGATTAATATGAGTATTTTATGTGTTAATTCAGAGTTTCTCAAACCTTCTATACTTGCGACCCAAATTTTAATCATAATTTGTATCGCCCCCTCCTTACAATAACAATGTATCGAATTCTATGATAATATACTTTGACATAAAGCTACAAAACAGTGAAAATTATCAAGAAAAGTATTAAATTTTGTATATAATTTTATGACATGCCCATAGGGTCACTGGTAGTTATTAAACTTGTTAACTTAGTACTGTTAAAATAATTATGAAACACATTTTGCATTAAGGATACATTTATAAGTATATTATATTAGTGTAAATATATATTTTATTTTTTATTGTGTCAAATTGTATTTGGGTTTGCTTTCTTTCAGTAAATTAATAATTTTTAAAAAATAATCTTTTGTTTTCGACTTTTTGATATACTCGCGCCCCCTTTGTAAGGTTATCACGCCCCACAGTTTGAGAAACACTGTGTTAATCAAAATTATTGTCAGCTATTTCTTTTCTTAGTAAAATAATCCATTAAGTTTCCAAAATATTCCAACGTGTGTAAATTATAATAGAGCTTGTTAATATATCTCTATAAATATTTTTTTTTTGATAATAGGAATATATTTTCAGTAAAACTATCGAAATGCTTAAAACTTTATTTAATAATAATATAAAGGAAAACACTTCAGAATATTACGATACCAATTTAAAATATGAAATCAAAGGAAGAATCTACGCAATTTGGTTAGTAAGAATAGTTTATAATGTTTTCTCTAAGTTGTCTATGTTGTGTGATTTCTGTATGTCGCGAAAAGCTTTAATAATGTAATTATTCAACATTTTTAATATTTATATATTTTTGTATGAGAGATAATTAAATTTTCCTAACAACCATACTTAATTTTAGTACAATCTCAGTCATATCAAATTTTTCTCATTCATTCTTTAGATCCTTATGTAAGAACATGGTTTATGGTCGAGAGCAATTACTTACCATTTATCTCCAGTTTTTTATATGTGATGTTCGTCACAAGACTGGGGCCTTCTATTATGAAGAATAGGAAGCCTTTCGATCTTCGCACACTCATGATTGTTTATAATTTCTCCATCGTTATCGCATACACCTTTAGTCTCACTCTGGTAAGAAAGGGAAAAATACTTATTTATCTTAAAATAAACTATAACATTTTTTAAATTATTATTTTCATGAAATAAACTAATTATTAATTTTTACACTTCTGCCATCTTTCGTATAACTTCTGCAATCACAGCTGGAAGCCATTTTTTACAACCTCCCGTAATGCATTCTGCGATGCTACTTTCACCTCATCTGATGACTCAAAACGGCGTCCCTGTAAATGTTTTTTCATTGATGGGAACAGGTAAAAGTCACACAGGGCTACATCTAGTGAATAGGAGGGATGTGGAAGCACGTCAGTGCGAGTTTTGTCAAATTCGGATCGATGTGCTGGGGCGTTGTCATACAGAAGATACTAATCGTCACTCTGCCAGAAGTGAGACCGTTTCCAGCGAATGGATTTGCTCAAACGACGTCTTTGGAAAGTGCGTAGCCTTAGAGATTTGTGAAAGTGTTTGGCGACGATCTTTTCGAACACTTTCAGACACCAACGCTACATTTTCTTCATTCTGGAATGTCGAAGGTCGTCCTACGTGTTCATTGTCTTCGACTGATTCTCGACCCTCTTTAAAATGCCATTCGTAAACCTTGAATCTCGCCCTGGTCGATTCACCACACACCTTACTCAGCATTTCCAAAATCTCCATTGGCGTTTTACCTAAGCATGTTAAACGAATTTAATGTGCAACGCTGTTCAAGAAAAGTATCTTTCTTACATCGCGGAGCAAATCTAACTAGCTTTGGAAGATAACAGCTGCGCATGCGGTTCGATTATATGACATAGACTAAGCCAACCAGGCATGGTAGGAGAGGATTGGGAGAATCCATTTGAAGTGGTTTAACTTTTAGGTACTTGCTTTCGTCGTCTGCAATGGCAGCAGTCTCGGAACTTTTGAATCATCCTACGTATATAGATATGTATATATATAAGTATGTATATATGTATTATATATATATATATATATATATATATGTGTGTGTGTGTGTGTGTGTTAAAATGTTTTTGTAATTTTTATGCACTTTAATGTATTTGCTTTTAAATAAAAATGAACTTAAAAGAAAAAAATTAAGGAAAAAATATCTTTTCCTTCTTTTTATTTGAATATTATCAAAGTTCTCGGGATTCATTTGAGATGAAATTTCTAGAACTTTAATTTAATATTTGTTATCGGGATTGGGGCATAACTCAGTGCTCCCAAATAATGTAACTGTAATTTTTAATTTTTTTTTACCTTAGAAAAGGGAAAATAGGGCCCTCGTGTCACATGCAGCCCGCCAAAACAGAAAATCCCCTTAGAACTGAAATTTCTTTTCTATGCACGACCAAATTTTCTCTTGTTTTCCACTAGGACGGCCACTTCAACATGCACGTGCGAACGAAACAAGTAAAAGTAAAGAAAATAAAACAAAACAAAAAAAGAAAGAAAATCGTAAAAAAGTGCGATATAGTACATTTGTCTGATTAGATTCTAAAATGAAATGTACTTGCAGCTGTAACTGATATGAAATTAACACAGTAAATAAACTAAATAAAACTGTCATTATTTTATTCACCTTATATTTATTGATTTCTATGATACAATTGTGATGATACAAAAACATCTATTTGTGAAATTTTCATTTCAAATTCAGATTTATTCTGGAAATAAATAAAATTTAATTTTCAGCTAATATGCCTCGCTTTTTATGCTGATGCTATGCAAAAAGTATGTGAGCCAACAATCATCAGAAAAGGACATTACACATACTGGGTAAGAATGCAACATCATAATTTGTACAAATATAATTCTTTTATTCCATAGTTCTTTTTTTCTCGGCGAATGACTTAATAAATGTTAAAAGAAATTGAGTGAAATTGGACATTTTGTTTTTAACACCCTTTTATAAGCTTCACTTGTATGTAACGGAATCTTTGAACTCAGTTTTTTCCCACTTTAAAAGGTCAGATTAATTCGAAACTTTGCTCATTTGTTCAGGACCGATAACAATACAAAAATTTAAAAAATTTGTTCCATTGTCCTGATCAGGATCATTAGGATTAACGATTTCCCATTTTCAGATCCCATCCCGCATCAGGTGACTAATTTCAGATCCCATTTCCAGATCTGGTGAATAAAAGATTAAGCTACAACTGTGTTCGATTTACTATAAAAGGGTGTTTTTTAGATTTTTTAAATATAATCTATACAAATAAATAAAATTTAAGTGTCTGTTTGTAATTTCAAATTAGCAGCTTTTTACTTAATGCACTAAAAGTATATACGGTACTCATAAAAAAAAACCAATTTTTAAAATTTTTGTCTGTTTGCTCCGACTAATCTCGGAAACGACCGGTGCGATTTTAAAAATTCTTTCACTAATGGAAAGCTACATTAACGGGGAGTAACATAGGCTATATTTTATTCCCGTATTCTTACGGGAACGGAAACTATACGGGTGAACGTGAAACTGAATGCCAAGATGAACGCCAAATTGAACGCCAAGCTGAGCTAATGAAGTCGTTGTTTTGGTTACTGGCGACCGATGCTCTTCATGAGACATAATAGTGTTACGCGCACATGATAATACGCTGACACGTGCCATAATTTTTTTTTATGATAGTTATCTCACTGTTCAGTTAAGTAGAGCATCGGCTGTTTCGGATGCACTTTTAAAAATAATAAATCAAGGCTTCATAAGCAAAAAGCAATGCAAGAAACAAAAAATTGATAAGTTTTACGGTTAGTTTTAATCTTTTTTTATTTACAATTTTAGTCCCATTTAAACAATAGTTATTATAATCCCAATCTATATCTATACAAATAAATAAAATTGAAGTGTCTGTTTGTAATTTCAAATTAGCAGCAATTGTTTGTGGGGATGGGGGTTTAAGGGGCGTTAGAAATTCCGATTTTTAAGTTATTAGACGTACAGTCTTGAAACTTAGTAAGTAGATTCCTCTCATAGGGTAGAGATACGCTACAAAATGGGTTTCGTGAAAATCGCCCTCAAGTGGCGTTGCGGGACTTAAGGGGCGTTATAGATAATTATTTTCATTTTTAAACTATTAGACGCACAGTCTTTATATTTGATAAGTAGATTTCTTTTATAGAGTAGAGATCAGCTATAAGAAGGTTTTGTGAAAACAGACCTCTAAATGGCGTTGGGGGGGATTTAGTGGCGTACTAGATAAATATTTTCGTTTTTAAACTACTTCATCTCCCTGCTTGAAAATTGGTAAGAATGTTTCTTTCATGGAGTAAATATCCGCTACAAAACAGGTTTGGGAAAAATTGACCCCCAAGGGGTGTTGCGGGGTGTTAAGGGCAGATATAAATAATTATTTCTATTTTTAAACTATTAGACGCACAGTTTGAAATTTGGTAAGCAGATTCCTCTCATAGGATAGAGATACACTACAAAATGTGTTTTGTGAAAATCGACCCCTAAGCCGCGTTGCGGGGGTTCAAAGGGCGTTATTGATAATTTTTTTTTGCATTTTTTATTTATTGGACGCACAGTCTTCAAATTTTGCTAAGCAGATTCCTTTCATAGAGTGCAATTCCCTTACAAAATGGGTTTTGTGAAAACAGACCCAGAAGTGGTGTTGCGGGGGCTCAAGTGGTGTTACAAATATTTATCCCCATTTTTAAACTATTAGACGTATAGTCTTGAAATTTGATAAGCAGATTCCTTTCGTAAAGTAGAGAACCGCTTCAAAATGGGTTTCGCGAATATGAACTACGAAGTTTAATTTCGGGAGATTAAGAGGCGTAATTGATAAATATTTCCATTTTAAACTATTTGATCATCCTGCTTGAAAATTGGTAGGCATGTTCCTTTCATGGAATAGAGTTCCTCTAACAAAGAGTAAAACGAAAATTGACCCCCAAGGAGGGTTGCGAGGTGTCAAGAGGAGTTACAGAAAAAAATTCCTGTTTTTAATTGTTAGACCCATATACTTGAAAATTTTTAAGCATGTTTCTTTTGTTGAATAGGGATCCACTAAGAATGTATTTTAAGCAAATCAAGTTCTGGGGGGGGGGTGCAGGGGGTTACTTGGACGTATTGACAAAAAAAATTACTTTTTTCGAGCTACAAGGACTATAATAATGAAATTTGGTTTGCATTTTTCTTTTGTTGAGTTGAAATCCGCTAAGAGCGGTTATTTTGGAAAACGGCTCTCAACGGGATTACGGGGATATTGATAGTAAAACTTTTGTTTTTTTCCCTGTTAGATTTAGACTTGAAATTTGACTTGCATGTTCAATTTACGGAGTAGAGATCCACCGAAAATTGGTTTTGAGGGAATCCACTTGGTTTTTGGGTTACGAAAGAGCAAACATCATTCTATGCTTCAATGTTAGAGATTTTTAGAAAACACAAATTAGATGAGTTCTGCCCCTTTTTTTTATCAACAGGCGGCAGTTACAGGTATAAGTATATTTTTCAATACAATCGAATTCTTAATGCAGGACTTAGATATCAATAATTTATACATATATATAAGCAGTAAAAATTTATAAAACATCATGAAATTCCCAGCGAAGTGGGCGGGTAACAGCTAGTTTATTATATGCAAGCAATCTTGGTGTAAAATTAAATTTTTGCTATAAAATCGCCGCTCGGGCTTCTTATGCCGTATGATTTTAGTCGCGAGTTATGTAGCTGGTGGTAATGTATATGAGCTGTAAGTTAAAATCCCAATTCCTTAAAAAATTTATTGTAAGTAAAAATGAGCTTGGAGAAATTAGAAGTAACCATCACTATTTTATCGTAACTACGAGGTCTGAGAACAAAAACCTCTATTTTGCTATTGAATAATGACATTAATAAGAACTAAAATTGCTACTGTTTATGACTATATAGTAAAACTTATGAATAATATATTTTAGTAAAGAAGTAGTATAAACAAAAAAAGAGACAAAAAATTTGAGAAGGTAAAAAGTACTCTTATTTAAAATGCAAAATAGAAATGTTTTAAATCTATTAATTACTCTAAGAAAGAAAGTTTTAGAATTTATATTCCATATTACAACAAGAAAAGAATGCTCATTAATTATTCAAAATATGAATACCTAAAATAAATTAAGATTGAAGGTTTTTGAATTTATTTTCCATATTACAATAAGAATAGCAAATATAGAGAATTTTTAAGGTGTTTTAAATACCAAGATTTCACGGTGATACTTCACTGCATACATAAAACTAATTATTCGAATAACTTGAAAAATGAAATAATATAACTGAATTTAAAAGGTCATCTTAACAATTAGGCACAGATTTTCAATTATTTTATGCAAAACTCAAATAGAAAACGATTTGAATTTGATTGAATTCAATTATTCGAATAAAATTAATAGTTATCTTTTTTTACTACAGGCAGCAACGGCTGGCTGGGTCATATATGTGTTGAAATACATTGAATATTGTGATACGGTGAGTGAATTTAAGATAAAAAAATTTGTTGTGCTTTATGAAATATTTTTTAATATTGTTATTATAAAGTTTTGTTTTAATTTTTTAATAAAATAAGTTATCTGTCTGTATTAAAATTCTTGTGAAAGTTCTTAAAAAAATACAAATATATTAATTAAGTTCGAATTTGATAAAAAGTAAATAAAAATTCAAAATTCCTAAATGATAACTTTGAAATTATGTAATTTTAATATCTTTGTCTTTTTAATCTTATATATATATATATACAAAAAAAGTCAAAATTATCTGTTAGCGAGAGATGTACAGTGGGTACAAAAAGTATTTGCACACATACATTTTTGTTCACAATTTATAAGAAAATGCATTAAGAAATACAAAAATTGGCATTTTAAAAATAAAATAAGCCTATTCATTTAAATTAATTACAAAAAATACAATAATATTAATAAAAAACATTTTTTGCAACAATATTAAAATATCTTATGTCAAAAAAGTATTTGCACACTCAACTCAACTTTAGCAAATTTGCATTTTTTTGCTAATTATTTGACAGTCATCCCGCAGTAAATAACATACGTAAGACTACTATAAAAGGAGGTATTGTCGAAACTTTATCAGTTGATTGTCGATTTCAAATTGTTATGGCACCTAAGAAATCTGAATTGCCGATTTCGTTGCGAGAAAAAATTGTTTCTCTACGTGAAAATGACCTAAGTTATCGAGAAATAGGTAAAAAAGTAAATGTTTGCTTCTCTACTGTTCGGTATGTTATAAAACGTCATAAAGAAAGATGATCTATATCAAATAACTTGCGCTCTGGATGCCCAAAAAAACTTTCACTGCGAATTAAGCGAAAAATCATAAGAGAAGCATCGAAAAATCCATTTGTTAGTGCAGTTACATTAGCCAATGATGTCGCTTCAACATCTGGAGCTCAAATCTGTGCCCAAAGTGTTCGAAATGTCCTGCATGATGCACAAATTTATGGGAGGAAAAAATTTTTCCTAGGAAAAAACCTTTCATGACTCAACGAAATAGACTGAAGAGACTTGAATTCGCTAAGGAATATATCAATAAGCCAATTGATTTCTGGAAAAATGTCATATTCTCCGACGAGAGTAAGTTCAATATCTTTAAATCAGATGTCAGGAAATTAGTTTGGAGAAAACCTTGTACTGCTTTTCATACCAAAAATGTGTTACCTACAGTTAAACATGGAGGAGGTTCTGTTATGATTTGGGGGTGCATGGCTAGCAAAGGAGTTGGTAATTTGTGTTTCATTGATGGGAATATGACAGCTCGAACCTATATTGATGTGTTGCGAGATAACTTGCCACAAAGTGCAATAAAATTGGGTATCAGTAATTCGTACTATTTTCAGCAAGACAATGATCCTAAGCACACTGCCGGTATAACACGTATGTGGTTGCTTTATCATGTACCCAGAAAACTTGCCACTCCACCACAATCACCAGACTTAAATCCTTTGGAAAATTTGTGGAATTCTGTGGATTTAAAAATAAGAAAGAGGAAGATTTCAAGCAAATCTGCCCTTAAACATTCCCTTATTGAAGAGTGGTCAAATACCGACCCTATAGTTACAGAAAATTTAATTAAATCAATGCCAGCAAGATTACAAGCAATAATAGATGCTAAAGGAATTTATACTAAATATTTGAAATTTGCTTAAATATTTTATTTCTTTTGTATTCATGCAGGTGTGCAAATACTTTTTTGACACGAGATATTTTAATTTTGTTACAAAAAAGCATTGTTATTTATATTATTGTAATTTTTCTGTTTGTTTTGGATGATTAAACTTATTCTGATTTGGCAATACCAATTTTTTTTATTTCTTAATGCTTCTTTTTATGAATTGCAAACAAAAATGTAGGTGTGCAAATATATACTTTTTTTACCCACTGTATATACCGTAATTAAAACTGAAATTTTTTTTAATTGCAATATAACCAGACACTGGATTTTAGAAAGGATATATGAGAAAATAGAAATAATAGAGTTAAATATAAAAAATTTGATGCTATAGTACAGCTTATATATAAAAGTTCATATATATATATATATATGATTTGATTCTTTAATCGCAAACATTTATTTATTGTTTGTAGATATTCTTCGTTTTAAGGAAGAAATATCACCTTATAACAAATCTTCATGTTATACATCACGCTGCATTACCACTTATTGGTTGGGTTTTTATAAGAACAGAACGAAGTAAGTTGTTGAGAGATACTTTTAAAGCAACTTAGACATGTTTTTGTTTTTGCTGTAATTAGAGTTTTAAGTTAATATTAAGTACATGTTTGTTTCTATCATTTGCTTACGTTAAGATTATGCATATTCATATTTCTTATATATATATATATATATACTGGTGTCCTAAAGTTAAGCATAATTGATAATTATGTGAATAAAGAAGGAACTGTAAATCAGAATGGCGGGAAACGTGATATACGAGTGTAAAATGGTTATAAAATAAGGAAGCAAATCAAAAGAATGATAATAATTAATTTTTTTATCCAAAGTAGCAGTTTAAAAGAAAACTGAGCATAGCAAGGATTCACACTTTAAAGAAAAAATGAAAGAAAACATTAAATAAAATACTGATGCTGCAGTTTAATAAGGCATGTGGTCACCTCTGACAGCGAGGCACGCTACACAGCGATATACCATACTTGCTATGAGATGATGGATGAGTTGTGGGCTCAAACAATTCCAAGATTCTTGGAGAGCTCTCTTCAGTTCTGTAACGGAGCTTGGTGGGTGCGAAAGGGCTGTAGTTTGTCTCCCAAGTATATCCCATACATGCTCGACAGGTTTTAAATCAGGGGAGTTCGCAGGTCACGACATCCGCTGGATGTTTTCCGTTTCAAGGAAGTCATCAATCAGCACCGCTCGGTGACATGGTACATATATAATCATCCATTAATATGAATACAGGACCGACAGCACCTCAAAACGAGCGAACATAAGGCTCAAGAACGTCTCTGTATATTTGAGCAGTCACAGACCTCGTGTTAAAGAAATGGAGGTCTGCGCGGCCGTCCATCATGATGCCTGTCCATACCATTATTCCCCTTAATGGAAAATGATGTCTTTCCGTTATGTTTCTTGGTTCAAAACGTGTTCCACGTTCTCTCCAGATCGTTACCCGCCGAGAATCACTACTCAGACTAAACCGGGACTAGTCACTGAACATCACATTGGCCCACTCTCCCACACCCCACACTCTCTTCCATTTCAAACTCCAGTTCAAACGAGCGCGTTTATGCGCAGACGTGAGGGGAATGCAAACTGCTGGTCTTCTGGCATACAGGCCAGCATGATTGAGTCTCCTGTAAACAGTTTGTCTCGAAGTTCGTATGCCTGTGGCGACTGTGAGTGCCGAACCCAGTGCTCTGGCAGTACTGACCCTCTGACGTCGTGCACTTATTACCAGATATTGGTCTTTGCGAGGGGTTGTGACTCTTGGTCGACCTGATACTGGTTGTTGGGTAACATCTCCCGTTCTTTCAAACCTCTGCCACAGTCTTGAGATCGCAATCTGGTCCACACTCAGAATTCGAGATACTTCGGTTTGTGATCGGGAGGATTCCAGCATTCCAACGATTCTTTCTTTCGTAAACATGTCCAATTGGCGTCTTTGTGCTATCATTCACTTTGTTTGATGGTTAACAACATTCCTTCGCACAGCAGTTGCACGAAACTTGTCTTAACTGCGTATGCTGCGTGAATCGGTTTCTCTGCGTTCCGACATGCGCCGGTGTTTCGCGCAGGACGTAGTCGACTGAAATTTTTCCATAAACCCAATGTTTCTTCTTCACCCAATTATTATCCACAAGAAATTTGGAATAATTTTACGAATATTTACTCCATGTTTTTCGCATTTTACGATTTATGCTTAACTTTTGGACACCAGTGTATATATATATATATATATATATAACAGATTTGCATTCTGTTTCAAACATTTGAATGAAAAGACAATTTTTCTTTTCGATTTTTTTCTGCTCCACAAATATTTTGTATATACAAAGATGCAATTTTTTATAATTCACTGAGTCTATATAGAATATAAATTTCTCGTTAAATTAATAAAGATATCCCTCAAAGTTTACTTATAGCGCTGTGAGTTCAGTATCGTAGCAGTAATCTAAAGGGACATTAAAGTAGCTATTTATAAAATATTTTTTTTATTTTCTTTAGCAAATTGGTAAGTGAGAAAAAAAGTTCATACAAAAAATAGAAACAAGGTATATAAGATTGCCTTCTTGCACAATTCAGTAAATAATAAGTACCTACTATCTATGATGGAAATAAACATCATACGACTTCAAAGATATAAATGTTTTACATTTGGAGGCAATCAATAAAAAGATATACCATAAAATCCTGCATGTATCGCGAACCGCCGTTTAACGCGCATCTTTACTTTCAAACTGCAATTTTTACTTTCTAGGCATATTCACTGTATAACGCGCACCCCTTTTTTACGAAGAAACCTCAAATGTTCGTCCGCAATGATCTTATGTTTTGAAGTCATTTATTCGAGATTCTATTTCAAGCTTTTTATAAAAATAATATAATTCTAGAACTACAACCCTTTAAGTACAAAAGAAATGTTATTTCTTTTAAATGAAAAATTTTTTAGATGTATTTTATGTTCATTTCTTTTTTTATTTTTAAAGCTATTATTTTTATATCCGGCATATACATGCACCCGTCAATTTCGGTCTAATTTTTTGTGTTCAAAGTGCGCGTTATGTTCCAGATTTTATGGTAGTTAGTAAATCATTAGATGTACTAAAGAGATGATTGATAAATTGGGAGATGCGCTGGAATTATTTTTATTAATATTAGTTATCATTGTGTTATAATTACCTGAAACTCGTTGTTTTTAAATTATCTACGTATTATTTAAGTATATATTTTCTTTTAGTCTTGCATAGAGTGTTCAAGCTTGAAACAAAAAATACAATGTTTTCCTTTATCTATTTAATCTACTTATTTTATAATGTTAATTTATCGAAGTAAGACAAAGTGAAATATGAAATAGAGCATTCTATCTATGTTGCAACAAAATGATAATGTTAAGTAAATTACTGTTATCTTCAATAAGTACAAGAAGTATGGTGATTGAATAAATTCTGCGAATGCTTGAAGCGCCTTATTATGATATGAGTCTGAACAGGCTTTAGGAAAAGATAGGCATTAATTTTAGTTTGTGTTTTAATTTTCTCTTCAACAATTTTATTACTTAAATGTACAATTTTGTTTCAATAAAATAATTGAAAATTCATCTTAGCTGTAAAATATAATTAATTACACTTTCACATCAAATTGTTAATACATGCCCCCTCACAGTTTCGTATTTAAATTTACTGTATATTTTTATTTATTTGCTTTTGAAATCGTTTAAAAATTAGACGATAAAAAATCATTTTGTTCACTTCATTTTTAAAGACTTCGAATTAAAAACTGCCAATATTATCTAAACGTTATTCAATTCTATTCAGGCTTTTAATATTAACTTAAAAATTTCCTATGCAAGTGTTCCGAAACATTATTTAATGGAAAATTTCTTATGCAGTGCCTAACGTACACTGGTGTCCAAAAGTTAAGCATAAATCGTAAAATGCGAAAAACATGGAGTAAATATTCGTAAAATTATTCCAAATTTCTTGCAGATATTAATTGGGTGAAGAAGAAACATTGGGTTTATGTAAAACTTTTCAGTCGACTACGTCCTGCGCGAAACACCGGCGCATGTCGGAACGCGGAGAAACCGATTCACGCAGCATAGGCAGTTCAGACAAGTTTCGTGCAACTGCTGTGCGAAGGAACGTTGTTAACCATCAAACAAGGTGAATAATGGCACAAAGACGCCAATTGGACATGTTTATGAAAGGAAGAATCGTTGGAATGCTGGAATCCTCACGATTACAAACCGAAGTGTCTCGAATTTTGAATCTGGACCAGTCTGTGATCTCAAGACATAGGCAGAGGTTTCAAAGAACGGGAGATGTTACCCGACAACCAGTATCAGGTCGACCAAGAATAACAACCCCTCGCCAAGACCGATATCTGGTAATAAGTGCGTGACGTCATAGGGTCAGTACTGCCAGAGCACTGGGTTCGGCACTCACAGTCGCCACAGGCATACGAACTTCGAGACAAACTGTTTACAGGAGACTCAATCATGCTGGCCTGTATGCCAGAAGACCAGCAGTTTGCATTCCCCTCACGACTGCGCATCTACGCGCTCGTTTGAGCTGGTGTTTGAAATATCAACATTGAAGTGTGGGAGAGTGGGCCATTGTGATGTTTAGTGACGAGTCCCGGTTTAGTCTGAGTAGTGATTCTCGGCGGGTAACGATATGGAGAAAATGTGGAACACGTTTTGAACCAAGAAACATAACGGAAAGACATCATTTTCCATCAAGGGGAGTAATGGTATGGGCAGGCATCATGATGGACGGCCGCGCAGACCTCCATATCTTTGACACGGGGACTGTGACTGCTCAAATATACAGAGACGAGGTTCTTGAGCCCTATGTTTGCTTGTTTCGAGTTGCTGTCGGTCGTGTCTTCATATTCAGGGATGATAATGCACCATGTCACCGAGCGGTGCTGATTGATGACTTCCTTGAAACGGAAAACATCCGGCGCATGTCGTGGCCTGCGAACTCCCCTGATTTAAAACTTGTCGAGCATGTATGGGATATGCTCGGGAGACAAATTGCAGCCCTTTCGCACCTATCAAGCTCCGTTACAGAACTGAAGAGAGCTCTTCAAGAAGCTTAGAACCGTTTGAGCCCACAACACATCCATCATCTCATAGCAAGTATGGTAAATCGCTGTGCTGCGTGCCTGGCTGTCAGAGGTGACCACACGCCTTATTAAACTGCAGCATCGGTATTTTATTTAATGTTTTCTTTCATCTTTTCTTTAAAGTGTGAATCCTTGCTATGCTCAGTTTTCTTTCAAAACTGCTACTTTGGATAGTAAAATTAATTATTATAATTCTTTTGTTTTGCTTCCTTATTTTATAACCATTTTACACTCGCATATCACGTTTCCCGCTATTCTGATTTACAGTTCCTTTTTTATTCACATAATTATCAATTATGCTTAACTTTCTGACACCAGTGTAAATGTAGCAAATTTTTTGTTTGTGACTGAAGCACTTAATTTCCTTTTATACTTGAACATTATTTTTTAATTGTATATATTTTTAAATTTAAAAAAATGTGCTACATAAAAGCATTATTTGTTGTAGGTGGGTTTCAGTTTATTCCAGCTGGGATAAACTCGTTCGTCCATATAGTTATGTACACTTATTACGGTCTGGCAGCAATGGAAAAAAAATTATGGTGGAAAGAACATCTCACTAAATTTCAAATGGTATAGTTATTTTAATCAATAAATTAAATTCTTTGTCCTGTGTATTTTTCAGATATTTCAGTTTTACTCTATACCATGGAACAATTATCTTAAAATTTTAATCTATGAATATTTCTATCATTTATAATATTTCAAATTTAAGAAAAAGATATATTTCTATCTGTTGGACTAATAAAAGTAACTGAATATCTCGAAGTCAACTTTTTGAAAAAATTAACAACTTAAACAAAATTAGTATATATGTATACTACAAAATTACTATAATCGTATGGGAGAAATTATGTGATAATTAGAAATTTTTTAGCACTTAATTTATTACGTAAACGAACTAATAAATTTTCTCTTTGTGGAATGCAAACTGATTTGGATAAAATTAGATTCTCATATTTAAATGTTCTTGGTTATGTAAAGTTACTTCTTTCTCTCTCTTGAGTATAATGCTATATAATGTATAAGATATTTTTAAAAAAAATTTTAATGTAGCAAATTAAGATTAACTTTTGAATTCTTGAATCATTCGTTGTTTAATTTATTTTATCTTCTAATTTTAAGTAAAAAAAATTGATAATTACCATAAGAATTTAAACACGTTGAACGGTAATTTTAATTTATCTTTTCACTTACATATTTTATAAATTATTTTTATATATTTTATAAATAAATTAGAGCATAATTTTCTTAAAAATAAACTAAAATGACGCATGCATTTTGATGAAATATAATAACAAGATGAAGAGCGATTAAATTTACATTAACTATTCTTAAATTTTCTAATATCTTTACCACTCACATATTAAAAAGAAAATTTAAATCATTTTAATTATATTTTAATTTTGCGGATAAACACTAAGCTTAATACACAATCTTCTTAAAAAAAGTATTAACGTATTCAATTTTTAAACTATTTTAAAATTTCAAGAGAAAGAAATATTTTAAACACAGATAAAAATGTATCTAATCGAATAAATAATACTGATAACTTCTTTCAAATTATTAATTACATTAAAAGATTTTTCGAATTAAAAACGAATCAATTAGACATAAAAATGTATTAAACATGTGTGCTTTAAATTGAATATATAATTAATTTTTTCCCATGCATTAAATTTATACATATATTTTACTATGTATAATTATAATATGTAATCCTTTTATAGGTGCAATTTGTTGTCATTATTCTGTTTGTCATTGTCATTGTCCCTCTCAGTGGATGTAAAACCACTCAACATGGAATATATATTGAGATAACTGCTGCTGCGATCTTCTTGGCTCTCTTCTACAATTTTTACATAAAAACTTACAAAAAGCCATTGAAGATGAGTGACAAAGTCGAAGATTCCAAGAAAAATGTGATCACAAATGGAAAATGCAAGTCTAACGATTATAATTACGATCCTGCTTCACGTTCTGAAAAGGAATTCTCATCAGTACATGAAACCGAATGTGAATTAAGAAGACGCTGAGACATCACGGATTTTATAATTCAGAATTTTACAGTTTTAAATTTACAAATTTAGTAAATAAATAATAAAATGTACAATTTTACTCATTTTTTATTAAATATATTCTTCAAAAGTTCGAACTGAGCATTGTTAAATTATAGACAAATATACTGTCTTAATTCTATGATTAAATGATACAAAATTGGCCTCCTTTACTAAAGCTATCGAGCAATTCAAGCAACAGTAGGAACATAAGGAATTACCGAAATTAATAATTGTAAGGAAAATGTCAGAAAAGAGTTTAAAAGAATGAAATTTTTTCTCATTGTTAATATATTTTTAGGAATTATTTTCCTTCAATACAAGAAGTTTAAATTTTGATTAAAATGAAAAGATAAATTTAAAAATATTATATATATATATATGTTATGCTGTTTAAAGGCCTCGAGATAACTATACTAATTAACAGAATAAACTGTTTATTTCAGCAATAACTATAATGAAATGGGACAAAATAATTAAGACATTAAAACATTTCAACACGCGTCGTTGCCTAAATGTCTTTCATTATTCTGAAGAGAGATTATTTCTCTGCCGTCGTGGGTCTATCTCGCTCTGTCTCCTGCTTCTTTCACGTCTCCGTCTGGTCTACTCGTCTGTCTGCCGCTCGCGCCTCCTTCCGAAGTCAGCTGCGTTCCGTCAGAGGTCATGCAGTAGCGCCCCTTCACACACACACACACACACACACACACACACACACACACACACACACACACACACACACACACACACACACACACACACACACCACACACACACACACACACACACACACACACACACACACACACACACATCCTTATATATTATCCTTACATATATATATATATAGTATATATATATATATATATGCAAGGATAATTAAATTAGATCTAAAATTAAACCCTAGACCGCCTCTTCCCCCCCCATCAGAGAATATTGTAGAGCTGTTTATATTCGCTTTCGGTCGAAGTATAGGTTTCGTTTCCCGGGGTAGAGCGCCTCTTCAGCAAAGGGAAATACTGCGCGTTCCGGATTCCATAAAGTCCTTTAAAGCAATTTCCATAGTATTTGTCTGAATTTGGTGTCCGTTTTTTAAATGTTTTTACTTTTTTCTCGAGGGATTTATAATAAACTTAAGAATGCATTTGCATGTATCCTGCCGGCTTATTGTTGTCGTGTTTTTCGAGTGATCATCGAGACATTTTATTTTTATCGTCTTTATTCCATGAGATCATTTTGTAATCTGTTTGTAAGAGAGAGAGAGACCCGGACACGTGTTAAAAACCAAGATTCCGCGGCCCCTTCAGAAGCCATATGCTCTTCAAGTACGCTCTGATTGAAGAGGTATACTTGAGAATTTAAGCATGACATATAGGTAATAAAAATTAATGGTCCGAGCCGGCAAACTTCTCTTAAGGCCACGTGTTATTCATTCCCGAACTGGGTAATAAATTTGATACTTGAAGATGTAACGGGAAAATAAAAATTAGAGGTGGTCTAAGGTTTAATTTTAGATCTAATTTAATTATCCTTACATATATAAGAATTATTTTTTGGATTCTGAGTTCAAATCACGGAGAAGGCATGGATGTTTATAAACGTGAATTGTCTTTGCAGCACGGTGGTACTCCGTTTAGCCTTCGAGCCGCAAGTCCACTTGCAAAGTTGATGGAAAGGGAAGAGAGGTGGGAGGTTTCTGCCCCTCCCCAGGGTGTCCCTCCCTCAAAATTGGGGTGTAACCGAGCTAAGAATCACATTATCACCTGTATGGTGTTCAAAGTTACAGTTAACGACAGACGTACATCTAACCCTTTGCCGTGATGAATTTCTTAGGCCTCTTATCTGGCACCGTCAGACAGATGGAATTAGCAACAACAAAATGAAAATAAATACAGAAAAGCAATTTTTTAAAATTAAATGTTTCAATTTTTTGCAAATTTTATAAAATCTTACTTGTAAAAAATATAAACTATCAAGGTATTCAATTTTTTTTATCTGTTAAATCACACTCTTAAAAGTGGATTCCTCCCACTTTGAGCCAGAAATGATTTTGATTTGTTGAATTTTATGAAAAATATTCACCTTGATTATTGTCTTGTGCAAAAAAATGTGGGCTTCTATATATTCAGTATTACAACAATCTTAACTGAGTTTCAAACTTGTTATAAAATCTCTCGGTTATTTAAAATTGTATTACTTTTCACCACGTTCTAAGAATTAATCTGAAATTCATTTTGAGCAAAGGTTGCTTTAGAGAAAATAGAAGATATATCGTATTTTTGAATCGCGATTAAATGATGGAAAAACCGCTTGAACTAGTACCTATCTCTCCGTGCTCCACAGCAGAAGCACATTACAAATGTATGTGTTCCTGCTGTAAATGTTTATTAATATAAACAATATAAGAAGCTCATATTTCCATGAATCTTTAGTTTAATCAAGACATCAATCGGAAGAAAGTTAAATTTATTCAAAATGATGGCTGGAAATGCAACATTTTAAATATCCTGCTCTTAAATTTAATTTTTATTATGAGGGCACAATGCTTGAACTAATAATTTTCTTTGCTACGTTTTAAAAAATTTATATCATTTTAATACACTAATATGTGCTTAAATAACAAAGTTGAGTTTTTACCATCGGTACAAATAACCTTATAAATTATTTGAAAATATTTCAATGTTCTCATTTTACCTTTCTCGCTTTACTTACAGTTTTATGTATAACTTCAATCTTCATTTTTGAAGTTTGTGTTTTTCCTTTCAAGTAAAGAAATTAATAACTACAAATAAAATACATTACATCGCTTTTTCTTATCCAAAACGAAGACATGAATTATTTTTGTTCTTATAATTCAATATCTAAACATAATTTCTCTTAAAGTAATAAAAATTAATTTATCATTTATGAAGGATAAAAAACTTACTATAGAATACTCGAAAAAATAAAAGCTGTTTTAAACTTATTTCAAATTTTAGTTTAAAAATATTAATATGTATGTATAATTTTTCCATACTATTGCTTCATAAAATAAAAATCAACAATTCTTGATTAAACTTGATTCATTAGATTAAAGCAGTAGTACTCAACTTTTTTTCAGCCGGGCCACATACATATGGCAACTATTTCACGCGGGCTGCAACATGAGGATTAATGGGAGGACTCTATACGATCAAAGACATTTAAAAAAGGCAGAAATTGATTAAAATATTAATAATTTTAAATTTCATCTTAAAACCATATTAAACTTCATCAAACTAAACTCACAAAAAACAAGTTTTCTGAATTTTTTACCCTGTAATGGGGTATAGTTTCGATTTCCTTCTCGCGGTCTGCGAGTTTTCTGCATGGAGGGATCTAAAGAAAAGATAGAAAAGATGTCGCTCGGCGCCTTTTAAGGGAGGACCAAACCCCCAATTGTGTGCTTACGCGCACTTTTTGACAAGAACCCCTATAGGCTTAGTTACAATTTCAATTAAATTTATGCGGTTGTTCACCCTTGAGTGCCAGCGACAGCATCCCAGTCTAAAGAATTTCAACAACATCCTGTAAACAAGAGCAACACACCAAATTACCATCCCTATTGCCAGCCTCCCATCACATTTATTATCCCAAGTCCCCCCCCCCACCTTCTCCAAAATATTTTGCTGCTGTTGGAAAGGTTTTTTCAAAAAAATTCAATTTATTTCGTCTTGGAAGAGATCTTCAAAAACAAAAACAAACAAGCAAAAAAAAAAAAAAAAAAAAAAAAAAGACATTGAATGATTTGTGCTTAGTGGTATAGTGACGAACAAAATTATATTTTTTTTAACTATAGCATTTTCACTACAAATTAAGCAAGTTGTTGATCCCTGTTTGCTTTTTTCTGCGAAAAAGTCAAGATCCCAATCGTCTTGAAATAAAAAAAAATATTCTTTAGATATTTTTTGCTTGGAAGGCATGAGGGTAAGTGAAAAATTACTTTCACCCTTAAAAGGTTGCTATTCCACTGTTATTTCTCTTAACACTAACTGTTACATTTACAAAAAGAACAAGAGTTATTCTGCAATTCCTAGCAGCACCGCAGCATAGCAAAATTGATGTATGGGATTCATTGATTGATATAATTTGTCACTAAATTTTTAATACATTGTTCTTAAATAATTAAATTCGTTCGTGCAATGAGCCATGGCCGGGCCACTCAGAAAGGTCTGGTGGGCCACATGCGGCCCATGGGCCGTAGGTTGAGTATCACTAGATTAAAGCATACAGTCTAAGAGTAAATGAAAAGTACAACACATTCACCGAAACATTAGCCTAGTACATGTTAAATATAGCTTCACACTTTATTTTAATGATTGCTTAACTTACCATGAATCTAAAATTTCAAGAATATAACATGCTTTAGTACAAATTAAATAAAATTAACTTAGAAATGAAAGGTCATAATTTCTGCCATACAAGATGTGTTTATCAACAACACATTTATTTGGTAAAAAAATTAGAAATATTTATAACTATTATGATTTAATATTAATTGCCAAATATGAGTGAAAATAAATGCATTACATTTAATCGGAATATTTATCGATAACCGACAATATCAGTTTCAATAAATGCACAATTCTATTAAAATTATGAAGTCACGTGTTTTTGGGTTGAGCATTTGTAATAATAAAACCAAAATTTATCTTGCAATTTTTTATTCTTCAGATTAGTTGGGCAGTTTTGTAAATTATAAACTTCCAAAATATTAAATGAAATTAACCTGTTGAAAGACAGACTGGTAGAAATATATCTTAAGTTTATTCAAAGATGCGTGAAAGTCTAATGATGAAACCTTACAAATTTCTTTTTCTTCAATCTCTGAAGCCTGATGATCTGAAAAAATGACAAGAATTTTGCTTGGAAATGATAAGGCGCATGAAGAGTAATGATAAATTCTTGTCACAGTTTATTTTTAGTCACAAAGCATTTTTTCACTCTTGGTGAAGTTAATAGGCATAATATAAGAATTTGGGGAATGGAAAATCCTCATGCCATCCTAAAACATGAAAGGGATAGTCACAAAATAAACTTGTTTTATGTAGTAAGTTCCCCAAATGTGTTTGGCCCATTTTTTTCGCTGAAAAGACTGTTACGGGAACTTACGACCTAGACATGCTACAGATTTTCATGCCAATCATTTAAGAAAAAATTCCAGGAGGTTACATTTTTCAGCAGGATAGTGTGCCTTTTTTTACTACCACAACTTAGTAACATCTTACCTAAGTGTTGATGAATCAGTTTGGATTGGTTAGGCAGGTGTTATTCAAAGGCTAACATGATCACCAGATTTTCACTGCTGGATTTCAATGTATAGATTTTTGTAAAAGTTCAAGTGTACATACTCTGCAATTTCCTGCGTTTATTCCTGAACTACAATGAAAAATCTGCACTTCAATTAATTCGATCGATGGAAACATAATGACAAATATGTGGCAAGAACTAATTTACCGATGCATTTGCAGAGCAACGAAAGGAAGCTACATCGAAAACTTGGGATGATGGTAAACTCGAGCTGTTTCTCTATCTTACAACAGTATACTTTTTCAATTTTTACCCAGTAAATTACATGCAATAAAACAATCTTTTTGCCCAACTAATTTGTAGACACCCGGTATTATGACACATCTACTTCTCAATCAAATGTTGCTTTAAATCAAATTAAAATTGTTATAATTACAAAAACATTCATTCATGAAGAAAAAAATAGAATGATTTATTTCTAGGGAAAAACATATTTTGTATAATTTAGGCCTAGTAGATATTAACAAATATGAGACCCACTTAACATTTAATGCATGTGTATCATACACTTAAGGAAATAGAATTAATAATTTTCACATTCGCTTTCCAGTTGAGTTTGAAAGTCACAGATGGAAATATTGCTTTTATAACAATCAAATAGCTAAAACAAGTAAAAGACAAAGCCACGTAGAATAAAGAAATGTTTACACATAAATATTAAAATTTGTCAGTGGATAATGAAATATATAAGAAATACCGAATCGTAAGACAACGGCGTGAAAGGCAAAACTTAATCCACGAATGAATAAAAACTGTTAGCCACACAGAATGTAATGAACTCAAAATATGTATTTTAAACTTTTCAAAATACATGCATCTTTTTTATAAAATTGTTTATAGAAGCCTTTTCGACATCAAGGGTAAATGTTTGTAAATTTAATTAATGTATTATAGATATTTTTAATAAAAATAGATTTAAAAAGTTTTAATATGGATCTGATGTAACATAATCAATGAAAGATATGCATTTTTCATGTCAAAATTCGAACAAAAAGCGAAAAAAAGAGTATTTCTGGAGATAATATTCATGACCTGTGTTTTTTATTTGTAGAGATATTATAAATACTATGCAGCAAAATTTTTCCGAAGAAATTTTTGATTGCAACCTCAATTTTAAAAATATTCTGTTTGACCACTTGACTGTATATATTTCTTAAAAATTTTAAAGTTTTGAGAAAACAACCTTGAGGGAGATTTTAATATGCCAAATTATATTCAAGTCCAAAATTAAGGACACGAACATGTTTTTCGTCATAATTTTAAAATGCCTCCAGTAAAACTAAAAAAAAAATTTATTTTATATATTTTGAAAAATGGGTAGTATATACAATAGCAACTTTTAGTTTTGGAAAAAACGTTGTTAAGCGTTAGTTTTTGCAGAACAACTGGATTGAGACCGTGCACACATATGGGAATTTTGCCTCCATTTTTGTGAATATTACATTAAAACAAACAAGGTAGTCTGTTTGCAGTAAGAATCACTTCTTATAATTGTTTAGATGATACCTTGAGATGATGAGCCATTGGTAAGCTTGAAGCTAGCCAATCTCAATCAAAGGCGGTTCAACGAATACAAATGATCGGAAAGTGGTCCTCCGGTTATGGAATGAATTCCAAACAAGTGGTTCTGTCACCAGGAAGATCAGCCAATATCGTTACAGATCATTAACAAGTTCACATGATCACTATTTGACATTAAGCAGACGATAACTTAGGAAGGCAAAGGTTCCTCAGCTTGCTGCTCTATCTGGAATAAGAATTACCGGGCAAATAGTCTTCAGCCATCTTACAGAGACTGGCCTTTTCTCCCGGTGTCCAGTCTTGGGCATCTATTTGACTGCATTCAGCAGAAAAGACCGGATATTAAGGAGCTAAAAATTCTTGTGATGTCGTAGACATCACAAGAAGGGAAGTATGTTTCTTCAGTGATAAGTTGAAATGTACCAGATTCTCGTCGAGTCTTCACTTGGAGAAATAATCGAGCTCGCCTTCGTCCCTCCTTTGAAACAAAAATCAACAGATTTGGTGCCAAAGGAACCCTTGTGTGTGGTGGCATATTTTTGGGCAATCGTACACCATTATGTTTTCTATGCTTGTACTGTGCGCAACTCACATCGCTATAGGAATCAGATCCTGGAAGCCTATGTGAGGTTTTACTGAATTCTATGGGCCCACACTACATTTTTATGAACTATAATGCGTGGCCACACAGAACTCACAGTGTTGAGGAATTTCATGAAGAAGCGGATGTTTATCGTTTGGTATAGCCTTCGAGGTCTCCGGATCACAATTCTGTTGAACATGTTTAGGATGGTCTAGAAAAACCTTTTCTCAGGGTAGCTACCCTTTCAGGGCACCTCAGGGATTAAAAGTTCCTCTTTAGGAAAAATGGATTTTGTTCCCAGAAATACTTATAAATAGTATGGCAGTTCGTTCTGAGGCTTGTGTAGCAGTTCACAGAGGTCATACTCCATATTAAATACACTTTTTTGAATTAAATGCTTTACCTCTGATTCATGATTTCACACTTTTTGATATGATTTGTTTCTTAATTACAATTAAAATCTTTCCCATGTTGTCATGTTGCTATATTCGTTCTCATATTGTAATACGTCTATGTGCCAAATTTCGTGGCAACAGAAGTAAATAGTTCCTCAGTTTTTACAGATTTTATGTTTATGACCTAAATTTTGTACATGAATGAATGCAGAAGTAATGTCAGTACAATGATTTATAAACATGAGGGCAAATTATGAAGCTTAAATAATGTCACTACAACATTTCAGCATGTAAACTAAACATAAAATATTTATTATGAAGTGAAAAATAATAGCATTCCGAGAAATAATTCACAAATCTATTTCGATATTATTCGAATGTATAATATTGGATATGAATGGTTTTTCAGAAAAATTGGATAACATGCTTAATAGCTGATTTCTTATTAGGATAAATTCACCTTTTTAAAGAAAAAAGTTTTTCATTTAATTTTTGAGAAATTATACTAGAAGCTGAAGTGTTCTTACATTATTTAGGGAAAAATACATTTTTTGATAAATGGAATAAATTTGGTAAAATCACTGTTTTTAATGAACTAATTTAAAAAAATAAATTTAAAAAACTATTGTCAATAATAATGTTCCTTTAATGAAAGTGATTGGGAAAGGGACGATTTCCTTATATTTCCGGGCAGAAATACTTAAGAACGTTAGATAATGAATGTTATTTAGAATTCTCTTTGATTTCAATGAGGAATCATTAATTTTTAATGAAATGTAAATTACGTTAATACTTTAAGAGCTAATTATAATGTAATTTAATGGCTCAATTATATTAGAAGATCATTAGACTAAGTAATATTGGCATATATTTAACGAAAATGCTCGCCATATACAACATATTTAATATCCTACGTATTCAATTATTCAGTAAAAAAAATTACATTATATGTCAGATTCACTGATACTATAACAATAAGAAAAACGTAATGGTGGCTTTAAAATAAAATGAATGCATATCATTTCTTCTAAATAAATATTTATACTTCCTTGTGTTGTTTATTTTTATGAAATATTTATAGAATTTCAATATAAAAAGGTAATTTTTAGCAAAAATTGGAACAAACACATTAAAAACTAAATTTAATTGAAGTACAATTTACGTAGTGAGAAACATTTTTTTATGCTAATACAAAAAGCTAATATAATGAGTTTTAAATGAATAATGATATGAAATTGAATAATTACTTACAAAAACATAACAACTAAAACGAAATTTAAATTTTTTTTCATTAATTCAAAAATAATGATTAAAAGATAGGACAAAAGAATTTTTAGTAATAGATTAATTTACTTAAAGTTAATTAAGTTAATTACATAAAAGTACACGTTAAGAACAAAGTTAAGTGATAATTTAATTTAAGTGAAACAAATAAACTTAATTATTGTTCTGGAAACTTAATCAGCAAACGTTTTTGCTCAAAACAAGCCAAACTTTAATAAATATATTTGAAAAATAATCAGCGTTTTCAGAAGAGCGTAAAGAATTATTTGAAAAATTATTTCTGCAGAATCTTAATCAAAACCGAGTAAAATTTTTTGGATGATGTTCATCTCTCTTCCTATTAATTCATGTAAGAAAATTTATGTATCAACAATATTTAAACAAGAGCAAATGGAACGAAAGCTCATTCTTCTTTTTTCTTTGAAATGTTCATTAAAAATAATAACATTATTTATAAAGGAACATAATAATATCTAAGTGAGGGTTTGGCAGCTATGTAACTGTGGTGTGCCAAACGAATTGATTGAGGGTGCCGAACAAAAGGAAATATTTGAAATAATTCGTTTCCTGCACGCAAAGCCCGGGGATAGAGGTAAAAAATACAGATGGAGAGTTTTATTATATATTAATTTTGTATAATTCCTACAGCAAAAATAAAAAAGAAGAAGTTATGTTAGGGATCTTTTGAACACGTATTTATTAAAATAAAAAATAAGCAACGTATAACAACTATTTCAATATAATTATATAAAAAATAAATATTTTAAAAAGAGTCTTGTTCCGGCACCACTGTGCTTTATATCGCTATATCAGGGGTATAATTTAGGACTTTCGACATAATTCTGAACGTTCAGTAGTTAAGACCAGTCAGTAGGCTAAAAATCATGAACTTAACGGTTTTTTGAGTTTTTAATATTTCTGAAATCTGTATCTCATTACCTTTCAAGGGATATAACACATATGCCATATTTTCAATTAGAAGTATGTCAAAATGATTTTTAAAAAATCATCAACTGGAGGGTCACGCCCACTTTTGACAGATATTTGCCTTTTAAATATCCTGAAACATATGCAAAGCCTTCTTTTTATTTATTCATACGCAATTAACTTTAGATAAAAAAATAACTGTAGATTAACTGTCAGGTTTTGAGGCGGGATTTATAGTTACACTAGCTGAAATGCCCGTTCTTCGCACGGGTTAAGTTTTAAAAACAAAAATTCATCTATTATAGCAATTATATTTTTTTAGGGAGGGTAAACCTTGTATGAAGTAGTATAACCAAAAATTAAAAATATTTTTTTCAAATGAATGTTCACCTTTTAAAATAATTTTAAACAAATTGCAATTTGGCCACAAAATAAATAATAATTTAATGAAAACAATATTTCAATGTGAAAGAGAAAATAAGCATGCAGCAAATAGATATGAATGAATGCACATATAAATAAAAATTATTACAGAAAAGTGATAGCAGTAGTAAAAAAAAACCCTGCTAAAAAAGAAAATTATTGATGATAAAGTGATTCACTAAATGCTATCATAAATAAGAAATATTAGGAAGCCTTCAACTAAAAAATTAAATTTGTAATATATGAGGTATGGGTGCAATGCTATCTAACATCTCTGTAATACATCTAATATAGAGTATAAAATGTAATTCAGTATTAAAAAAATTTAATTAGTATGAATTAAACTAAAAAATCTACCTAAAACAGATAAAACAGGTCCCTGTTGAAATAGTCCAGAACCATTAACAGTATTGAATGAAACAAATAATAAACCATGTTGCTAAAAAATTAATTATTGAAATAATACTTTTTTGCAATATTTCTATTAAAAATTATGATTTGATTGCAAAGAGCAAATAAATCAGTACATACAATGATAAATAACTATAATGATAATTGAAATATATATATCATATATAGCCGTTACCCACACGCTTCGCTGGGTATTTTATGATATATATATGTATGTATAAATTATTGATATCTAAGTCCTAACATTAAGAATTCGATTGTATTGAAAAATATACTTATACCTTTAACTATCGCCTCTTGACAAAAAAAAAAGGACAGAACTCATCGAATTTGTATTTTCTATATAATTGAAGTATAGAATGATGTTTGCACTTTCGTAACCCTGTAACGAAGTGGATTTTCGCAAAACCAATTTTTGGTGGATCTCTACTCCGTAAAATAAACACGCAAGCCAAATTTCAAGTCTAAATCTAACAGAAAAAAAACGAAATTATTACTATCAATCCCGTTGAAAGTGGTTTTCCAAACTATCCGTTCTTATCGGATTTCAATTCAACAAAAGAAAAATGCAAAACAAATTTCATTATTATAGTCCTTGTAGTTCGAAAAAAGGAATTTTTTTTGTCAGTACGCCCCAGTAACCCTCTGCTCCCCCCAGGAGTTGATTTCCGTAAAATATTGGATCCCTATTCAACAAAAGAAACATGCTTAACAAATTTCAAGTATGCGGGTCAAACAATTCAAAACAGGAAATTTTTTCTATAACTCCTCTTGACCCCTCGCAACCCTCCTTAGGGGTCGATTTTCGTTTTATTCTTTGTAAGAGGAACTCTATTCCATGAAAGGAACATGCATGCCAATTTTCAAGCAGTAATATTTAACAAGCAGTTATATAATTTTGAAATATTTATCGATTACACTCCTTAATCCCCCGCAACGCCACTTGGGAGGGGGGCTATTTTCTCAAAATCCATCTTGTAGCTGTTCTCTACTCTACGAAAGGAATTTGCTTACCAAATTTCAAGACTGTACGTCTAATAGTATAAAAATGGGGATAATTATCTATAACGCCCCTTGAGCTCCCCCCTAATGCCGCTTGGGGGTCTGTTTTCACAAAATCTGTTTTGTAAGGGAACTGTGCTGTATGAAAGGAATCTGCTTTCCAAATTTGAAGACTGTGCGTCTAAAAAATTAAAAATGGAAAAATATTATCTATAACGCCCCTTGAGCCCCCCCCCCCGAAAAAAAGCCACCTAGGGGTCGATTTTCACAAAACACATTACATAGGAGATCTTTAATCCATGAAAGGATTCTGTTTATCATATTTAAAGATTGTACTTCCAGTAGTTTAAAAATGAAAATAATTATCTATAACGCCCCTCAATCACCACGACGCCACTTGAGGGTCGATTTTTACGAAACGCATTTCGTAGCGTATCTCTATCCTATGAGATGAATCTGCTTACCTAATTTCAAGATTGTGCGTCTAATAGTTTAAAAATCGGAATAATTATTTATATCTCCCCTTATACCCCCCACTTCCCCGCAACACCCCTTGGGGGTCAATTTTTCCAAAACCCATTTTGTAGCGGATATTTAATCTATGAAAGAAACATGCCTACCAATTTTCAAGTAGGTAGGTCAAGTAGTTTAAAAACGAAAATATTTATCTATTACGCCCCTTAATCCCCGGCAACGCCATTTGGGGGGTTATTTTCCCAAAATCCATCTTGTAGCTGATTTCTACTCTATGAAAGAAATCTATTTAACAAACAAAAATACTGTGGGTCTAATAGCTTAAAAATGGAAATAGTTATCTATAACGCCCCCTAAGCCCCCGCAACGCCACTTGGGGTCGATTTTCACCAAACTCATATTGTAGTGGATCTTTACTCTATAAAAAGAATCTGCTTACCCAATTTCAAGATTGTACGTCGAGTAGTTTAAAAATGGAAACAATTATTTATAACGCCCCTTAACCCCCGTAACGCCTCTTACGTTTCTAATTTCACAAAAAATCCGTTCTTAGCGGATCTCTACTCTATGAAAGGAACAAGTCCACCAAATTTCAAGTCTGTAAGTTGAATAGTTCTGGCGATATCGTGGTTAGTCAGTGAGTGAGTGAGTGAGTCGCTTTTCTCCTTTGTATATATAGAAGTATAAGTGTTTTTAATTAGAATTATTTAATATTTGGGGATTATAACATTGACAAGATAAGATTTTTTATGAAAATTCTGTTTTCTAAAAATTATACTTTTAAAATTGTGTTAAAGGAAATGAAATTTTTCTAAATTTAATGTATGTGAAAAAATACACTGCAAGTTTACATTATATATTCTTTATGCATACTTGTGCATACTGAAGTGATATTTTGGAAATATTACAAAAAAAAAACCAGTTAACTAAAGAGCACATGTTGTGTCAAAAAGTGACAACTTTGAATAAATTCAGTGATGATAAATAAAAGTTTGCTTTTGAAAAAACTAAATTTTTTTGAAAAATATCACTTTAGTATAAATATAAATATTTCTTTATTGTACAGACAAGTTTTTAAATTTAAATATTCAAAAGTTTCTGAATAAATGGTACCAACAGATAATTCAGATGTGCAATACCATTTGTCGTTGCAAGAAGCTGGTTACATACTTACAAATACATAGATATCATGTTTAAAAACATAAAAACAGTTTTCTTTTGTCTGTTTTAGAAATCATTCGTCCAGTTTAAAGAAATTTTTGAAATTTAAAAGTTTTAGAAACTTATGTTTGCATGTGAATACACAAAACACTGATGAAAAGTTTCGAAATGACACCAAAACCATATAGATAAATTTTTCACATTATATTTATGATAATTTATGGTCAACTTTGATATTTGGATATTTGCAATGCAGAAAAACTACAAATTCTTCAAAAATTTATACAGATTTTGAGAAAATAGATGTAATTTTTACAAAATACCTCGTTAAACAAAAACTGAAAAATGCTATTTATGTATTTTCTGAGTATTTTAAAACTTTTTGTTTCATATTTTACTAAAATATATTCACATGATGCTAATGCTTAAGAAAATGGGGCAAATACATGTTGTAATTCATACTTTTTGTGATGAAGTGACATTTTTCATATTAAAAATGCATTATTCTCAAAATGATGTTTTTCAAACTGTACGTAGCTTTTTCTCAGAAAATACTGAAAGGATGCTCATAAAATGTTAATGGAACATAGCTGATATGTAAGTATGTATACTGAAGTGAGCTTTTTTTAAATTTTCCCAAAACTTTTAACATACAGCATTTATCGTAGGAAAAAAATCGACAATTTTCAAGAAATTCATAGTGATACTTTTACGTTGCATGATTTCGAGAAAACTTAACAATATATTTGAACTATATCATTTCAGTATAAATATGAAAGTCCAATAAATATTCAGACAAAATTTGAAGTCTTAATATTCAACAGTTTCTGAGAAAAAGGTATATAGGTATATGTGATGATATGCTCAGATGTGATGATTTTTATCGTTGCCTGTAAGGCTTGTTATATACATAAAATTACAAAAAAATTTCATGTTTAAAAAGATAAAAACAGTTTTATTTTGGCTGTTTAAGAAATCATTTGATCTGTTTAGAGAAACTTTTGAGATCTGATACTTTTAGAAATACCGTTTGCATGTGAATATACAAAACATTAATGAAAACTTTCGAGAAATTTCGCATAATCACATATTCCCAAATCCTTACTTTCACATATTGTTACATTATTACAAGGCATTCATAATGTTTTTATTTAACTTTGATGTTTTTAATACATCAAAAATAAAACTTCTTCAAAAATTGATACAGATTTTGAGAAAATTAATGTAAATATTACAAAATATCTCGTTAAACGAAAACAGAAAAATGTTATTAGTAAATGCCATTTAAGTAAGTAAGAAACAAAAAAGACTTAAATTACATATAGGGTAAGCTAATGTGTAATAAAATGAGGCAAATACATATTGTAATTCGTAATTTTTGTGATGAAGTGACATTTCATATTAAAAAGGTTTCACTCAAAATGATGTTTTTGAACTGCATGTACCGTTTTCCTCAGAATTGACTGAAAGGATCCTCATTCAAATTTCAGTGAACATAACTGATATGTAACTATATATACTAAATCAGCTTTTATTTATATTCTCAAAATATTTTGGTAGATGTCACTTATAGTGAAAAAAATGACAATTTTCAAAAAATTCACAGTGATATTTTTACGTTGCATAATTTTGAAAAAACTTACAAATATATTTAAAAAATCTCATTTCAGTATAAATATAAAAGTATAATTAATATACAGATAAAATTTGAAGTTTTTATATTTAACAGTTCTTGAGAAAAAGGTGGTGTGGTGTGGTACAAAAGTATCTCAATTTAACATTAGCAGTATAGGGGGTACCGACTACCTTAAACAACTTTACACCCTCAAAATATTCATCATATGAGAAAAGAGTTTCACTCGTAGATATGTAGAACCAAAAGTGGAAAGCAGAGTACATGTAATTTTCTTCAAACAATTAAATCTCTCCAATAAAAATCCAACATCCCAAACATGTAAAATAGCCTTTGAATTTTCGTTAGAGCTCTCTTTCATATTTTTTCGTAATGACTTAAATTTTGCATTCTATAATTCCTTTAAGGTGCTTTAGGGTGGGTGGTACAGCCCTCAATCCCATGTCTGACAGTCTATGAAGAGGAAGTGACGAAAATGGTGTTTCTCTTTCTGCGATGTTCCGTAGGGCCATTGGTGGAGAGGACTGGCCCGGGAGACGTGCCTATGTTAGAGAACTTTCTGATATTTTGGAAGTAAGATCTTTCTTGAGTGAGAGCTGAGAGGCTGCTCTCTGCTTGGTTGCTGGGTGGAGAGGATAATGACTCTGATTGGCTGCCCAGAGATTTTAGAAAGTTACTTATGAGAAAGTGGGAGGAGCTTGTCCGGTAGGGGAAATTAAAAGATAAGATAGAAAAAATATTTAAGAATAAAAGATAAAAATGAAATAAAATAAGGAAATATTAAAATTTAGTAAAAATGCAATAAAAGTTATTGGATGAAATATGATGCCATTACAGGTTATATGAGTCGAGGTGAATTCTCCTTAGCCTCTTAGTTTTGTTATTAACATCATAAGAGATTAAATTTAACATATCACTATTATTTGTATTAGGAAGGGAATTAAAGAAATCAATAGCTATTTTTTAAATATTCTCTTTGAAACTTTCCATAATTTCGGAAATGTTAGTTCAATAAGTAGTCAGCTGGGTAGTTGATTAGGCGCTGACCTTGTACGCCAAAGTTTTTGGTTTCGACCCCAGTCCACGTTGATGGATTTTCATGATGCAAAAAATTGACAGTGCCCACGTCTTATGATTATGCGGTATATTAAAGCTCTCTAGAGTACTTGTTTGGGTTGTGTGTTCTTAGCAAAATTAAATTTCTAGTACAATTTCACATCGTCAGAGCTCAGGTACTTCCTTCTGGGAAGGAAACTGGGCGTCAAAATTAGATCGTGGCAAAGGGTAACCACCTACATGGTGCCACACTAAAAAGAGATACCAGTTCCCGCGGAATGTACACTGCTGGCCCCCGTAAATGCAACACCCTGAAGGAAGCACGCAAATAACATGAAATTTACAACATGCTTTAGCGGAGGTGAGATATGCAAATGATAAGAATTTTAGCACAGACACACATCATGCACGCCTGTAGTGCCACCTCAAAGCGCTATTTAAGACTTGGAGATTTCGACGATTTCAAGTTTGGCAATTGTGTTTTTCTTGTGGCTTTTTTCAAAAAACGATCAGTTATGTTCGTATAAAACAGCGATCAGCTTTTGATCAAGTATCCGAGTTCGACAGAGGAAGGATAGTGGCCAACCGAGATTGTGGGTTATCTTTCAGGGAAATCGGTAGTAGTGTTGGACGAAACCAAACAATTGTAATGCGGTTATGTGACCGTTGGATGCAGGAGGGTACGACGGACCGACGTGGTCGATCGCATCCACCTCAATGCACCACTTCACGTGAGGACAGGCAAATCATGCGCATGACAGTGACGGATCGCTCAGTCACATCACGAACCATAGCACAGCACATTGAGTCTGTAACGCATCATTCAGTGTCTGCGCGTACCATTCGACGCCGTTTACAGCAGAGTGGTCTGTCGGCAAGACGTCCATTGCTTGGTCTACAATTGACGCAGAACCATAGACGTCTCCGCCGCCAATGATGCGATGAAAGAAGGATGTGGGTGGCAGAATGGAATGAAGTTGTCTTTACTGACGAGTCAAGCATCTGTCTGCAACACCACGATGGTCGGATTTGAGTCTGGAGACACCGTGGAGAGAGGATGCTGAACAGCTTCGTTATGCACCGCCACACTGGTCCTGCACCGGGTATTATGGTATGGGGCGGTATTGGATACCACTCTCGCACTTCTCTAGTACGCATTGCCGGTACTTTAAACAGCCAGCGCTACATCTCCGAGGTGTTGGAGCCAGTTGTCCTTCCATACCTTCAGGGCTTGGCCACAGCCATATTTCAACAGGATAATGCGCGACCACACGTGGCACGCATTATCCAAAGGTTCTTCGTCAACCACCAGATTGAATTGCTTCCCTGGCCGGCTCACTGTCCGGATCTTTCACCGATAGAAAACATGTGGTCCATGGTTGCTCAACTATTGATCCAGATTACACCCCCAGCTGCCGCACCAGATCAACTTTGGCAATGTGTGGAAGCTGCTTGGTCTGCTGTACCCCAAGAACACACCCAAAGTCTCTTTGAATCAATGCCGATGCGTGTGGCAGCGGTGATCTCCAACAATGGCGGCTACTCTGGCTACAGATTCTGGCAGGAACCACACTTCACAGAAGTCTATAAATTTAATCATTTGATACTTGGTCAACATGTTATCTACAAAATAAATTTTGTTGTGCTATCTCTTGTCTTTCTTGGTGTTGCATCTACGGTGTCCATCAGTGTACTAGGTTTCTGCAATGGTAATTATCAATCCGCAGCCCCATTTTAAAGAAACAAATTTAATGCGTATTATTTCCAAAATTATCAGTTTCCATCCCCTAGAAAAATTAAAAATTTGCTGCGTGGTGTAGAGTGCTACTAGAATTATATCCCGTGCCAGATTTGGCACGCGTGCCATAGGTTGGCAACGCCTGGTCTAAATATTAAAAATTTATTTTTTATTTTCAGTGAAAGATTAGACTCATTAAGGAATTTGTATTATACGTTGATTTTAAATCCAGCTTTTTTCTAATACACCTTATCGGTACGTTTAACAGCCGACTCTCTGCTTTCGATGTTTTAGAGCCTTCTTTATTTCAAGTTCTTTCATCCATTACTTTAACCTGCGGCAAAATTTCGTCAAGATAATGCGAGACATCAATTAGTACTCAGTGTTCAAGATTTCTTTATTATACCCATATTTCTTATTACAAAATGAAAGTTCAACTAAAGAAATCATTTTTGATAAGACTTGCACTTTGCCTTCAAAATATAAATGATATATATATATATAAAGAGAGGTATTCAAGAATATCCCCAAAAAACAATTTAGTAAAAATAAACAAGTAAATAACTATTCCGTTCAATAAATTGAAACTATTGTTCTCCCTTAATTCTCTGAAACAATAAGGTTAATTACATTAGATCCCCTAAGTTGTTGATGATGATCAAAACTCTATAATCTGCACTAATTTTAGTGTTGTAGTATATGTTTTTCTCTGATAAAGGTAAACAAGGAAAGAAAAAAAATATTCGTTTTTAATTGCAGGATATTTACTAATGACTTAAACTTACCGAACAAATTAATATGTGCTCTTAATTTTACTCACAATTACTACTTCTTGAGAGGTATAAATAATTTTTTTAATGTTATAAATAAATTTTTGCATTATAAAATATTCATGTAATTGTTACTTAGAATCTCTTTGTGATCAAAATACAGTGAAATGTTTTTGATTAACGACCATTAAAATAATTTTATTTTTAATATCTTTTCTTTTTAGTTTTTTATTGATGCATTCAGTTTTCTTCTTAAATAAACAATTATATATCTTTGACATAAGAATAGTGATATAGATAAAATCATAATTTTTTTTGTGGAATTTATCAAAGCATGGGAAAATAAAGAAGTTTGAAGGTAACTACATTTCTTGAAGCGACGGGGGTTTAAATTTTGATTTTTATTCGTGTTCATTCAATACACCTAAGGCTCTTTGCTGAAGTATTACTTATTGCTACTATTATTTAAATATTTTGCTACTTCTCATAAAAAGATATTGGGATTTTTTAAATAATGCAAGAGCAAAAGTTAGGACTGAGTATTCATTTAAATATGATACTTATATCATATTAAAATGAATATATATTATTATTTATACATATTAATGTATTATGTTACATATATTAATAAGATATATGCACTATATATTACTTTCCTCATATATGAATGTTATTTTCAGTTGTCGATATATTGGAATTAAATTATCCTCATGTCAATATGAAACTTTAATTTAAAATGTTTTTTGTTCGAAAATAAAAAATAAATGAGATATGAGGATCTATATTAGTATTTCAGTTGCTTTGCAAATAAAAAGATTTGCTACGAAAAGGTTAAAATCACAATTGATATTTCGAACTTCAATTATTTATTTATTACAATGTGTATTCAATATCCTATGGCAAGAAATTTGAAGGCCCAGAATTCTTAAAAATAAGTTTTCCTTTGAAGCATATGAAATAGTTCATGTACATTTTAGCCAAAATACAGATTGATGATTTTATTTTTAATATATATATGTAATATCTCTTACCTTAATTCATAACTTTAATGTTAGTTATGTTTCAGTAGAAGTGAAACTCTGCAAAATGCACAAGAATTAAACACTTAAGTTCAACCAGTGTCGATTGCGTATTACAGTTCTTTTCTCCGTCCAAACTAACATATTTAGAATAATTACTAAAGATGCCCACCTAAGCAACATAATTTTAACCACAGACGATTGTATATTATCAAATAAATTAAAAAATCAAATAAATTAGAGTTACAAAGATTATTGAATTAAAGCAGACGAGATAATAATATGGAAGAGAATGTTCAACTTAAATAATAGCTGTAACTGTACTGTATAATTTAAATAGTCATTTAAAAATAATTAAAATATAGAAAAGAACTTTGGATTGACTAAGAATTTTGCAGTTTGAAACAAATACTGTAGTTTCAATGATTTTATATATAAAAGTCGAAAGCATGTTATAATAAAATACAAATAGATTGTATTGATCTAAAATTATTTTAAAGTGGTGAGAAATCATGTTATAGGTTTCCCTCAACTAAAATGGGGAGGAAAAACCAACGGGAAAAAAAGTCGTAAGACAAATATTTTGTTTTAATTTAAGAAAATTTTTGTGAGAGAAAGTTCAGTATAAGAAATATTTTCTGATTTATTTTAATAGCTTTTTTTTAGAATTCTGAAGAGAAAATGAGCATGGTATTAAAAATAATATTAGTTCCTTTAATTACTTAAATAAATCTCTTATTTTACTCTTCTTTTTCATCATTAGAATATTTAATCATGCATTTGTCATACTATTCGCGCGTTTAAAGGATTTATGTTAAATTAATATTCAAATGTAAATTTTCACATTATTTAAGAATATAACTGGTATTACAAGTCATTTGTGAAATGTAAAAAGTTTCAGCTTTTCTGTAAATGCTGTATTTTTCTCATTAAAACTGAGTCATCTAATCTTGAGATGTTAATGTAATATCTGATAATTACTCAAAAAGATGAAACTAACATTTTTTCATGCAACAAATGGCAAATTCATTAATTAAAATGACCTGAAAGAACGTGAATACCTTAGTGAATAAAACATAAACGTTAAATTAATCAGAAATTATGCATTTTAATTTGAGAGCCAATAAATTAAAACAATGTTTGTAAAAGCTCATTTTGATTAATTATGTAAAAAATATTTGGAATAAAATAACTGAATAAAAATTACATAAGTCCGTTTTTAGAATCGTGAAGGTAATTAACTTTGTCCGTGCATGTGATGACCTAAATAGAAACTTTAAGGGTTGATTTTTTTTTATAGTCGAGGAAAAATAACATATCTTTTCTCGAACTACAAACAAAAAATAACAAACTTTTTTTTATTTCTAATACTATTTTATAGGTAAGCGGCTTCTACATGAACTTCTTTTTAGTTCGTGTGTGGGAAAACTCAAACATTTATTACACGTGCACTATAATACAAAACTGTTTGCTAATAAGAGAGTTAAAGTTTCAATTATTAAAATTTCAAATTAAAAAAGATCAAAATATAATCTCTTTTGAAAACAAATGAGGCACACATATGTTGATTATCTCGAAATTTCGTATGGTAATTCTCTTTTGCGAATTAGGTAAACTAGTAAACTTTACAGGTCAAAGAATGTTAATTTTGTTCATGTTATACGCTTCAATTGCGAAACTGTCATTGTATAAAACTAATAAGAGTTTTTAACCTTTTTAAAATGTAGGCATTTCAGTTCTGTGAAACACAGCGAGTAATGACGCTACGACGTTGTCGAAGACATTTTAGACAATTGGATCAGTTTAAAGTGGTCGAATATTCGAGATACATATATGAAACTGGCTGGAAATATCGAGCAACAAGTCACTACCTACACCACCTGTACTTTGTTCCGACCACCCGTACTTGTTACAGATAATTCATTGGCCGAATTACTGGTATGAGAAGTTGCATAAATAGGAGGTGAGATCAGATTGATAAAGGATTGCCTCAAACAGTCGAATGAAATTTTTGTTCTTTCTCCAATGAACTGCATCCTTTTCCATACCACCAGTGGTATTTGCTACCATATCAAGACATTTTTCTCTGGTGGAGTTATTCTCAAGAAGTGTGTCACAACGTTCTTTTATACCCCCAAAAATAGGCAAAGTCTTTTAGAACGGTGTGTCAAAGATGATTAATGCGGCTACCAGTAGAATGTTATGACATAGTGTTCAACACTGAATCATACTTCAGTTTTGGAGCAGCTCACCATTGGATTGATGCCTGGAGGAGCCAGAGTCAGCAGTCCCAAACAGCTTTTGCTCAACAAAAGCACATAGCCATCATACCTGGCTTGATTGTATGAAATGGCATTTCTTACAACAGATGGTTTCTTTTGATATATATGGGCGTAATTTTAACACTATGACGACATGCTGATGACATTCTTTTCTTCTGACGTTACCAAATGTAACAAGGCTTCCTGGAGCCAATTTCCAATAAGATAATGCCTTATGTCATATTATATGCGTATTTCTGACCTGAATCCATTGTCAGCAAACTCACCAGACTTTTAACATCTGAACATGTATGTATTCGGTGGGTTGCCAGTGTTAACTCCGGAAAATGTCGCCAATCTGTTGCAACATTTCATGAATCCTTAGCAGAATGCATCACAAGGTGAAAATAGGAATCCTTATTTTACACTATAAGTACTTATCACCTAGAGCCCGAACAATTATTGCTTTTGACATTTATTGTGCAGCTATTAGCTATTAATTGTAATTTTCTTTAATATTCAATCATTTCATTTCCATTGTATGAGCTTTACGTATGTGTGTTTAATTTAAAAGAAAATTTACATGGATTCTCCCTTTTTTGCAAAAAATGTATATCCTCATAAACTTCTAGGCATGAATTTAATCTTACTGAAAGAAGTAGGATTTATATATATATATATACTAGCTGATTATATAATTTTACAAAATGATGGAATTAAACTAAAATGTTTTTTTTGTAGAGATTTATCCTTTAATGAAATTTTGGAGGAAAAACTGAAAACACGTGATTTGATTATAAATCAAATGATAACAAAAAATATTATTATTCCCATAACGATTTATGTTAAAGATAAATCATGTCACAATTTTTATTTTCGTGAATTAACATGTAACTGCTTTTCCAGAGATTACTATTTGACTGAGCATTTCCATAGGAGGAATTTGAAATAATGAGAGTAAAAATTTGGTTTATTCAATAAGAATCACCAAAAAAAAAAAAACACGTGTTAGATTGTGATGACTTATTTTATGTCTTCAAAAATCCACATGCATTTGGTTTTTTAAAAATCTCAGTTTTGATTTCCTTTTTATGGGTATACAATACGATTCAACTGACAAAAATCGGTCAAAAATCTAACTAAATTTTTTCTTAGATGTTTTTCTACCTCACAAAATTTGAAAGCACCAAGTTAAACAATCCAAAGTTATAATACGCTTTATGTGTGTATGTGTGTCTCTTTTTATTGAAACTCCAATTGCAAATAATATCTTTAAACTGATTTATCTCAGAAAAAAATTTTTTTTTCTTCATTTAAAATGGAAGCCTTTTTTTTTCTATTGATATTTTTTTCCAATTATTGCTAATTATGCACGTAACAAAACTTGATATGCATTTTTAAATCAAAGCAATATTAATTTTTTTAAAAAATTTCTTAATTTAGAATTTATACATATGTAATGAATTTTCAAAACACATTCATAAAAAAAGTATTTTACAATTATGAATCATGCTATCGAAACACCTATAATAGCTTTGTTATGCACATTTCGACGTGCAGGATGAAATGTAATGCATAAAGAAAATTTCATGTGCGTGTGTCAATTATTATAGGAAGATTATCAATTTAGAATAAATTCCCATGAATTTTTAAATTTTTCTTTAACAAATTAAAAATAGTTAGCTTTTTGTGGTGTTTTGAGCCCAAAAACATAATACATATGCGTAGGGGAGCAACCAACAAATTTTTAAAAACCATGATATCAAAGTTTTTTTATAAATCATGCCATGTCGCATTAATGAAAGTATTTATTTACATAAGGTATCCGACTACTTGTGACAACTTTAAAAAAAATGAAGATATGGGGATTTTTTGTGGCGCTTAGAATTTTTTAGTACATTTTAAGAAAAATATGCCAAAATTAAGAAGAGAAAAGAAATTATTATTACTAAAATGGGGAAAAAGGGTAACATTTTACAAAAAATAGCATAAATGCGGCCCATTCGGTACCAAAAGTTTATGAACAAATTTTCAATTTTTCAATTCTGATGTGTTACTATGTTATTCATTTTTGAAATGTCCTTTAGGATAAGAGATATTTTAATTTTTACAAAAACTGGAGCTTTATCTTAGTTATTATTTTAAATTGTTTAAAAAAACAGTGATTATATTAACGTAAGGGCCTGTATATTCTGTAATAAAAAAGTGATTGATAAATCTAACAGAAGGTTTATACTACTTCTACATTTCTTTATACAGAACAAACACAAAAACTTTCAGTGAATTATTTTCAAAACTTTTTAGAGCAATCACTCTCCCCGTTTGAGCTTTTAAAAAGAAACACATTTCGTGTAAAACGCGTTTTAATATATGATATCTTGTTTAAAGTAATGACATCTGCTTATATACAAAAACAATAGTAGTTCTTGTTCTAGTGAACTGAAAATAATAAACTTGGTATTGTTATAAAGAAATAAGATGGCCTATAAAATAAATCATAAAAAAAATTGTTAATTTTTGGCAAAATTCACAATTTTAGGGTAGTGGGATACCTTAAGCGGTCGCAGTAGCCTAGTGGTCATGGTCGTGCGCTGGTGACCGGTGTGTCATGTTTGAACTCTACTGGCTCTGAAGATCCGCCATGTAATGATTAATGTATGTTTAATTTGTCGAGGCTGTAAGTCCTCCCGTTTACGTTGTGTGGAAGTTAAGAAGGAGAGTGCCCTCATATGTCGTCCTAGTCTTTTTACTATGGTTCAAAATTACGAGGTCCTTTCACCAATACTTCTCGTGTTGCTTAAAAGAGCGACGTTACACACTCACTCATTTATTTACTTGAATTACCTATCATTCAGACTTTTTTTAAACATAAATGAAATAAAATTGTCGGCTCCGTATGCATGTCATATGATTATGTGGCATGTGAAAGATCCTTGAGTACCAATATGGCTCTGGTACTCTCGGAAAAATTAAATCACGGTAATATTAAGTATCCGACGAGAAAACTTGAATTATAAATTAATTCAAGTGTCCAAATTTAATCACAAGACTACCAATAACAGATGCCACCATGAAATGACTCTCGCATTTGTGGACCAGTGACTGCAAAGGCTAAGTTACTAAATGGCAGGCCCATTGCGAAAAAAATAAATAAATAAAGCATTTTTTCTGACAGATTTTATGTAAAAAAATGCGTAATTCCTTGTGATTAAATATACGAGATATGCATTTTATTATAAAAGTCGTCACTTTGTTTCTTTTAACAATATACTCGTATTATAAACATACTAAGACATTTATAATAATCTCGAATTATTCTTGTCTATTTGGATAGATTATTGTCAGATTTTACTTGTAAATCTTAAATAAACCAGATCTGAAGTAGTATATAATTCGCAGATTTATTATTTCCTTCGAGGTTATTTTTATAAAAAAACATCCCCAAGACCTTGATGTAAATCCATATTTAAGTGGAGAAGAAATTACGTTTACTATGAACTAATATCGTTGAAATTTTGATATTTGTTTTACACGTGTTTCCGTAATTACCCAAAAGTAAATCATTGCTGCAATGACTAATCACCTTGAATTGTTGAAAACTCACCTTGATCTTTTTCTGTTAAAAGAATTTATGTAACACAGAAATGACAGATCTTTGGGATCATTGGGAATGAAATGTTTCATTAGAAAGGTAAATTTTATTTTCTATGTGTTTACAGTTGCGATGCTTGATCAAATGTTTTTAAAAAAGTTGAATAAGTTTGGCAAAGATATTTATATTAAGACTATTATTTATATAAAAATATTTATATAATGTTTTTGTTTAATTTGAAATAATTTATATTTTTTGAGAACATTTTAGTGGGCTTTTATATCATATTAATTACGGAGAAAATTAATATCTCATTTTATGTAATACAAGATCAAATGTTAAAAAATTTGTGAAAAAAAACTTAAAATGAAACTAACTTATTTTACTTCTGTAAAAGCAATTTTGCTTTCACATACATAGTTCCTATGAAAACATTTATGAAATATTCACAATTGCAGATCTATTTTTTTGAAGTCTATTTTTCTCTATCAGTGAATTTTCTTTTTTAAGATAAATCTTTAATAATTCCATATTTCAATAACAGTTTAACAGGAATAATTTATTTTCACCTTATTTCTTGTTTTATTTTGAAAGTTTAAAGTTTATTTAATGCTCTTCCACATCATTGAGTTATATGATGAATAGCTAGTATATAGTTATAGTTTAAGTTTTTCCATGAAATTATATATATCAATTTGTACCAAAAACTTTATATACTAGATTATTTTTATTTTTATTTACCACCTTTATATAACAGTTAAATTTGAATTAATATATGCTTTAAAAAAAGGTCTATAGTTTCTTAAAAATAATATTTGTTGTATAGAGTTTTATTTGAGAGAAGAAATACAGAGGTAAAAAATGCGGCCATACCAGGTAGTAATTATTCCAATGTATTTATGGCAGCACACATAATGAGTGCTCTTATTCAGTTGTTCAGTAATGAACAAACGAAATGGAGTGTGCTTTAATTCTGCCGAGTGGTTCATAATGATTGTTTTTTTACTGTTTTATCATATTTAATATATGAATACATAACAATTCACAGAAAGGACTCAATATTTTCTGAATTCTTTATAAAATTTTGAACTCTGAATTGAATTTTGAAAGTACTTTTACTAAGTATACGCTAAAAGTCGAAGAGAAAATTAATAACAGAAAAGTAAAGCAAAAATTCTGATAACTTAAAGATTTTTTTATGTGATAGTTATTGGACTTTTTTTATTAATTATCTCGGATTTTAAAAATTGTATGATTTAATTTGTATTGCACCAACTATTTTACAGGTTTTTCTTATTTGTATATATTGTATACAATATAGTATAGATTGCATGCCTGCATTTAAAGTTTCTGTTTCACATTTAATATTAGCCTATTACGTGTAGGTAAAGCTGAAGCAAAAAATTCACATTTGAGGCATTTTTTTACGTATATTTAATAAGAAGGTCGGGAATGTACACTCCCAAACAAAAAAATTACTTGATATCATTAATTTCCAGTAATTGGGTTTTCTACGTTATTCATTCTTTATTGAGTTTTCGGTTATTCACTGTTTCCTTAAGAATTCAAAAAGATATAGATTATATCTGCTTTTTTTCCCCTTTTTTGTAACATACATTGTTAAAAGTCCACCTGGTGTTTCTGTATACGAGACAAAAATAAAACACATTACATGCAAAAAAAAATTTAATTGATTTAAAAAGAAACTTATAAAGTTAATATTACCTACACTAATTAACTTAATATATAGTCTTTAAGAAAAATTCATTAACATTCGAATATAATATTTATACTGAACTTTCATATTTTTAAAAAGGTATTCACAGTTTCAGCCAAAATTAGCCTTACAATAAATCCATGTGAAAAGATAACTGCTAAATGATTAAAATGTGAAAAAAAGATGAAAAATGTATATTGGCATAAACACTTCAGAGATTTTCAGTGTTTTCCTTCAGTGTTTTCTCCTGGTCGGCAAGGTTGTCAGTATGGAAATTATAATTATAAGATTCACCACGAAAAACCCACTGAGTAACCCTGGTGTGACGTTAAACAAAAAACAAAGCTAAATTTATCAGAAACAAGGTTATTTAACAATACATTTTAAAAGTTTTAGATTTGTATTTTTCACTGCAACATTCTTATAAATATTTTTTATTTATTTTTCGTAAAACTAGTTTTAAGTATAGCATTTGTAAATGAACAAAATACTTTAACTATTTGCAATACAACCAAAAATATTTTTTTATAATTATTTGGAAATTTTGATAGTTTAAAATAAAAAGCATTAATTTTTTATTTAGTTTCTGAAATCGTTAATTACTTCAAATGATGTAAATATACTAAAATGACTGTTTAATATGTACTATATATTACAAAAATATACAAAAATAGTTATATACCTAAGATAACTATAGTCATGATAGAATAAATTTAGCCACAGAAATACTAGAGCAAACTCCTGGCCTTAGGAACCAGGATTGCAGGTTTAAACAATGTTTTTCGGTATATATATATATATATATATATAGTTATCTTAGTTTTATAACTTTTTTGTGTATATTTTTGATATATATATATATATGTATACGGTAAATATTGAATGCAATCTTTTTTCTTGAAAAAGAATCATGTTTTATTTAAAAAAAACTGTATGGTATTATGAATAATGCTAATTGTTTTCTTAATATGAAAAAAAGAAAGAAATGCTTTGGATGTTGAAATGAACTTTTAAGGTATAGAAATATACTGTTCGTTAAGTTTTAAATAATGTAAAATTGATACGAAACAAAAATGATCAATGTCTTGAAACTTGTATTTGTTGCTAATTGATATCTCCGGAAATCTTTTTTTTTAAATTCCAGGATAAGTTAATTATTGCAACTCAGTTTTATAATTTAATATTGATCACAGCTCATCATTCAAAGTATCAAGGAAAAGTATATCAGACATGAAGTACTTTACTCAAACGATATTTTCCTTTACTGTATTTTTCGTAACTTAACAATTTGTACTTTTTAATATTCTGTCACTCTCAGTCTGTCATGAATTAGCTTTAATAACAGGGACTCTGCATTATTATTTTTAAAACTATAGTATGGAGTACAATTAAAATAATAAGGGGCAACTTCTTGAACCAATCAGAAGTAATTACGAAACACTTTTTATTAAAGTGAAGTCTAGCACCCTTAATATGAAATATAAAATAAAAAGCTAGGATGCGCAATTTATAGAACATAAACAGTCAAAATAAAGAACATTTTCTTAAAAAGACATATCTAAGTCTTTTTTCTATATTCTGGTAATTTCTTCAGGAACAATTTTTTTGAAAGTTCTTATGTGAATCAATATTTAATATGTCTATATTAAAATACTTTTACAGACCATTTTACTGCAAGCAAGGATCTTCAGTAAAAAGATTAAACACATGTAAATTAATTTTAAAAAAACCATACATAATAAAGCGTCAGTTTGTCACTAAGTTTTTATTCGTAAAATAGATTTTAATTATACTTTTTTCTCTCTCTAATCAGGGGTGTAGCTACTGCCGTATCAATGATACGGGGCCCCAAGCTACTGGGGCCCCAACATGCGTAACTACAGTCCCACTAACAAGATTCTCATATCTATAAAAGGGCCTCGAAGGAATTTTAATAAAGGGCTCACTGAGAACTAGCTAAACCAATGTTTCTAACACAAGCTGTCTAAAAAAGAGGAGTTAAGCGTTAGATTTATCATTCAATATTGCATATTTTCTCACAAAGTATCAAAATATTAAATATGATTTCAATGGAATTTTTGTTTATTCCAATATAAATATCCAGGAAGAAATTGAAATAATCTGCATTGTGTCCAAAAATATATTTTTGAAAAAAATGGGGAAACAAATATTAATTTTTTTTTTGCCTAGTTAGAAATTAATTGAGCTATTTTTCCAGGAGAAAAAATATGCATTGCGAGAAAAAAATTTATTTAGAACTGTCAAAATAGTGTCTATACTACAAATATTGTGCACATAAAATATATTGAAAGTGCAATTTCAAGTAAAAATTTGTTTTTCATTTTCCCAGTTGGAGATCGAAACTAAAGTATATTTGCTATGCTGTAGAAACTAATAGACATAAGGTTTTTTTTCTGTTTTTATAAATTGTTTGTGAGTTACCATTTAAGCCACCAAGTTACCATAAACCAAGTTAAACAAGTTTTATTCGCCTTGAGGTGATATTGCTTTGAAAATAACAAAACAGATTGACTGGTTTAACTTCATTTGTGAGCCTTCCTTGGAGTATAATAGATGAGTGTTAGTTTGTGCACTTTGTGTTACACGCCCTACATTTAGATGCTTACAAATGGACATTACTTCAAGAAAGCAAACAAATATTATTCCTCTGAAAAATCATGCTTCTTCTACATGAGAAATATCGCTTCTGCATTTGACTGCAAGCAAATCAAGTATGTTAAACAGTCTGACAATACTAAAAGAATCTGAATTACCGTCCTCCAAAAGAGAAAAGAATTTGGGCGCAAACGGAGAATTATTCTAAGATCAAACAAAATACTAGTTAGAAATATTAATATTAATCCAAGAGAAACAGATTTATTGACAACAAATTTTGATATTGTCAATTACATGCCATGGGCTTTTGGTAGTTGGTCGGAGAAAAAATAGACAAAGAAAAACAATTGACCAAACAACGTTTATCATGGACAACTAACGTTTATCATAGACCAAAAAATATTAATTATAGATTGCTGACGACTGGAAAAAGCAGAAAAGTTAATATATTTGCGCAGGTTTTCAAAGGAAATGTCGTAGATAAATATCAGTGAACCTGAAATTAAGATCAACTGTCAAGCATTATCTGAAACAGATGCTTTAAGGTTTTTTTTCCCGACAGGTGGTTCTTGATCTAGGTATGATAAATTCAACCAAGTACATAAACGATTAGGTTTGTTTCATTAATGCAACCTTTTTTTTGAGGCATTTCAACATGTCTTGACCCTTTGCTTGATTCAAAAATAGTAAGACTTTCATTCTGAAAAATCATATTTATGTGCTTGATTGGCACGGAAATTCACCATATTAAATTTTCATTCAGATCTTGGGGAATATTTTGAAGAATCGTATTGAAAAAGGTGAACTGTACGACAAAAGGAGACATGGTACCTAATGCTATGAAAGTGCGGTTCAAAAATGTGTGTTGTGTGTGTATTAATCTCTCTCTCTCTCTCTCTCTCTCTCTGTATATATAGTGGAGTTAATGCAACAATATGTCCAAAAGGTGATTTCTGTTGAAGCAGGACATACTTCATACTAATACGTGTATTTATTAAAGTATATAAAGGAGCAGTATGTATTCAAGTATCGTTTTAAAAAATTAGTGTTTTTTTTAAAACTTTGTGCTAATTAATTTCATAGAATAGTAGGTAGCACACATTTCGCATTTGAATCTCAAAACAAAGAAAACTGTATAGAAAATGAACACCTCTTCTTTTTAAGGAGCTTGCTGTTTTTATAATCTTGTTTTTTAAATCGATATTTATTTTTTACAGGTAAACTAACACCTATAAAGATGTTTTACGAAGAACAAATTTACTCATTTGCAAATATGACGTTAATAGAACGAATGAAAGAAACATTGGAATCTGGAGGTATTATATTCGCATATTTTACAATACATTTAGAAACACATTTTTAGTATATAAGATACCTATTTCTGTAAAAATATTATATTTTTCTTTATGCTATCAAGCACGTATTTAATTTCAAGTATTACCTTTCTACAAGTGCTTCTTAATTTCCAGGTTTCTACACCTTCTCACACTTCCCTGTATTCGATTTAATTTTAAGTCTTTTTTTCACCTTATTTAATCGATTTGCTTTAAATGAGTTTTCACAACAATTATTCAGAGAAATGTTGTGTTGAAATCTAAAGATGTGAATTATACACAAAAAATTGCTTCCATCATTTATGTTACTGCTTTTCGGAATTAGTTATTTTTGTTTTCACAAGAGACAATTTTCCAAATACTCTTAATTATCTCTGATTGCTCCAGTTTCTTAGAACTGCATTTCGTGTAATACTTTTAATTAGAATTGTAAGTATATGTGAAATACGTATCATTAATTAACTTCCTTTTCCATTAGAATAATTATGTTTGTACCAAAACATAATTGACATAAACATCAACTTTAGTTAAAACAAATTAAGTTAATTCAAATTTAATGTGTTGACGTTAATTATTTTATGTATTAGTGGGAAAATGTGATTCTTAGCAAAAATTAATTGCAAATTGAAGTTGTATTTTTTTCTCAAAATCTTCCTAATGTGTGATTATTCTTTAGGATTTAATCAACCTCCGGTAATTGGGGCAATTATTCCTCCAATGAAATATATTTAGAATATTATATATGCTTTTAAAATAAAAATACTAGTATCAAGTTCTTTTAGAAAGTATGTATTCTTAAAGTTTTTCAGATATAGTAAGATAATTACGTTTAATATTTCACTTAAAAAGGATATCCGTACTAAAATACTTTCAGCAAATATGTTGCAGAAATTCTAAATAGTTCAATGCATTATGTAATACCCCAAATGCTAGTTATTATCTAAATAATTAAACTATGTAATAGTATTAATATTTGTGATTATAAAATTACGTAATAATACTCTAATATAAAAGAGGAAATATTTCATGTATTGTAGACTTTTCAATTAGAAAAAAAAATAAACCACTCACATTTTATATACAAAGTGATATAAAAGTATTTTATATATTTTATCTTTATTTCTATATACATAGTATTCGAATTTAAAGATAAGCAATAAATAATTTCATGACCATCAAAATTAAACCCTTTCAATAATAGCTTTTCTACTACTGTTAATTTCAAAAATACACTTCAGTATTTGCACTTATAGAAGCAAGCAAATTTTTTTACTAACGAATAACTGATAATTTTACCATTAAAACCTCATGAATTTAATTAACACTTTAAAATACCACAATAGTTGTTAAACTACTTTTTTCAGATTTTTTTTAACGTTTATTATAGTTAATTGCACTCAGAGGGTCATATACACTCCTAGACATTTACGAAGGAACAACTGATTTATGGAAACTTTTTGACAGTCTACCAATCACAATGAAAGTAAACGTAGAGAAAGGTGCAGGTCACACTTCTTATCTCTTTAAAAGACATTATGCACAAACTGTTCATTCATAGAAATTTCATAAAATTAAGTACCTACAGAAATGTCCACTTTCTAAATTTCAGGGTATTGATGCCAATCTGATGGAGAGATTTGTTTCTGAATTTCTTGAGCTCGATTTTTTCAGGTTGCCTTCGAAACCAAAAATATGCTATATTTGAATCTGCCCAAATGTAACAAAAAAAATAGAGTTTCAGAGGTTTCAAAATGTTGCTACTCAATCTAGTTGACAATAAAAAATCGTTTATTAATTCTAATCTTGGAGACTTCACGGTTTTCAAAGAAACTATTCTATTCTTAGAAGTAACAAATGACGTAAGGATATCTTAGTTAGTTGTAGTCACACGGAGATAAGCCACTGTTCCATATGCTTTTGTGCTGTAATAAAAAAAGGTAAAGTTCGTGTTTCAAAATTATTCACTAAAAGTAAAAAAAAGAAATTATAACGTAGTACTGAGAAGTCTGTTAACTGCAGAATATATTCACACCAACTAGCTCATACTGAAATTATGTCATCAGGAAGACTTAAATTCCATTCTACATCCAGAGACTATGCCTTCTGCATCAAGCCCTTTATCCTGAGATTAAAAAGTCCCCAATATCCAATAGGAATGAACATTCGATCTAAGGCTAAGAAGATAAATCTCTTGGTATCTACTATTTTAGAGACAGATTCAACTAATCCTTAAAGTATAGAAGATCTTTTCCACTATTCTAGTATTCTAAACTTTATTAGGCAAATTATCTTTTCCAAAAGTTTCGAAATGAGGATTTCCCTCAAAAATTGTTCATTTATCTTGCCATGCCTGTTACAAGGATTTCGAATTTGTTCCCTACTTGTGTAGAACTATAGTGGTATTTTCGAAAAGTTATCATTTTTTTCAAAAGAAAATTTTAGAGCTATGTTTACAGACATAATAGCCTTTCTATATAATCTACACATGTATACTTTCATTAAAAAAATGAACTGCATCTGGTACTTTCCTTATTATGTTTTATATTAACAACAATTCAAAAGAGAGTACTTATATCCAATAAAATTCTAGGGAACTGATATACCGAACAAGATTGAGACTTATTGAAGGAGTACTCCGTAAAAAAGAATTTTGTTACATGTATATCCTGCTCATTTAACATTATGTGTAAAAACGTCTGTTTCATGTCGGTTGTGAAAGCAACCTTGAAAGGATACCGAAAATTTCTGGATAATGGTTTGGCTCTGTCTGTTGATATCTATTCAGAACAAGAGAATTGCGATCAATCACCTTATACAACACGTGTTGTTGTTGTTTCTTATGCCACCTGATCGACAGTAACATTAGATCAAGGTCCACGAAATTCATCGTGGCTAAGGGCTAGAATTTTACGCCTGTCGTTAGCCTAAGCTTTTGAGCCCCCATGAAGGTGACAGTGCGATTTTGCTCGGTACAACATGATAGATGGCGACACCATTCGGACCCACTGATTTAACGAGCACGTTCTCCGTATATACTCGGCGGGCATTTGGTGGCATCGGGCATCGAACCCAGGCCTTCCGGTCTGGAGTCCAATGCTCTAACCACTAGGCTACTCACGGCTCATACAACACGTAAGAGTAGTTAGCTGTAAAGGCGATCTTCTCTAATTTCCTGTCTGTGAGAAAGAAAAAATGTGACGTTGATTGAGTCAGAATCAAAATTAGAGACAAACTCTATCATACCATATTTCAAATAATTTCGTATTACCTCTCCATATTAAAGGAACAAATCAGGATTTTTCTAAGTCGGCTAAATGTAGCCTTAGAAATATTCCTATTGTTTAAATCTCGTGAATTAAAGTTCTACCGCAACCTCAATTCATACCATTGATTTTTATATTTAATATTCGATTCAAATTGTTTCAGGATTTCATTTTCAGTGAGATCTAAATCTTTTTTGTCTCATCAATTAGTCCAGAAATTTCGAAATCATAAAACCTATTACATGACCAGAAGTTGAATTTCCGATACACATGCATTTAAAGTTAAAGTAATATCATTTTTGAATTTGGAGACATCAACCAAAAATACTTTCAGCCACAGTAGGATTTCTTTTTAAATGTTTGATTTTTCCTGTCATTATACTTTAATAATAATCCATGCCTATCGATAGCAATATTAGTTTTTTGTAATCGGAAGAAGCTCCAAGGGTTAAATTTCTTAATTTATCGTTTTAAATTTTTTCCCTCGACACAGGTGGTGAGATGTTTGAACTCGTTATTTCATTTGTAACCAATGCTTCAAATAGTATTTTACAATTAGGTGAGTGTCTGAGCTCCAATGTTACAAACACTACTTCATACGATTTTTCTATGGGAATTTTACTTCAAAATGTAAAAATTATCAGCTACCTTTTTTCGGAAAAAGGCCCTCATAAAACCAGTCTCAAACAACATTCGAGTTTAGGGCTCATTTGTTTCAGTTTCAATTTTTAATTGTTCAAACAACACAGTTAGTTGTTATTTCAATTAACTAACTTCGCACTGGATTCCCTTAATTTTGCCCAACTTTTCTTATATTTTTCAAATTTCTCAACCTCTTTTTTGTACATTTAAAAAAATATTCCGATTGCCTTGTATATCTGCAGTTGGAACAGAAATGTTGCTGAATTAGCCCACAAATAACTTTCAGGTATCTGACTACCCTAAAATTGTGAATTTTGCTAAGAATTGACAAATTTTTTATGATTTTATTTTATAGACCATCTTATTAGCTTTATAAAAATACCAAGTTTATTACTTTCCGTTTACTAGATCAAAAACTACAAGTGTTTTAGTAAAAGCAGATGCCATTACTTTAAGCAAGATTTAATACTTTAAAATGCGTTTTACTCGAAATGTGTTTTTTTAAAAATGCTCAAACGAGACAGCGATTGCTCAAAAAGATTTGAAATTAATTAACTGAAATGTTTCATATTTACAGTCTCTTATGTTAATATAATCATTGTTTTTGTGAGAAATTTCATATTATAACTAAGATAAAATGCTCTAGTTTTTGTAAAACTTAAAATAACTCTTAACCTGAAGGTCATTTCAAAATTTTATAACATTGCTCGACAGTAGCTCGAGTAGCTCGTCAATTAGACCACTCTGATTGTGTTGTGAGGAGGTGTTGGGAAAAGTGGATCCAAGAGATGTCATTTACACGAAGATCAGTCTCAGGACACCCTCGACAGACCAGTCGTCGAGAAGACAGCCAAATCGTAAGAAATGCACGCGTGCAGCCAACTGTTTCATCGGCCACCATCCAGGCACAAGTAGAACCTTCACTATGGGGCTCCTGTGTCTTTTCGAACCATACGAAGGCAACTGGCTGAAGGACATTTGGGATCGCGGCGCCCATTACGTGTGCTGCCCTTGACGCCCTCACATCGACGCCTCCGTTTGGAATGGTGCCTCGCACAAGGAAACTGGACTGCAGTGGAATGGAACCAGGTCGTCTTTAGCAACGAATCCAGATTCAATCTCAGAAGTGATGATAAACGTGTTCGTTTGTAGAGATCCCGTGGTGAACGCCTTAATCTTGCCTTTGCTTTACAGCAAAACACCGATCCCACAGCTGGTGTGATGGTATGGGGTGCCATTGCCTACAATACACAGTCACCCTTAGTATTGATCCGTGGCACCATGACATCCTGCAACCACATGTGTTGCCACTCATGCAAAGGCTCCCAGGAACCATTTTTGAACAAGGCAATGCTTGCCCTCACACGGCAAGGGTGTCAGAAGACTGTCACTGCAATGTTACTACCCTTCCTTGGCCTTCCTGATCCTCAGATTTGTCTCCAATCGAGCATATCTGGGATCATTTGGGACGGTGAGTTAGGCATCCCACGAGTTTGAACGAACTAAAGTCAAGGTTAGAGCAAATATGGAACGAAATGTCTCAAGACATCATACAAAACTTGTATGCCTCAATGCCCGATCATATCGCATCGTGCATCCGCGCTAGAGGGGGCTCAACAGGGTATTAAATCATCCGTTCTTTTGCTTTTTTCTCTGAAATAAATTATCCTTTTCCTCTGATTTTCTAATCATTTACTTATATTAAAGTTGTCATTACGTTTGTAAAATTTCGTTTTATTTTGACGACTCCTTTTTTGTCCATAAGTGTATTTCTTCATCAAAATTTAAGAAATTAAAATTGTACATATATAGCTTATTTTTAAACATTTTTATTAAAATAAGAAGACAACGTAAAATATAAGTGTTTCCCTTCATTATAGCTAAATAAAAAGATAAATAAAAATTGTAATGCGAACTTACGGCTTGTACAGCTCTACTTCCATATCGGAAAATCGAGTATGATTGGGAATAATTTTCTACGGAAAAATTATATCTTTAACGAAAATTTTATTTAATTAACACAAAGAGTAATGTAATTTTTTTATCAAAAATAATTATTCTTGTTCAATTTGGGGAAGAGCGGTAATGATAACTTATGATAACTAAAATATGACTCATATACTTGTGATTTCAAAGTATTTAAAAACCGTTGAAAAATAGAGTCAATAACAGTACCACTGTTAGTTGTCCAGACATTTCGAATTGTGTTAATTTCGAGCTTGAGTTCATCATTCAAAAAAGCTACGAGTGGCTCGGCTTCTAGCAAACTGAAGTTAACTTTAAAGTCACCACTCAAAATCATGGGAAGCGAGTGATAGTTTTTTTAAAGAGCAGAACCACCTTCAGTATATAATAAAAGTAAAAAATGCAGGAAATCTTTAATTTTTTGAACCGTTTGATTCGGAGAAATGTATACGACCACCGAAATCACTGTTTGCCCATTTTCAAATGAGCATTCTGCCGCATATATGTCCCCAATATCTTGACTAACAATACCCAGTCCACTTGTTTGACGATAAGTAATATCCATATGAGGAGCCACAACATGTGAGTTGTTCTGTTTGCGATAGATCGCAACACCAGCGGTTCTGTGGCCCAGTCGTTTAAATGTTACGCAGCAATAGAAGTTAGGTATCGAAACATGTTTGTCATTATTTAACCACGCCTCTGCCAACATGAGTAACGTACAATTTTGTGAAATAACGTCGAAATCTGTTTGGTGAACCCTCAGACTTTGACAACTGAGAGTAAGGATCGCAAGTTTATCCTTGGTGAAGTCTAATAAGACTTGCTGGTATGTGCGAAGTGGATTTAGAGTCAAGCGCAAACGAAATCAAGTTTTTGAATTAGAATCTTTTGAAATGCTAAATTTAACAACATAAAAAAGGCTGGCGGTTATTGATGGCTACTTGAGTTGGACTCCACGTGGATATTTCTATACAAGATCCAGCTAAAGGACTTAGCTTCTTCTCTGATCCTAAAGCGAGAGAAAAAAAAACAAAGATCTCACGGCCTAGACCGCACCGGGGGGGGGGGCGGAGCCCCTCCCGAATGAAGGAGAAAAAACAGAACTTCACTCCGAGGGTAGCGAAGAGACACCACCAAGCGCCCTGATCGGTCAAATTAAATAGCGCGCTCTTCCCCGACTTCCTGTTACGCATTTCCGTCCCTTTTCAGGAAATCACTCCCACAAATCTTCAGCAACCGAGAGGAAAGATGTTGCATCAAAAAGTTGCAATTCAGAAAATAAATAAAAATTAAAAAATAAGTAAAAGCACAAAAATAATTATTAATATAAGTAAATAAGTTTAGATGTATAAATAAGTGAACAAAATAAACACATAAAACTTGATCCGCGAGAAGAGGTTGGCAACTAATCTAGAACATTTTATGATTTCGAATCGTTGCGATATTTTTCTGCTACAGCGCGATAATGCAGTATCACAAACGTATTGGTGGCATTATATGAAACAAAGCACATGGTTGCCAGTTTAGCGCGTATGATACATGCGAAATTATGGTTGCCAGCTTGGCGAGTTATCTTGAACATCGAGTCTTCTTAGAATTGTTGCGATAGTACGTAATAAATTTATATCAGCATCGTTAAACACTTTTTGCATAATTTTAAAACAAGAATTAGTTAATAAATAATTAACGTTTATCATGTTTAGAAAAAAGATAATTAACCTCGTATTAAAATTTAAATATTTTTTTATTAATACTATTATTTATTTTTGCCTTTAAATGTTTTACAACATGATTTATTTATTTTTTATTTATTTTGCAGATCCAACCGTCAGGCAATGGACATTAGTTGAAAGCAACTATTTACCTTTCTTATTGAGTTTCATGTACGTAATTTTCGTCAAGAAATTAGGGCCCTCCTTAATGAAAAACAGAAAACCCTTCGATCTTCGTAATGTCATGATCATATACAACTTCCTCCTCGTAATTACATATTTGGTTTGCGTGATAGCGGTAAGTAAAATATTTCATAATATTCTTCAATGCCAGATATTACGCGTATTCGTTTATTTGGCTCTAGAATACCTATATAGTTTGTTTACAAGAGAGGAATTACATATTTTGTAATAACTACCTTTCATGTTTGATTTGATTTTTATAATTTTCAAAAAACATGATAAAGAGCAGGAACCTTAGACAATTATGAACTAATCTGGAAAAGTGTATTTTGAGGTGTGTGTATTTCTTTTACTTAATGATAAAGGTCTTACAATTAGAAGGAAATATGTTTGTTATGCATCTCATGTTATATCTCGTAATCGTTAACGATGTAAGAAACAATACACATTTAGCCATTTTCAAGAACAAGAAAGATAATTACATTTCGTTACACATGTTTGTCACAAAAATGTATTTCAAAATAAGTATGGAGGAAAATTTGTAACTTATATTATTTTAAACTAATTTTTACAAAATTATATTTTGCCCGAAAAACAATGAAGAGCACAAAAAATGTGAAGGAAAATGCTCATTAAAATATATTTTTTTAAAATTATTTTTTTACTGAGGAAGAATTTATAACAATTGAGCTCTATAATTTTGTTCGCTTGAAAACACAATCGATAGTTTAAGAGTTCAAAATTCCTAGTATTGCTTTTTGAAAATAATGTAAATATATTTTGCTAACTTTGAGGAATAATTTTCGAAGTTAATTTTCTGTAGCTTCCTTAACAGCTTAACGCTAAACTACATCGCTTCCTCCTCTAAAACGACGCACAATTAAAGGGAAAATATTTGACACAGAATTGATGTAAAACAGTGCTTCTCAAACTTTCAAAATTCGAATTTTCAAACATAATTTTCACTGTCTCCCCTCCATACAATAACAATGTATTGAATTCAATAATAATGTACTTTCACATAAAGCTACAAAATCGTAAAAATGATCAAAATAAGTATTAAATTTCGAATAAAATTTTGTATATGGCAAGCCCATGGGTTCATTGGTAATTATTTTAAGCTTCATCTTAACTTAGTATTATTAAATTAATTATCTAATACATCGTGCAATAGTGATATATTTATAGGTGTATTATATCGGTGTAAAGGAGTATTTTGTTTTTTATTATGTCAGAATGTATTTTGTTTTTTGCTGCCTTCCAGTAAATTAATAATTTTTTTAAAATAATCTTTTGTTTTCGACTTTTCACCCCACAGTTTAAAAAACTAAAAAAAAAAAAAAAAAACCGGGAAACACAGAAAAAAAATATATGATTTACAGGGCAGACTAAATAAAAAAAGTCAGTGAGGTTTTAAGGTATCTTCTAGTTCTATGAATTTTTTCAGCATTTTTATACCTTCTTTCTAGAGGTATAAAAGTCACAGATAACGTTACTGTTACTCCTAAAAATAAAATTTACGAAATAATTTTTTGCTAGCACATTGTTATTGCAGTAAAAAAAATTACAAAAATATTTTTAGTATAATTCCTGCAATTTTAGATTTTGCTTCAGAATATTAGCTTATAATTATTTTTGTAAAAATAGTCCTTATGCTTTTAATATTACTACTAATCGGTCTTTAATTTTTAAATGAACAAAAAACTTGCCGTAAAATCTGGCATATATAACTCGCACTTATCACAAAAAATAAGATCAAAATTTACGGGTGTGCGTTATATGCTGTGCATAAAATTGAGAGTTTTACAAACGAAAAAAAGAGATCAACATGGAAAAAATTAAACTTCTACATATATAAAATTGCTAATTATTTAAAGGAATTGACGTTCTTTATGAACTATTTTTTTCTAAAGCTTGGAATAATACTTCGAAAAATATGATTTCAAAACATAAGAGCCTTGCACACGTATCTTTCAAGTTCATTCGTAAAAAAAAAAAAAGGAAGTGGGGGGAGGTGCGTTATACGGAGTTTATACCTAAAAATTAAAAAAAATGCAGCTTGAAAGTATAGGTGCTCCAGATTTTACGGTATTACTTTTTTCTGATTTATATATTATGTGCCTTTTTATTCGTTAAAATATTTCTTAATTTATTTGATCCTGCTTTAGATTGTTTATTAAATAAATGGCATTAGATTATTTTTAACAAACATTATTTTTTTAAATCATGCACACAAAATCAATATAACCGATACTACATATGAACATTGAAAAATGTGTTTAGAAAATATATACGTATAAAAATTATTTTGTTAATAACCTTTTTTTTCAGGATAACGATTTCTTAAAACACTAGTCGAGTTTTCACTGTACAGTTCTTGTTTTCTTACAAGTTACTATTTGAATATTTTGAAGGGATGTGTTATTCATTGATTTTCTTTCATTTTTAGTTGTTTTATGTGTTTTTTACTACTGATGCAATAGACAAGATCTGTTATCCATCTGTAGTTAAAAAGAACAATTATACATATTTTGTAAGTATTGCTTGTCTCTAAAACAAGAGCAAAATAAACGATTTATTTTAGTTAATTTTTTAATACATTTTTTTGACATGCTTATTTTTATATTCTGCAAAGTGTTGTATATCATTGATTTTATTACTTTTAAAATTTGTATATCTCTGAATTTGATAAATTATATGGACTAAAAAACCCCATACAATAAATATTGGGTGATTCATAAATGATGGGCAAAACTTAAAGAAGTGATAGTACACATCCAAACAGCTTCCTTTAAAAAATGCATGATCGAAATTATAAATCAACATTGGTATAGGGTGTCGAAGGTGATGTTTTTGCACGAAGAGAAAACACACAAACAACGACTAGGTTTCAAAAGCAAGTTTAATGACATGTGATTACAATAAGCACTCAAAATAGTGACCGACAGTAGCTATGCACGAGGAACAACGTAGAAGAAAGAATTAGTGAACTTACAAAACTCAAACTCAGAGGCACAGCAGTCCATAAACAGCCACGGCTTACATCGCTTCATGATCTTGGCCACTGAGGTGCACACGCAGATGTTCCGATTAGGTGGTCAATCTGACGCGAAAACCTCAGTGTTTAGCTCCCAAGCAAGCTTGGTACTCATTTATCGACCCAGTGAAGGGATCAGAGGCTGAATTAACCTTGCCCAGCCCGGGATTTGAACACCAAGCCCTGTGGAGTGGAAATGCTTAGTGAACTTTGAGATCCAGGCATATTGAGCATTTCCCCTGTAGTAGCTGAAAGTCTCGCACTTAATGTACGACAGTTTTTCAATAGGTTCAATGGGGACCTCATACATAAGACCCTTCAGTTGTTCCCACAAAAAGAAATCAAGTCTTGAAACACTTGTTAAGTTCGTTGCCAAGCTACGAGACCTCCTTACCTACCTCAATCGGTTTGGAAATTTTATTCCAGATAGTTTCGCACGTATTGTATATAATGAACTGGTGGTCCATTTTGCTGGTACCATATTATCTAAAGGATGGACTTTTTAAAATCAATGAAACCTTAATCTTTATTGGATTGTGAAACTTCAACCTGGGAAGTTCCACATTTGGACTGACTTGTTCAAATATATTTACGACACTCATTCTCTCTATTGAATCGACCAACTAAAATTCAACTAATCTTTCAAAACAAAAATATCTAGTTTGTCCTTGAGGCTCTTAAACTATTGTTGTAGAATTAATGTGATACAGTCAGCTTATAATTGAGGATGTTATGAACTTATATAAATAACTCTAAGGTTAGAGAGGTAGGTGTTCCAGAATAGTAAAACTTAAATAAAAATAGATTTTAGTTATTGTATTTTTACTAAATGTGCAATTCTGTATCGATTTAAAGCATTTTAAATTACCTATTCACATAGTTCCGAAGAAATTTAATAGATGAGTAAACATTTTAGTTTCCTTAAATAATTTGATAAACATGAAATTTTTTGTTCAGCTATGCTAACGTAATCATTACACGATATACATATTTATTTTTAAAAATTTTGCTACGATATTAGAAATTAATAGAGAGAAAAATAATGTTTGTGACATCAGAGAGAGTGATGTTTTTATTTTAGTTTTCAATTTACAACGGAGGTACTGAAATATGCGAAAATATCTAAAATATAGTTTTAATATTTCTAAATCGTTATGTTCAGTAAATTACTTGACGTATTACAATGCCATATTTATTTCTGTTTTAGGCTGCATCAGCCGGATGGCTTATATATTTATTGAAATACATAGAATTTGCTGACACAGTACGTATTAACATTTTTTAATTCTGTATATTTCATTTCATAGTATAAAATATTTCTGAATTTTTAAATGTTTATACAACATATATCCAACCTTATTTTACATATAACCTTCCGATGTAATATAAAGTTTTAGTGGAAGATTTTCAGAAATATTTTTACCTTAATAGGCTGCATAGTGGCAACTAAGCCTTTGTAGACGCGGCAAGTCCCCAAATGTGGGAGCCATCTCATAGTGGCTCCGTCTAATTGCGGCCCTCGTTACCAAATTTGGACGCTTGAATTAATTTTAATTCCTGCTTTCGTGGATTGCTAAATACTGTCGTGATTTAATTTCGCCAGATTACTAGAGCCAAATTGATAATCAAGGTATATTTTATATGTCACATAATCATATGACATGCGTGCCTACTATTTTCGCCTTCAGAAAATCTACAAACTCCAACCGGGATCTAACCCGCATCCTTAGGCATACGAAGCCGACACGCTACATCTAAGCCATCGAGCCGACATTTCAAAGATATTGAAATTCTTCTTTTGTATCTTTTATGTGCATTAAGGAAGACAGACGTTAATACAATAGAAAAGCAAAATGTGCTTTGATTATGCAATCTGCACACGATGAAACACTAATGATTTTGCTTGATCGTAATGTATGGCAAATGATTCCTGTATGTGAATAACACAGATTAACACACGCCATGTTCGATGACTTTTCACATATTGTTATTAAAGTTCTATTGTTACTAAGGTTTATAATGCAGATGTTAACTATAACTATAAATGGTTGTTCTGTTATGTGAGACACGGCATACTTAGAATAGAAAAACTAATGGAAGAAAAACAAACTCTGAGTACCTTAAGAACATATCTAATACATCAACAAAGTTCGGAGAGTTGTGTTTGTAGCCAAATGTTTTAATAAACCTCTATACAAGGTTTGAATAATTAACATAAAAAGTAACAGATATAAAGATACACGCATTTCGCCAAACCTTGTCAAATCTTTTATCCAGATTATTCTAAAGACTCGGGCTCTATAGTAAAACTTTTTTAAATGTATAAGTTGATCTTTCTGTTTTAGTGTTATTGAAAAATAATTTCTTTGACACAATGATGCTGGTTTCTGCCGTCAAAGTCTAATATGCATTGAAAGATTCGTTAGAGACATTGCTTATTTTCTGAGTATTATAGCTGATATATACGGTTTATCATTAAAATTGATTCTTGATAGAAATTTCAATGCAAAAATAGATCAATATTTTTTTTTGCTTATTTCATATACTGTAAAAATAGTTTATAAAATCGATTCCTAAATTATAAAATTTAGCACTATGCTATTTGCATTAAAATTTCAATTCTTATAGAGATAAAATAAATGAAGTGGTATTAATTTTAAATGTATTTGTGTTTTGACCCATTTTAAAGCTACATTACTTTAAATTCATAAATTATGAGTTACTTTTAATTGAAACAGAAACAAAATTTTCGTAAGAAAGTTCAGTACGTATATAATATGGTAAATCAAAAATAGAAATTTGTTTAGTTCGTTAATTTGAAAATGAGCAGGGAATTTTTATCATGAAAACGTAAGTAGAACATTTATTTATAGCTTTGTATGCTTTAAACTTATATTTTATAATGATCAAGGTTACATATATTTCATTAAAGATTTAATTTATGAATGAATTTCTAAAACTGTCAACACAGTTCATAAAAATAACTATGTCGTATTATGCTGTCAGTAGTAAACCTTTAGCTGTATTAAAGGAAAATGTAAATTAGTTGTAAATCGTGATGCAAAGCAAATGTATCTAAAACAATTCCACGTATTAATTATTTTATTTATTTCATTTTATTAAGACAGTTGAACTTCGGTGTCTACTTTACTTTACTTTTAGGGAAAATATTTATATTTTAGAAAATGTTTTAGAGAAAATATCAGAAGAAACGTATAAAAACATGTAATTTTAATAACTTTAATAGCGATATTTTCTTTTTCTAGGTGTTTTTCGTTCTAAGAAAGAAAAATTACCTTATAACAAATTTACATGTCATTCATCATGCTGCTCTGCCAATCATTGGCTGGTTTTTATTTCGATCAGAAAGAAGTAAGCTTGTAAGCTAATTAATAAATATAATTTAATTTTTGAAGAAAGGTTATGTGATTCTTATATAGCAGAACTCTTACCAGTTAGTTATAATCTTATAAATAACATTCATGCTCATATTTTCAAATAATCAACATTCAAAAATTTGAGGTATGTATATTGTTTAAAAACAAAATCTTAACAACAAAAAATTATTTGAAATGATGATAATGTATCATTACAAATTTCATATAAATTAAATTTGCATCTGTATGTTGAGAAGGTTTGAAAATAATTTACTTACACAGTCAAAATTTCAAAATGTTAAAAAATGTAGTACTTATGTTCTTGCAAAAATTAATTTAATTAATCAATTTTTTATAAAAAAATTCATTCAATGTAAGTAATTTATAATGTAATTAATTAAATGCAATGATTTAGAATTTCAAAATAGCATTGTAACAAAATTTTTCTAAAATTATTTTAAAAAACATTAACACTTCTTAAATATTTGAAGGAAACACAAATGCCTTTTACTAATTTTTTTTTAATTTTCTGTATCATTACGAGTACGTTAGCATGTAAAAGGGCGTTTTAATCATTTCTGAGCTTGCGCATCGTCTCAGTAATTATGGTTATGTATGTAATTCGTTCATTTTCTCAGAAACTCCATGTTGTTACGAAATACTTTTTTAATTAATTTATTTCTCATAATATTATGTATTCATGTAATATATGATACAATATTTTTTAAAAATATGAATAGTCTGATCTAAAAGCTTTATGAATAGTTTAGTCTTAAAGAAACATAATTTATAATTAAAGTTATTGCAAACTGTGAAATGTTTCTTTGGTATTTTTAAGATTTAAATTTTCTTCAGGTGGATTTCAATTTGTTCCGGGAGTCACTAATTCAATTGTGCATATTGTGATGTACACATACTATGGTTTGGCTGCTATTGGCCCTGAAGTTCAGAAGTATTTATGGTGGAAAGAACATCTTACAAAATTTCAAATGGTATATCAATTTCTGAATCAAGTTGCACCAAAAGTTAAATTCAAAAAATTAGTTTTTAAATTATTTTTATTTTAAATTGTTTTATTCAAAATGATATATTTTTTTTAAATTCCATGAATGAATTTATAAAATATATAATTTACTCAACTTAACATTGCTATTTAGCTTTTTAAAAATATTTTTTAAAGCGTACTTACTTTATCTTATTAAATGTAACTTTTTCAGCTAATAGTAATTATAACTTTGCATGTAAAATATATAATTTGTAGATAAGTTTAAATAATTGATTGCCTACCATATTGAAATTAATTTTTTTATTAAAAAAATAATTCAAACATTTTTCAAACTAAATTTTTAAGACAATGATGCGCAAAAACTATATTTCCAATTTTATATTATTTCGAAGATATATACTTCAATCTATAATATATCAATCCTAAGAAATTTTTAATTCATCAATAAATAGATTTGTAAAGAAAAGTTTGGATAATAATCTTACAACACTTTCTCATAATTTCCAAAAGCTTTCACAAACATTTTTCCAAATTGTTCCTGAACTTAGGTCTACTAATACATGAAACACTCAAGTTAAAAACATGTTAAATCTCTTTAAAAGCGTAAAATATTACTTTACATGTAATAATTATTGGAACGATTTTAAATTTAAAACACCGACGAAGTTTTTTCAAATTGTTTTGGCTTAGTTTTTAAAATCTCATGGACATTTTTTACCATTATTTTTGTGAAAAAAAAATCCGAATCATTAATTGATTTATCCAAAATTTTTACAGTGCAAAGGGTAGGTTGGTATATAAAAACTACAGAATTTATTATGCATCAATCAAACTAAATAGCCACAGCAGAACTTTAACGGCGACTAAAGATTTCTTGAATAGCTCATCTTCTACACTATTATTAACCTATTTATTTTCAAAAATTAATCCTTTTGACTTAATGAATGATTAAATTTTAACAATTTCTGTGACCAAAATTTTTGAATCTTTAATAATCACTATACAGTATTAATTCAGTATTTTATATCACTTTTATATTTTCTTTAGAATATCTTTTAAGTAATTTAAAAGTTTCTGTGTACTACTCCTGTAGATTGTCATTATTAATACAGTCTTATATCGCATGTAAAAATATCAATGAAAACGTAATCATTTCTTTTCAGTTACAATTCATAGTGATATTGTTCTTCGTCGTGGTGATTTTGCCTCTTAGTGGTTGTAAGGCCGCTAAACATGGAATCTATATCGATATATTTTTTGCCTTCGTCTTCTTGGCTTTGTTTTGGAACTTTTACACGAAAACATATGTGCAATCACCGAGGAAAAAGAATATTAAGAATGGACATTCAAACTCTGCTGAAATGAATTTAAAAACAAAGCCTTTAAAACTGGATTAAAAAGAAGGGCTTACACAAACTTTTAAAGCAAAAAAATATTTTAACCAAGGATTAGCTTGAAAAGTTACCAATCTTCTTAAATAAATAATTTATATCTAATAATTTATATCAAATACTTATATCAAATATTTATATCTGATAATTTATATCAAATATTTGTATCTAAATATTTATAGCTAAAGAGATTGATAATATTTATCACATTTAAGTTTTTAATCAAAAATTGTTTTGATGTAACATGTGGAAATTATGTATTTTTATATGACCAATATCTAGCAACAGAAGTTTAGATATAAAATAGTTTTCTAGAAATGGTTTCGAATACAAATTTTATTATTTAATAAATTTGGATTAATATACGAAAAAGGTTTTTTTGAAAGTCTTAGTTGGATAAACAAAATTATGAAATGTATATATTTTTTCTATTATGTATTTTATAGTGTACCATTCTTGTTGCTAAAAGTCAACAAGTTTTGGAGTTCTCATTAGTTTTTGCGAATAAAGTTCATTTTTAGTTTTGAAATTGACTAAAATATTATTTCATTTCATAACGCCAATTATATATATTAAATTAAGTGCATATTTTATTTGAATTAAAAGTGATTTAGAGGAAAATACACTTTATATGTATATATATATATATATATATATATTCCTCTATTATTTTTTCATCATATCTTAAAAAAAGGCACTAACAAAAAAGATTTAAAAATTAAATATATATAAGTACAATTTGAGTTAAGTTTCTAAGAACCACAGCTTATCTTCTTTTTTAACGATTTTTTTATAAACTCTTATTTCAAAATATACAGAGGCTTACAACAGTCGACCTTGATGATGAAATTTTCGGAATTGTAGGCATATCGTCTGGTTGAAAACAAAGATTTAAGCTTTTTTACTTTATAAATTAAAAATTGTAACAAAAGACATTTTTATTACATTTACATAACAGGCCCTTCCCCTAACCTAAAAATTTTTTCCTATCTAAAAAATTTAATAAATTAGATCTTTCTTTTCTTCAATTAATAATTATAAATTTCATTGAATTGATTTAATTTTAAGTTTTCTTTAAACGACTAATTTTATGTTTATTAGGTAATTTTTTGATCTATTTAAAATTTTAGTTAAAATTAAATAGTTATCATATTCAATACACATATTCTGTGTAATTATCTACGTAATATACACAAGCACAATTACAGAATACACAATCTATTTTAATAAACAGAAGAAATTTAATTTCCCAAAATAAAGCAATTGAAAGCATTGTTACTCCAAATTGAATATATGATGTTTTATTAAAAAACATTTAATAAGTATAAATGCACGTATGATTTATAAAAATTTTGTTACAAATATCCTTTATAAAATACTAAAAATTACATTTGATGTTAAAATATTACATGCAAAATAGAACACGTCTATACCTATAAATTATAATAAATAAAATGTTGTAAGAATAAGTAATTTTTGTATATTATTTATAGTTATAGCTACATAAAATTTTTTTTATCTTACTAAAGTAGAAAAATAATACAATTTATTTTATTTATTTAAATACTAAGTAAATTATCTATAAATTATAAATCTGTAAAATATGTTGCAAGAAAAATTAATAAAGTTTTATATAAATTCTACATCGCCTTTTTTGAAGTCCACTAAAATTCTTAAAATGAAGAAGTTTTTTAAAAACTACTTCATAGCACTCTCTAAAGTTTCATTTAAATGATTTTTTAAGGAAAAATATTACTTATCACGCATAAGATTATTCTAAGAGACATGAAAGGAATGATACAAATACTGAGAATATTTACAGAAATAAAGGATGAATTATATCTCTTCCACTACAGGGAGAAAACTCTAGTTTCTCGGATTTCTCTTAATGGCGCTGTGCAAGAACAACTGACTCACTGCGCATGTGTTGAGTACTCTGTGCACATGCGTTGAGTTATTGATTGTTATGGAGCTTAAAAATGCATTTTTACATTGAAAAACGAATAAAATCATAATACAGTAAGAATATTTTATAAAGGTGATTTAAACTATGATTCAGAAATGTTTATAGTATTATAAAAAAGTTTCCATTAAGCATTCAAATTATTTTAGAATACATTTTAGACTTAAATTATCACACATAATCGTAAGCGCCGCTGGTGTAGTGGTATCATGCAAGATTCCCATTCTTGCGACTCGGGTTCGATTCCCGGGCGGCGCACTTTTTATTAAAAAACATTTCCCATTTAAATAAAAATAAATTGTGTGTTTTAGCAATAAATAATTTTCTCTTTTTAAATTAATTAAAATTAAACCAAAAATATTGAATATTAAAGAGTGGAAAGAATCATGAAATGATCTACCAAGGTTTGCTTTTTGGAATAATTTTACGAAATGCTTTAACTCCTTCCAAGTTCCTTTTACTTTAGGGTTATGGATCAAAAATGTCAAATTTTTAATGCATATTTTCAAATATACATATTTTTTTAAACATAATAATATTATTTGCATACAAAATTTTCCTAAAAATAAATTAGTAATTTACCTGTAAAGTTGGCTTTCTGGATGGCAGAGAGAGAGAAATCATTTAACTTTGGAGTCCATTTACACAAACTATAAATATAAAGCTTAGAATATCTAGATTTTATCTTAAATTATAAATTTTTTTTCCATCTTTTGCATTTTCATAAATGAACATGAAATTATTATTCAAAATTTGATGGTATATGATAAATTCGAAAACATGGTTCTGCACATAAACCAACAGCGCAATCTGGAGAGTGAATTCTTGTTTCTCTTCTTCTCTTTACTGTAGTGCTTTTCAAACTTTAAATACATGCGACTCAGTATTTATTTATAATTTTCATCGCACACCCCTCCATACAATAATAATGAATTGAATTCGATAATACGATACTTTGATGCTAAAGCTACAATACGACTTTAAACTCTTAAAGGGGCGCAGGCGTATATGAACGTCCCCATCAGCCAATTTGTAAATTGCCCCGGAAGTATATATAAGTCTTTCGAATTATGATTTTCACTGTTCACTGCAATCTATACAATTATTCCGTTGGCTTTCGAATGAAAAAAAAATGAGCTTGGCAGTGTTTGTGAAGGAGATTTCAGAGGATTTACTTTTATTTATTACACACACACACCTTTCTCCCCTCCCAATACACGACATATCCATACATACGTGCAAAATGGTGGCATTGAGGAGCGAATCTCGTAAATTTAATCCGCATTTAAGGGATTAATTATAAACCGTACACATTATCGTTAATTGTTGCCCATAATTTTATATGTGACAAGCCCGTGGGTCACTGGTAATTATAAAAATTGTTATTAACTTAGCATTGTTAAACTAATTATAAAATACATTATGCCGTACTGATGCAGTTATAAGTGTATTGTATCAGTGTAAGTGTATTTTTTATTTCTTTATAATGTTAGAATGCATTTTGATTGTTTACTTTCAATAAATTCATAATTCTTTTAAATAATCTTTTGTTTTTGACTTTTCAATATGCTCGCCCCCCCCCTTCCTAGGGTTATCACGCCCCCTTAGAGGGGCGCGTCCCACAGTTTGAGAAGCGCTGCTTTACTGTCTCTTTTTGTACTGCAAATATGGATTAGTTCTCTTTTCTGTTGAGGGAATGTTGTCAACAAAGTGTCTTTCACACAAGCGTGAAAAGGGTTGTTCAACATCTCTTTCAGCGTCCTCTTTTTTCAAAAATTCCATCGAGTGATACTTTTTAACTATTCGAAGCCATGAATGCATATAATTCGAGAAACACGGATGCACAGTGTAAATTTTCGCAGTACCCAAGCTACACTCGGAATGAGCCAGGTTGGTACGTTTCGAATGCATGAGCTCAGCTCGGGAAACGCCACGAAGGGGTTAAAAAAAACTATATTCAAGAAATAAAACGCTTTTAAATTTAATGATTATAATTTTTATTCTAACATCACATCCTAAAGCAACACTACCGCTACTGAAGACAAATCTTCATGGTTTTGATTCTGGGTTGCTGCGGGGACGATACCTTAGCTAAAACCCCACTGTCCAAATTCTCCGTACTACGCCAACGAAATCTTGAACCTTGATAGATTTAACGTGCATTGGCCCCTCTGAACAGTATCGGCAGTTTTTCAGTGGCACCGGACTCCAACGCACTGCTCAAGAACGCAGACCGCGAATCCACAACCAAGCGCATTTTGATACTGAGGCCATGATAAAATATTTAGAGTGAAATATTTTTAAGAAATCCAAACTTATATATAGTGGATTTTTCTCTTTCCATGTTAGGAATAATTTTTTTATAAGAAGTTTGGTTTCTCTCTCCCATGAGAGACGTAATAGTATGTTATTTATTCCCAAAGTCTCTCAAGTAGATTACAATTTTCAGTTATTTAAACTAAATAAAATACTAAATAACATAAACACCCAACACCAACAAAGAAAAGAAATTTTCGACAATGCAATATTAATCAAGTAATAAAATGTTTAACGCTCAATGGTCGCAATACATATGTTTTTAAAATGATGTCACATTAAGTACATTTATTTTTTAAAAAATACATTGAATTTTCTTAAACCAGAAATGATAAATTTTTTCAATACTATGGAAGAACTTTTTCGTGTGAACCAAGGAAAATTTTTTATAATATTCCTTTTCAAAGAGTATCTTAATTATTGCACACTATATTGTATTTTGCAATATATTTTACCATTTGATTGTTATACTTATAATTTTTTTTGAATTATATATCTTCTTATATAAAGAGGCAGCGATGAAATGTATTTGCTTTTTTGTTGTATTGTTTTGCATCTAACAGAGCGGAACCAAAACCAGTTTTAAAACAACCACAAAATTTTTACCATCAGTCTAATCATTTTTTTATTCTATAATTTAATGCAAAGCAGAAAACTGCAGCAAATGTCATGACTAAATATTTAGGTGGTGATAGTACTTTTTTAAATGAAATTAAAATTTATTCATTGTATTTTGTGAATAATCAGCGGCTGATATTATTTGTATAAACTAAAACGGATAGAATGGATATTTAAAATATTAAATACATTAGATAGATGCATTACTTAAAATATTTCAATAAAAACGTGAATTATTAATATATAATTACTTAAATTAAATAAAAATTGAGATAAATAGCAATTCTTTTATATGTAACTTGACACCTTACGTATTGTTTGAATTAAGTTTGTGTTTATTTTTGTGTTAAGTCTAGAGTATGCATTATATATATATATATACATTGTGTTCAGAACAAATTATATTCCTTTAAAAATAGCAAATACCGAACTGGATTTTTAAGAATAAAAAATAATTCAAAAGCAGATAACTATATCATTGATGTGTTCTTACCGTAAAAATAATCCTTAAGCAACAAAATAAATTTTTATCTATAAATAAATATCTTGCATTTTAAGCAAAAAAAGTAACAAACTTTAAAAAAAAATACACTCACAGAACAAAACACTATTATTTTAGTTCAATCTTAGGGAGTTTCTGTGAGAATATCTGAATTTATTCAGATATTAACCATCTTTAGTATATGAATAAGCCTTACACAATGTGATTTTTTGAAAATAACCATAATTTTTTGTAGTTCTTAGATTGTTTTGTCATTTGTTATATGTTTGAAACCGAACTTAGTGTTTTAAAACTGAAAAAAATATTTTAATAATAATGTAATTAACGATAAAGTAATGAAATGTAATGATAAAGTTTTTCCTTATGCATAATCATTAAATAAAAATGGGTTCGAAATATATATGTTTCTATTTAATTTGTTTTCTTGCGTAGAAAAATATTTCGAACAATACGCGGCAATTTTTTTCTTAAAACTTTCAAAAACTTGTTTAGATTCAAGGCATCTAAATAAAGCTTCAAAATGCTCAGGAGCTTTTTGATTTCTTTTATAAAATAATATTTATAACTTTAAGATATGCAGTTTCAAATTAAATTTGAATCACAAAATCATTTGTAATACGAAAGAAAAAAAAACTTTTTTTTTGAGAAATTTTTTACTAATAAAAACGAAGAACGATGAAAATAATTAAATTAAAACCACAAAAGGCATTGAATGGCTAAAAATTGTCAAACGTAAACAATTTTGTTGCAAATGAAAAGTAAATTTTAAATGAAAATTGTTTACCATCTCTTTTGTTTGTGAATCCGTTTTATTATTATTATTATTATTATTAGTTGTTTCTTTAAATTAAAATTTACAGCTGTGTTTACTGTTGAGACTGAATTAAGAAACTATGAGTCATAAAAAGACGAGGTTAAGAAAAAGCAAAATCCGTCGGCTTAAAACTTCATTTCCCCAATATTTTTTTTATCTCTGATTACTTAACTGCGAGTTTCGGTTACCGATTGAATCTCATTGGTCACAACTGACCCCAACTAGATTGATTTGGTATTATTAAAAATACAGCATTTCTTCTTTCTTTCCTCTTCCTCTTTTTTTATAGATTCCAATTTTTTAAAAAATCTAATTGAGTAATCAATGAAATTTTAATCTTGCCTATCGTAAGAGCTGAATTATATCCAAACACAAAACTGTTTGTAAACATGCGAAATCGCTTACTACGAAAGCATGTTTAAATTTAAACCAGCTTTGTGTGTGAGCCCTATCAAAATTTCCTTACCTGACCCGAGATTACAGAATGAACTTGCGACACTGAAATATCTCGTCAGTGGTTTTTAAATTGCGGTACGTGCACCCATAGGGGTCATCAATATCTTTTTAGGGTGTCCGCAGTCTCTATTTAAAGTTAAGATTTCCTTTTTTTGCAGACTCTGAAAGGCTTTGCGGAAAAATTGAAAGATGTGCTATCCTGGATTGGATCACTAATTGGCCTCCAATGAAAAACCTCTACTAGAACTCTACCAGTATTTCGATGAAGAATATTAATTTAGTTTTTTTATTGTTTGCAACTGCATAGCAGTTACTACAACGTAATATTTTCAAAAAAAAAATAGCAGAAAGCGTCTGGAAAGCGTAAAACCGGAACTGAATCTGCAGATTTCAAGTATTACTCCTAATATAACGGCACCTCTTAAATAAATTTAGCACCATCCTTCTCATTAATAATTTTAATTAATACAGACAAGTTTATATTATTTATTTGAAATTAGTATTTTGTAATATTTTTATGTATATTATAAGAAGGTAATTCAAAAAAATGTTTACAAGCAGAAGTATTTGGAAAGTAGCAATTGGTGGACCGGAATATTATTACCCAAAGTGGTGCCAGATGGCTCTAGTTGTCTTACACCGGTTGTGCGAGCACAGATCGTGTTAGTACTCAGACCTGTAAGTACGACAGTAATGGCAAGATGTACAGAGAGGTGATCTCGCACGGAGGTGCGAGCCGTGATACGATTCTTATGGGCCAAGAATGAGTCCCCATCTGACATTCCCAGACAAATCATGTCAATGTACGGAGATGAAGCAATGAGTAGACAACATGTAGCGAAATGGTGTTGTTCTTTTGCAGCGGACAAAGAGCAAGTGGAAAACCGCAATATGGAAGCAAACGGATGTCCAAGTTCTGGAACATCTAACCTCAACAAGGCACGTGTTGAAGAATTAATCTATGGGGATGGACGAGTTGGATTGAACGAGGGTTGGTTGGACGAGGAGATTGAAGAAACACTTTCTAGAAAAAGGTTCACTTCAGACGGTGATGTTCAAACATTTGCCGATAGCTCAATGGCCAGGGACCTATAGCGATATAATTTATATAAGCCAGTAACAGCCTCCGCACCATGGCGATCATTTTGGTGTAGTGGTTAAGTTACTCGGTTTCGGATTCAAAGTTCCCGGGTTCTGTCCTCAGGATAGAACGCGCCTCTTCATTTGGTGACCCTAGCTTAACTAAAAACAGCGAAACCTAAACTGATTTGACGTGGTGCCATCTAACCACAAAAAGAGCAATCCAGGGGAAAAAAATTCGTCAGATTAACGTGACGCAACTCATCCAACACACACAAAAAAAACTGACCGCTCCCATTAACAACTATATCGTTCGTTCGCCTAACCAAATCACTGGTAGAGGAGTGTTCAGCGATATAATCTATATAAGCCAGTGATAAACCCCGGTTTTCTTCCTTTGACTGGGTTCAGTCAATGGTGAATACGTCAGCAATGTGTAAAATATTAATTTTTATTTAAATCTGAACTATTTTTTTAACTGAGTAAATTTGTTTCTTCTCATTTGTGATTAAAATGGAAGTTATGTATATTGATTGCTTTTATATCAAAACATGCTAAAATTTTAAATAGTTCAGTTTCCTCATAAAACAAGCTCTTTTGCTTTTTTTAAATTCGTTTTTTTTTAAAAACTTTTTAGTCAAATAAACTCTTGTATTTCACAGCAAAATATTAGAGTAATTAAGCATATTGGTGAAAATATCATTTCTATGCTGTGTGAGATTCATTATCACTAAATAATTCAAAAAGTACCTTAATGGTTTCGAAAAATAAGTTTCATGCTAATAAGCTTCATGAAAAGCAACATGGAGAAAACTTTTATAATTATATTTGTAAATGTGTGCATTTAGATCAAGGTCAAAAACGAATTTATTCAAAACTTTAAGATTGCGACGAAAAAAATTCTTAAACGTTATTTTAGCTGTAAAATTAAATTTACATTTTTATGGAATGGTAACTAACTTTAATGTTATAAATTGTAACTCATATTTGTAGGTTAAACCAAAACAATAATTATAAATAGATCAAATATAAACAATTGTAAAGATATTTTTTTCTATTGATATTCTTATATTTCTACATATATAGCTTTTGTAACATTTATAGTGGTTTTTTAATCAAGTGTATAAAATTTCATTACACTGCCTCTCTTTACTCTGCCTAATTGGAATATTCGCTATAAATTATATAGAAGATGATCCTCTCCTCCCTGTATATATATATATATATATACAGGTGAAGGTTGACTAGCCGCAAAACTTTGTTTAAACCTGCAATCCTGGTTCCTAAGGCCAGGAGTTTGCTATAGTACTAGTGTGGCTAATATACTTTTTACTATCTTTACTAGTTATCTTAGGATTATAACTATTTTGTGTATATTTATGAATTGTATATATTTTTTATGTGTGTGTGTGTTTGTATGTGCGTTCGTGTAATACTAATTTACACTCATGTCCAGAAATTAAGGATAATTCAGAATCACACAGAAATTGAACTCTAAAATAAAAATTTCACTTGTAGAATTATCACACACATCTTGAAGAAGAATATGCAAATTACAGGAAACCACCAGATGGCACGGATAGTACGTCACAATGACGAGAGTGTAAGAGAGGGGTATGTAAGGAATGGTGGCAAAGAAGTAAAATTGTTCACAAGCGCTTTTAAAGCCTTTCAGTGCAATAACCGCATAGTTACGGCACAAAGGAAGCATTTGGATTATTTTTTACGTGGTAGAAATATAGGACGACTGGAATGTGGACGTACCCAGCTGGATGTATCCGAGGAACTTGGAATCGCCCAGAGTGTCATCTCCAGGCTTTGGCAACGATTCCAAGATGATGGTAATGTGAGTAGATGTTACAGCACAGGTCGCCCCGAGTTACAACGCTGAATGAGGACCGGTATTTGGCAGTTACTGCCAAAAGAAACAGACGGAGCACAGCATCAGACCTATCTCGTCAGCTCTTTTCAGCTACCGGTGCGACAGTTTCAAGGCACACCTTGTACAGACGCTTAGGACACATTGGTCTATATGCTCGTAGGCCTGTCAGATGTGTTCCCCTTACCGCAACTCACTGTCGCCTGCGATTAACCTGGAGTAGAGAGCATGCATTGTGGACACCGCAACAGTGGTCTTGTGTGATGTTTTCCGACGAGTCCAGGTTTAGTTTGCAGTCTGATTCTCGCCGGACTTTCATATGGAGAGCGCCAGGTACCCGTTACCACCAAGAGAACACCATTAAACGACACCGTTACGGTGGTGCAGGATGGCTCGTTTGGGGAGGAATTATTGTTGGTTCCAGAACTGACCTGCATGTTCAAAGTGTAACGATGACAAGCCACATCTATCGGGATGTCATTCTGGAACAACATGTACGTTTGTTTCGGGGCGTCATGGGTGGTGAATTTCTGTTTATGGATGACAACGCAAGGTCCTCACCGTGCAAACATTGTAGACGAATGCCTTCAATCGGAGGATATCATCCGTATGGATGGGCCATCATACTCAACGGACTGGAATCCAATAGAGCATGTGTGGGATATGCTTGGCCGACGAATTGCAGCCCGTCAACCCCCTCTCCACCTGTCTACCGGAACTTCGGAGGGCATTGCTTGATGAGTGGTGTAATATTCCCCAAGATCAGATTGATAATTTGATACTCAGCATGAGTAGGCGTTGTAAGACCTGTATTGCATCGTGCGGGAGACAAACTCCGTATTAACCATCATACTAACCATGTTATACTGTTTTTTGTAAATAGTTTCTTTTTTAAAATTTGCTCCAGGGAGTAAAAATCGCAATTTTTATTAATTATGTCAAACATATAGCATCTTTTTTGCTCTTTATCTTTTGTTTAATAAATAGACTTTACAAATAAGTCAAATTTGTTTTGCTTCTGTCTCTTTCTTTGCCTGAACTTCATTATCCTTAATTTATGGACATGAGTGTAGATTCTATCTGTGTATCATAATTATGAATATCATTTTCAAAGCTCCAGTTCCATTTAATTTCATGTGTTAAAACTATTATAACCAGTGTTTTGATATAGATTTGTCTGCGGTTCATAGAAAAAGAATATCTTAGCAACATTTCCGCTCAACAATACAGCATCATGGATAAGGACGTAATTGCCAAAAAAAAGCAGGTAACACTTGTTTCGTGTAAATGACATTCTGACAGCCAAACAACATGTTCATAACGTCTCCCCCCCATTTCACAAACTAAGTTCATCCGCGGTGTGATTGCTCATGATTAGTGTATGCTTTTAGCACCAATACTCGGAAAACGAATTATAGTAAACAGCCATTCATCACCTTCAAATAAAAATCCACACCCTGATTGATTGTTCCGCAACGTGTTTTGCTAGCTGAATGACCGCCCGTGGTAAACGTTGGCAATACTGATCATTCATTTTTGTTTTGCTTGTTGCATCCTATTGAAATGAACGTCATTTATTATTCGTTGCTGCTTCTCTCTTTGTCGATCTTCATCACTTTCTATGCACGTGTTAGTTTTTTTGCGTTTCTGATGCCTCGTAGTAAGTGGCGTAACGGAGGACATTTGCAAAGTCAGGTTTTGCTTTTTATTTTATAAATTGGTTAGATACATACTTGACGTCAGTCAAGCTTTGGGCCTCCTAGAATCTTGCCGCCTCCCCCGCGTTACGCCTGGTGTATCCTACGCCACTGCTCGTAGTGTGTATATTTAATTTCTAAAAACGCTGGGTTTTTTTTTGAAAAGTATATATATATATATATAAAATTTGGGTCAATCATGTATCAAAAAAATATTTTGCACGATGAACTTTTGAATAATCAAATTTTAAACTTTGATTAAACTCAGAAAATCAGCATGTATTGTTTTTAAAAAAAAACGCCAACAATATGCTAGCACTTAAGATATTTTAATGTGTATTGTATAAATTAAAATTACTCCCATGATGAATTGAATAGTTAATTAAAGCATTTTTTTCTGAAACAAATGCTAATTTTCTCTTGTACTGTTATTTCATTTATTTAACCAGTGCCTAACATTAGCGCTTGAGCCACTATTTCACAAGCTTGCAATGGTTTTTAACAATATCCTCACAACTAGAAATTAAACACAATCGTTCAAGTGTGCATTGTTGTTGAATTCGTAAATGATACATCATTAAAAGTTTTATGAAGAATTGGGGCTCATAAAGTTGAGAAAAAATATTTTTTTTAGTCTTTCTTGTTGTTTGAAGTATTGATCTAGAAATTATTTGTAAGTTTTCAAATTTATATATATAAAATAATCTTTTTTCTATAGAATAAACTTTATTTTTTTATGTTTATACACACACACTCAATTCTTCGTCACAAAATAAACTTTTCTTTTTAGATTTGTAACATCTGAGGATTTATGAATTTATGCTTCTCATTTTGGTGAAATAAAACGGAACTGTTCATTTAAGTTCTCGAATATAAACTTTATTTAATATAATTAGCGTTCTGTAAGTAAAATTGGAACAAATTTACGTAAAAAATATGGAGTAAATTTATTTTAATATTATTATGAAATTCCTTGTATTCGTCCACTTTTAAATTTATAAATTCTATTTTAAACCAAACAAAAAAAAATAGAATTTTATTTAATGCTTATCGGAAAGCTATGAGAATAAAAGTGAAATAATCGTTTAAGTTGAAATACCTGATCTAATTTTAATCATAATTAAATTTGCTGTTCGAATATATTTTTATTTATTTTGTTTTCTAGTTAAAAAAAAAGAGTGGAAGCAGTTCAGAGTATTTCTTTTTCTTTCATATTTTCGGAAGACTTTAATATTCCAATTAATGTAAATTAATGTTAACGATTCATTATACATTTGACAAAAAGATGGCGCCACAAACTATAGAACACATTTGCATCTATATTCTTAAGATAATGAAATTAGACAAGAAATAAATGGTACATCGTGTGGAATTTGCTTTTTATTATGGTTATAACATTTTGAAAAATCTCATTTCATTTTTTTTTCATTAAAATTTAACTTTTGTCTTGCGTTTGTCTTTGAAAAGATTCTGTTTTTAATGCTGCTTGTGAGAGATTCAAACAGAATGGACCTATTTTTAAAACACACGATTTCATCAGTAAAGTCAACCAAAACACAAATATTGCTTGATATATTATCAAGTATATACATTGCTTTTATAGTATTATATTATTGATGAAAATAGGTACTATGTGCTGTTGCATGAGTCTATGTGCAGTTGCACTAACAAGTCATATTTCAAGAGTATTCTACACCAATTAGTATGTCACATTAGTTTCAATGATTGTATATTTAATGCGATGGAAGCAATAATTAAAAGTATAAAAATCTCTAATTGTAAAAAAATCACAATATATATATATATATATATATATATATATATTCCTCCTGAAATTATAAGAAATTGTAATGTCCTAGAGTTGTCAATTGATGAAGCTTGAATGGTTTTTGTAATGGTTTATATATTGGATCACGACCCACAACATAAAATTATATACACTCTTTACATATTTTACGTAAAAATTATAAATCTCCCGAGTTTGTTAGCAATTGCAGAGAAATAAAGCAAATTATAGCCAGTATGGCATCCAACATATCTGCCTCCGGCAGAAACAAAATCTTTCACGCAAATCTCCTTGGTGGAGCACACAGATCACTCTTCTAGAGACAAACACTGAATTATCTCTTCAGAAAGCTCGCTGGTGGAGCTTACCGTATTCTCTAGTAGCGAAACAGTAGACGGAATCTAAATACCCACACTCAGCTCGCTAGCGGAGCTGAACGACCTCTATCGTCGAGAGGTAAGCCCCGAAAAAACAAATATCCACACATACTAAGCTCGCTGGCGGAGCTAAAATGACCTCCCTCGTCGGCAGGTAATCACCGAATCCCCTGGTGAGACACTCGCGCAGGCGCAGTCCTTTGGATTAGTCAGCGTTTTTACCTAGAGTTTCAGAATGGGACTAGAGTTCGTTACAACATTCCCCTGAGGATAAATGGAAGAGGTAGAATAATTTCCATTTTAATGCAAAAAATTCACCTTTGTGAATGACTGAGATTAGAAGAGTTTGCTCATAAGTTAGATTTACTTTTCAGCTTAAGATTTCTCAAGTATATTGTTTAATTTATATGAAACATTGAACGTATTTAATGATTATAGAATGAATAATACGTCATAAAGGTGAATTAAATTTTAATATTAAACTATATAGCAGGTATCAGGCGAAAGAATATTAAAAGTCATTTACGTAAGGAATTTTCAGACTGTTCCAAAAAGGACTTTAAATATTTTGAATGCCTGAACATCTATTAATATAAGTATGGAATTTAAATACATTTATATTTTTTTCAGTTTATTATTTAATTATTAGGAAATTTTCTATTATTCTCATTATAGCTGTAATGCTTTCTTTCTAAGACGTGTAATTCTTTTTATAGTTAATTAAATTTCGAATAAAATTGTAGTGTTTTAGTATTTCAGAATTTGTGTTTGAATCTTTTTTAAAGTGCTCAAATTCAATACATATTTTACAAATTTTTTAGAGGATAAATCGGAATGAATATATTTACCCCAGGTGATTGAAACAGAAAAAAAAAGTAAATAACAATTTTAAACAATTTTTTTTATTTGACTTTTTTAGTATTTTTATTAAAGTTGCGATAGTAAAAATTGTAAAATAGTGTAAAAAACATGACACCACAAATGATATTTATGACGGTACTCGATTTCATCAACATACATCCAGTGTATGGAGCGATGACGGCGACAAAGAAGAGAAGGAAAACAAATTGCACCTATAAAAAAACTTAGAATTAATACTACATAGAGTCAATATTATATCAACCTGCTTATCATACCATGATACTTTATATAACATTACACATAAACTAAACTCAGTGGTGCAACAGCCCATGAGGGTCAAGGCCTACTGTGTCCATCTCAGTTTCAGTGAATCTGGGCGAGGTGCTGAGCAGATGTTCCGATCAGTCAAGTGATCAATCTGACAAGAAACCTCCAGTGTTTAGTTGCGAAGCAAGTTTTATATTCCTTTATCGGCCCAATGAAAGGATGAAAGTCTGAGTCGACTTTGCCCAACCCGGGATTTGAGCCCCCGACCTGTGGTATGGAAGCGCGAAACGTTTCCACTCAGGCACCGGGCTTCACACACACACACATATATAATTGTAAGTATTATAATTGTAGATTTGAGATATTATAAAAATTCACACAGAAAATTCGTTGGGCAGGGACGTTTCAAGGCATGGGCTAAATGGACCCTAGCTTAGGACCTCGGCTTCAGGGGGGCGAGATATCCTCATCTCGTTCTCGACTCGCCTAATCATGAACGAAACAATTTTAATCGTCTAATGTCACTAAGAATTTCGAACTTTATGCTAACTGGCAACCATGGCAAGATTGCATTTTTGTATCATACTCAAGTCTAAGCCTAAGCCTACTTCCATACATCATTATATGAAGGCGGCAGTCGTTCGCATTGTTTTGCGTCTAGATTTGTGAAACTGTGAATATCGCACATTTATTTGTGAAGGGTTACTGTTTGTACGAGAGTATTTGATAACGTATACGAGAACTACTTTTTATAGAGGCCCAGAGTCTCATGAAATCTGAAGACGTCATTACATTTAGTATTCTTAAAGTATAAGCTATTCGCAAGACCTATATTTAAAAACTCTTTTAATTTCTAATCTTGTATTTTAAAAAAAATAGTTTTTTTCTTAATGTATTAGTAAGCGCAGTGTGACTACTATAACAGGTGATTAATTAACCTTCGAGTCTGCTTAATTAATCTTATCTTGGGATCTTGGGTTAGGATACAACAAATTAGATGCGTCATGCAACAGATTAAGAATGAAAAAGCCGGAGGGTAAAAGAACAATTATCATTATCGAAAAGTTGATAAAACAATAAAAAGGATTATTTCTCAATATTTTAAGTCTTGAAGTAAAGCTATAATCTTTCTTGCGTGACACACTGAAATTATACAGAGTATTCATGCGACCGTAGGAGCTTTATTATTCATCCCTTTATTTTAATATTGTATTGACGTGTTCCCATACTTTAGCGTGTTAACGAGGCCAGACTTTAATTCAAAATAATAATAATAACAATAAATTGTTTTATAATGAGATATTATTTTCTGAAATATTTCTAAAATTCATCGAAACGCTTAACTTTTAACGCTTTAACAGGGTGATTCTAAAATGATGGGGCAAACTTTGAGTGTAGGTAGGACTCACGAAAACAAACATTTTTTGCAATGGAATACATGGGTGGAAGTGCTGCATTGAAGTAAAAACAGAAAAAAATTACACATTAAAGGAAACATAAAATGTTCATTAACAGAATACTTAAAAAGTGATTCCATAGAGAAAATGTTAAAACAATTTGAGAAATTGCATCCACCAATCCTCATGCATGCTAGGTAACCTTTATGACCTGATTCGCTGACAATATTGGCGATAGTTGAAGGCAGCAAAGCGGTGTGACAGTGATATGCTGCACTACGAAAATAAGCATTTGCTCTTAAAATTTCGGTCGTTATGGGTGATTTTACTAATAGCGAAAAGACAGATATTCATTTAATGTATGGTGCTGTTAATGGTAACGGCAGAGCAGCACTACGGCTGTATCAGGAACGCTTTCCAAGTAGACTCATACCAAAATACAAAATGCTTCAGCAATTACACAGACATTTGTGTCAAAATGGTTCATTTATCGCCAGTACTTATGGAAGGGGTAGATCGAGGACTGTACGACAAACACACCTGGAAGAAATCATCTTGGAACATGTGGACGCAGTGCCGATTTAAGCTTATTTCGGTCCTGGGTGCGGAAGATCTACAGACCACCTTGGCACTGGATGATAGAATTTATAACCAGAAAATCTGTTAAGTCTAGCTTATCAGGGCCCTTCCGGGCTCCTGTGCGCCCGTCCCAAGCGACCTATGGATAAACCCGCACTGTGTGGACGAAACACCTGGCACAAGTACAAGAGCTGTAGCATGTCGGCTACAATGTCAGTCAACCAACCGTTTGGAGAGTTTTACTGTTGGTGGATGGAATTTCTGGAACTATTTCAACCTTTTCTGTACGGAGTCACTCGTTAAGTATGCTGCTAATAAACGTTTTTATACTTCCATTTTTGTGCTATTTTTTCTGTTTGAGCCTTAACGCCGCAATTCTGCTCATATATTCCCCTACAAAAATTGCTTGTTTATTGAGCTCTACTATCCCTCAAAGTTTGTCCCATGAGTTAAGAATCACCCTCTATATTAGCATGTTACAAATGTTCCATAGAATCGCACATTTCCCACAAATATTTTCTTCACTTGCAGAAGCTGCATTAAAAGCTTTACAGAAAAGGGTAGCTATGTAAAGTATGCATGTTGTATGAGGTAATATTTAGTTAATTTATGCTGTTATAATATTCTTATGCTTATATTAGCTATGCTTATATAATACTCTTTAACACAAATCTGTAAGCAAGTACAACAAAAAAAGCTATTATTGTCATACTTCTAATAATCATCGGGTAAAGGCAAATTGGAATTAAAATTCAAATTGCAATGCTATTTCCTTAAAATTATAAAATTACAAATAAAAAAAATTAGGTTTATTTTACAAACATTTTTCATTCACAAAAAATAACACTCTAATAGAAGATTATTTTAATTGATGCGTACATTAATAATTTACAAGAAACAAAAAAAAACCTTCTTTATTATTTTTAATCGTATATAAAACTGTAATTTCAGTACTTCTGATATATTTTAAGAGATTTGCATAAAAATGGTCTTCAGTTTTACTACTTAATCAGTTCCGGAAATTAAGAAATGTTTAAATAATGTGTTTCTGAAATGTTTATTTTTAAATAATATGAATAATCTTCTTCTGAATAATGCATTTTGCTGCTGTTATCACTGGGGGATTTCAAGTCAGACTGACCACCTGACTGCAACACCTACTTATGCACCTCAGCACCCAGAGTTAGGAAAACTGAGATGAGCACAGCAAGTCATGGCTTTCTATTGGCTGTTGCGCCACTGAGATGAATGAGAGAATAAATTTATCAAGATTCTAAACTGGGTTGTTGTATTTTTATTTTTACATCTTTGGTAGAGATTTGTGCAATAAGTTGTGTCTTTTATTATAGATCTTCGAAAATAATTAGTAATTTCTTCATTAAATTAACTTTCTTCCACTGTTATCAGTAAACCAAAACGTTTTGCTTATATAATATCTATCGTTATTTAACTAGTTACAATGAATCAATAAATGATATCTCAAAAAATTCTAATAATAAATGCAAAACGAAATAATGAAACTTAACTAAATGGAAAACATAAATTTGATGATTGATTCTAGACAATGTTCATATTTTGCGATAAAATATCAGAACAGGAACAAAATGCCCTACAATGCTGTTTACCTACCATTTGTAATATCGTTACATATTTTTTCCACCATAAATATTTCTTCATACTTGGTCCTACGGCAGCTAATCCGTAATACGAATACATAATTATATGCACAAATCCATTTAGCAGTACTGGAATGCTTTGAAATCCACCTGTGAATTTAAAAATAGCGTCTTAAAAAATACAAGGAATTGGAAAACTTATTTACAAACAAATCTTGATTGGTTACCAAGTTTTGAGTTTTAATATTTTTTTTGGATCTAAGCAATCATTGTTTAATAGAATATTTTAAAAAGGTTCAATTAAAAGCTACTTTCTTTGTATTTTTTTAGAAAGCATATTTTAGACAATTATTCCTAAATTATATATATATATATATATATATATATATATATACTTAAATAATTATAACCTGTTTCATAACTTGGAATATATTATAACATTTTAAAATTGTTGATGTATGTGTGTGTGCTTAAAGATCTATGTTTGCTTTTAAAAACTACGTACTTTCCTTGGACTTTTTCTTGTCAAAAGAGTATAAGATTTATATAAAGAGTTTTAAGTGAGAGAAAAAGAAATACTGTGAATTCCCATACAAAAACAAGTAATACAAAAAACATTAAGTCAATTTCTACTTAGGTCAACAAAGAAAAACTTTCTCTTTTAGTTATTTTTTATTAAATAATTACAATTAATATAAATATGACCCAATCACAATATTAAGCGGCAAATTAGAAGGAGATTTTCCTTTCTATATATGGTGTTGGACTATTATTTTTGTTAGTTACAGTTCACATTCATTCATAAATCACATTCTCAGAAATTAGGCCATCCCAAATAGGATTCGAACCCACGAGACCTTTGGATTAGGAGTCCAACGCGCTATCCTTTGCGGTACAGGGACACAATGAGCAATTTTCCTTTTTATACATGGTGTTGGACTGTTGTTTCTGTTTGTTACTATAAGTAATGAATTAATATTTGAAAAAAATTGTATTAATATGAAGTGCATCCACTTCAAGTTTAAAAAACTGTATTGGAACTTGAGTGGATGAATAAAAAGTATTTTATTAACGATTGAATATTTGAGCAAGATATATAAAAAATATAGTCAAAATTTCTCTACAAGAGAGAGATGAATAAACATGATAAAAACTTTTAAAAGACTTCAATCTCTAAGCTAACTCCACACTCTCCATATATATATATATATATATACGTGTAAACACTAATATAGTCGGAATTGAATAAAGGACAAGTTATTTTAAAGTAAGATTTATCCTTTAAGCATAAAAAGACAATTTAATCTTAAAATCCTAAATCTTATCTTTTAAACTCTCAAATTGGTGTAAATTCAATTAAAAACTTCTTTCACTTAAATTTTCCATCAACCATTTGTACCTCTGATCAATACAATGTACATGCGTCTGTGAACTTCATAACGCTTTGAGAATGTGTCAGATATGTTTATGCTTCAAAAAAAATAATTAAAATTCAAAAACTCATAAAAACATATCCTGAGGGGCCAAATTATAATGACCACTTAACACTTATATGGATATCAGCCATACCTTCATGTTGTTTCCGTCAGAAAGTATAAAATGGTTATATTAATACTGAACGTGCAGGAATAATGAAGCATCAGTTGTACCATGTGTTGTTTGCGAAGAATTGGGAAAAAACGTGATTTCACTGAGTTTGAGCGCGGGTTAGTAGTAGGTGCTCGAAGCGTCGGAACCAGGATCAGCAAAACTGCTACTGTTGTGAAGTGTGCGAAAGCAGAAGTTTTTAATGTTTACAAAAAGTGGATTACCAAGCAAAAAAGAGGGTCTCTACGTCAGGTTTGTAGTCATCACAAACTACTGAATGCTTTCTTAGAATGAAGAATTGCGAAAGTTGTCCAATTCAACAGAAGAGCAACTACACGTCAAACTGCATGGGATCTTAATCAAGGAGCAACTATAAATGTCTCTGAATGAACTGTTTGCCGCACATTACACCATATAGGTTGTGGTAGCTAATGACTTGTTCTAAAGCCTCTAATGTCGGCATTGAACAAGAGCAGATGTTTCCCATTCGCAAAGGAACATAAGGATTGGACAGTCGATTACTGGAAAGGGTACAGCAGTCCCTTAAATCCCATTTTCAATTACATCTTGCAGATGGCAAGGTGGGAACATGGAGAAAACAGAACAAAAGCGTAGACCTCATCTGTATTGCTATAACTCTTTAAGCTGGTGAAGGTAATATTATGATTTAGGGTATGTTTTCTTGGCATCTTATAGACCTTTGTGGATGAACGTAAGAATACTCAAAGGTATATGTCATCACTCATCATGTACATCCTGATATGTTTATGGTTTACCCTGCAGGGGATATGGATAACTTCATCAGTGCAATATTTCCTGTCATATGGCTGGCATTACCTGAAGATGTTTCGAAGAGCATGGCAGTTACTTTAATGGCGCCGTTGGTCATCACAATTACCAGATCTCAATCCAATTGAGAATCTGTGGCATGAGATTGAACGAGGCATCAGGCTGTTGGATTCCTAACCATCCAATCTGAAGGCAGTAGAAAGCGCAACTCATCGGATTTGGTCTTAAATTCCTCATACCATCTACCAACATCTCACTAAGTCCATGCCAAGATGGGTCTATGCAGTATTAAGGGCAAAAGATGATCCAATATTGTATTGAAGGGGTGATCATAATAATTTGTCCACTTAATGTATATTAAAATCTATGTCTTCACTTCTACTCGCATAATTAGTGGATGGAGTATTAATGGAATGTTTTATAAAACGAAAAATATTGTCTGATTTCTCAGGAAGTACAAAGCATTTTTAATACTTAATAGTAATTTGTATGTACATAAGTGGTGTAACGGAGAACATTTGGGCCCCCTGTAAATTAAGTTTTGGGCCCCCAAGTTGGATTTTACAAAGGGCATACTTGAGGGTACTTATACTTATACTTACATACTTATACAAAGGGATACTTGACAGCAGTCAGCCTTTCGGCTTCCTAGAGCCCTGCCCCCTCCCCCGCGATGCGGGGGTGTACTTTACGCCACTGATGTACATCAAACCTTTTAAAATTCTTTTAGGAATAAATGAAATCTTCTTTTTCAGTCCCTTTAACCCTTTATTTTCAGTATCATAAAGTCGATTGTAAAAAAAAAATTTTAATTTGAAATTTTCGATAAAATTATTTTAAGATATGCAAGGTAAAAAAAAAAAGTGAATATAAGATATCTTCCATTCTACAAATCAACAGTCTTAGGAGTATATGAATTTTAGGAAACTTACTCCTTTCTGTTCTGAACAGGATCCAGCCTACAATAGGTACTATAGTATGATGGATAACATGTAAATTCGAAATCAAATTGAATTTTTTTCTTAGAATGAAAAACATCTGAAAAATAAAGAAAAATTTATTTTTATCTACATATGTAACATTAAATTATACAAAGAAAATAATTTTAGGATTTGTAAATCTTAAACTGTCATTTTCTAAAGACACAATATTCAGAAATTAGCGAAATAACTGCAAAAGGATTTTATGAACTAATTTTCAGATTGTTTCATTTTAAATAACAAATAATATTTATTGTTACAAACGCGTAGTATTTAAAAATATATTTCAATAAGTTACATAAAATTATATTTTTAAAGGTTTTTTCCATGATAAAATTCCTTACAAAAAGAGTTTGAAAACAATTTTTTTCCAGAAATTTTTTCTAAAGTTTTGTAGTTAATTCATATTATTTTTAAAACAATTAGAAAAACTATTATTTTTAAATATTCATATATGAGTACAGTAAAAGAAAATGACCAACAAGTTGAGAGAGACTATAAGTGAAAAAGTTTGTTTTGAATGAAATTTAGGGTTATAACTTACATGCTACAATAGGTTTGATAATCAACTTCCAACTATCTCAGTTGAGTAGAGTAATATTTCAAAGGTTATGTTCACTTTTAAAGTATTTAATACCCATATTCAACATTTACATAAAATTTCAATAACTAGTACAATATAATTTTACATACTTTAAGAAAAATCAAAAGGAATTATTAAAATGTGTTTGCCTTATGTTTCATGGAAAATTTTCTCAGACTATTTAATTTTATTTGATTTAGATTATATTTATAATGTTATTCGATTTTCTGAATCTCTTAAAATTAGAAAATATTAAGCTAAGAATATGATAGCATTCCAGGACTTAAGGTCTTGATGTTTGAAGATGAGTTTGATTTCTGGTTTTACTAAATGGCTAACCATGTTAAGTCCAATTACTTGCATAGTAATTGGACTTCAAGTGAGGCGAAAGAGGAAGAAAAAAAAACTGAGACTAGTCCTAGGCACATGTACTGCAGTATAAATTTAAAAGATCATTAATATAGTTTAAAATAATATTGATTGCATTGTATTCAGTAATCCATTGATTATTTAAATTTAAAGTTAAGGATTTAGGGTCTAAGGGGTGTTAACTTCGTCCCGAGGGTGAAATTACAAAGAATTATGAAATAGATATAATTATTTGAAATTAAAATTAAATAATTCGAATCTTTTACATATTATTTATAAAGGAATAAGGTTTCAAAAAATGTACAAAATGTTTAAAATATAATTATAATTTTAAAAATTATAAGCAGATGAATTAAGAAACTTCTATAGTAAATATTAAATAAATTTTACGTTACGCAAGCTATTTTCTAAAATAAATAGCTTTTGATGTATAAAACTTTATTGAATTATAAAATATACCATACTCTTTAAACCCTCTCTGACTTAAGTATTATATATCTTTTCTTTTTCAAAATATTTGAAAAATATTTAAATTTAAATTATTTTTTTAAAAAATGTAATTTTTTTATTTTTTAAAAAATATAATTTATTATTATATTTATATAGAAATATGTACAGTGTAATTAAAAGATACATTCAACGTTATAAATTAACTTATTGCTTGTAATTAGAGCTACTATTTTAGAAAACATGATGCGCAACGTAAAATTTAATATTTCTTACAGAAATGTTCCTATTTTCATATGCTTATAATTTTTAAATTATAACTATATTTTAAACATTTTACACCTTTTTGAAGACTCATTCCTTTATAGTTAATGTGTAAAAGACTCGAATTATTTAATTTTAATTTCAAAGAATTATATATGGTTGAAAATTGTTTATATTTTCAGCCCCCGGGACAATGTTAACACAACTTGTGACGGGTCTATTCGTGAGATATTCCTACTAATCCTTTTGCGGAAACTTTGGGGCTAGCATTTACATTAATTCACAGCCTTTCAAGAAGAACACGAGATAGATATATGTAAATTAGTTTGACTATATAAGGTCTATAGGTTTTGTAGTTGTAAAAGAGAAGGAGCCGTGAAGCTCTCAAGTAAGTGTGAACACTGAAGTGTTTACTTCACAAACCTAGCGCGCGTTAAGAAGGTAATTGCTGAGATTAAATTACTAGATTGAAGATTTAAGATAGTATAATCAGAATCGGCTATCGGTTCATTAGTGCTTGTTTTCCTTATCTATTTCTGGTAGTCGGGTTTACTTAGAATTGAATATTAGGATTAATCGACGCTTTAGATATCACTTCTAGGTTTCTTCTTATAGTTTCACTTGTGATTGTTTAAGTGTGTGTTCAAAGTCTGAATAAATCTAATTGTTATTAGGGAGTTTGTTGGTGATGCTTTGTTTCCCCCCACACCTAGAGACGTGCCGGTTAGAACCCCTTCCCCACAACCTGAGGTAAGAAATATTTTGCTTATATATTTATATTTATATTTACATTAAACTAACTACAGTGAAATTCACTTAACACGAAACTGAAGGGACTGAAATATTTTTCGTGTTAAAGAATGTTGCAAAAAAAAAAAACATATAAACAAAATTAAGTTTATCAGATTTAATTTTATGTATCTATGCATGCATTTTATAGAAATGAATGAAACAAAATCCTTCACAAGAACTTAAAGAAATTCAATACAAACTCTAAAATATCTTCAATAATTGTAAATGTACACACATTGTCATCATCTACTGCAACGAATTGTCCCGGTGACAATTCGTCCACATAATAGTTTTCATGGACTATTTCGTGTTAATCAATATTTCTTCTTAAGGGTTTTCGCGCACGTTAAATGCCTGTCACTGCCTGTACTTTTTAGCCTTATGAGAAAATATAAATTACTCTGTAAATTTCATAGGGCAATATCTTGTAAAATAAAAATCAGATTTATATTTCAAAAACTGTATGCTTACTGTGTCAATAAATTCTATGTATTTCAGAATATAGATAAACCATAAATAGCTGACAAGCTGTAAAATAAAAAAGAATTAATGCAGAAAATGTTTGTTAGTAGATGCAGTTAGAGATAAATTTTATTGAAATATTCAGGTTGTGTTTTTAATAAAACAACAGTAAAACTTCAATAAGAAATATGTTTTACTACATACCTTGTAAGCTACATTACCTTTCTGCACTGCAGTCCCTTTACAAAATCCTTTTACACCCAAAGAAGGCAAATTTCGAAAAATCTAAATAAACAATTAGAACGAATATTTTACTGAAAATTGATTGAGCATTGCTTTTTTTTGTATAGTATCACAGTCTAATATATTTATCATAGAACAATGAAATATACATTACTTTTTAAAAATTATCTAAAGAAATTAACAAGTTCAAAAACCTTACAAAGTCTGCGTTATTAATTTTTCCTACAAAGTATAAAAACATTAGCACAGAGTTATTAAATTATACAGCTATTTTTCATTTTACTCAATAAATTTTGTTTATTTCGGTCTTAAATTTTAATAATTTACACTTTCAAAAGCATTTTACCTACTAGTGTAAGTCCCGTTTTATTCTGTTAATTCCTTCCTGCGAAAACAGTTTTTTTGTCTGAGTATATATAAATAAAAACGTAAATATGTATAATTTTGTTTATTGGTACATTACTGTGAACATTGATCAGTGCTTGAGATGATTGTAAGTGGGTAAAATAACGTTTTACTTTAGCAACTTTAAACAGCAGAAATATGTTTCACTAAATTATTTTTATGGTTTTTAAGTTTTTTCCGGTTTATTTTTTTAAAAAGTTTTTTTTTATCATCAACGGGAAAAATATAACGTATTTAAATGTACAGTCGACTCTCGCTAAGTCAAACTTTCGATAATACGAGCCTCTCGCTAATTCGAAGGGTATGCTCAATCCCTAGAAAAACTCTTGATAGTTCGAACTAAAACAAAACATTTTGGCACACTCAATATTTCGAAGCAAAATCTGTGGCTGTCCAAACTACAACACGCAATAATTCGAAGTTATCTTATAAAACTCACGACAATTTAAACACTCACTATCATGTAGAATCCTGTATCAAACAGGTTGGATCTGGCATGTTTTGTGTTGTATTGCGTGTTTCCCCTGTAGCGTAGCCCCTTTGATGACCATCTGTCTGTTACACCATCTTTGTGTTTCCAGACACTTTTTTTATTGCTTTCCTTCTTCAAGTGGACAGTTCTAGTAGTGCCTGTTGTCAACAGTCCAAATTTTTTGTTTAACACGTTGCCTTGCTACACTTGTGTTCAGAAAAGGTGGTCCGTTATTGTGAAGAAGAGATGCGTAGGGTTGTGTATTTTTGTGTCGGACTGACATGACGATTTAGGGCTCATCTGTGTGACTTATAGCATGTGGCACCAAATAGGGAATGGGCCAGACTGTGTCGTGCCTTGAAGAACCAATGGTGTTGGGGACAGCGTCTGAGGGACCCGGATATGAAACGATTTTATTTCCAATGAGGGATGGAAGAGATTTGGTATGGCGTGAAAGAGAGTCCTGCTCGAGAATTACTACATAAATGTATTCTTTTAATACATGGCTTTTAACTTCTGTAAAAGCCATGTATTAAAAGCCTGTATTCATAATGTATAATAAGCACTTTTTAAAAATATTTTAAGGTAATTTTATACATATGTACAAAAATGCTGTTTTATTACATAGATTAAAATTTAAATGTGTTAGAAAAAAGTTCGGAAGGTTTTTTTCTTACTCTCTTGATAATTCGAAGTTTTCATTGGTCCCTTCAACTTCGAATTATCGAGAGTCGACTGTGTATATTTTACTTCTCCTTCCTAAAATATACTACACAAAGAGTATTGTCCTTTATTTCTAAATGAATAATCAGAGATATAACGAACAAGTAGTACAACAGTTACGCATAAAGCCACAGTTCTTATTTTTGTAATGTTAAGTTTAAAAGTTATTTTGAAATAAAAGTTGCATTTATTCCTTATTATGGTAACATTTTAACCCTAATACTTAATTTAAATAATGGCACAGTGCAGTAATGAATGACTTAAAGATAAATGAGACGTAAAATTTGATTAGATAATTGCTAAGAAAAATTTCACTTACTTCAAACATCGCTATTGAATAAGAAACAACAAGAAAAAGGTTGAAAAGAATCATTGGTCGACGTAATGTTAATGGCTTTTTATTCTTCATAACCGCAGGTCCAATGATTTTTACAATAAGTGCATACATGGCACATAATAAAAATGGTAGAATATTCTGCTTCACTAAAAACCATGTTTTAACTTCATCATCTAAAAATAAACCAAGAAAACAGTTTGTATACTATAAAAAACAAAAAGGAAAGTACTTTTGTAATGTTTAATATTCCATACATTAATATAGGTAATAAAAAAAACTATAATTTATAAGTTCTACAGTTCCAAATGTTATGAATTGCAATGCAAACATCTGCAGTTTGAAATAAAATTTAATACCAGTTATATTAATTTAATGTAGATGTCGTATTAGAATGAATAATCTTGTACAAAATGAATAAGGAGGGCATTTTTCCGATCTAAATAGAAAAATATATAAAAATGTTCGCGCGCGGCGCGTGTGTTTATTTTGTAAAGGGTATTAGTGGCTCTATATATATGGGCGAAAGGATGTTCCTACTGTGTAATAAAAAGATGATCGGAAAACAAGGTGCGACACAAAAAAACGAGAGTAAGTGTGTAGTTTGAAAAAAGAGTGGCAACAACTGTTTTGGTGACATCACCCCACACACCTCCTCCATCCATGTGTCCAGTTTCGACTCAAGCGATCACGTCGGCTCGGAATACTGTGTCATTGCAGTCTGCTGGAAAAATATCTAATGTAAAAACCGAACAGCGAATCGACATCAAGTTTCTCGTCAAATTTAAGAAATCAGCATTTCAAATGTTTACTAACATTTCAAATTTTAACTAAGGCTTATGGAGATGAAACTTTGTCTCGTGTGCGTAATTTTTAATGACGGTTTTCAAGGGAAAGGGACAGTGTGGAAGATGATGAACATGCTGGGCACCCTAGGTCAGTGATTACAGACCCAAACATTGCTTAAGTTAGTGATGCGATCCGGGGTGGCTGAAGATTAAGTATTCATGCAGTGGCAGAGATTGTTAACTTAGAAAGGGTAGCTGTTCAACGCATTTGAACTGACGAATTACACATGAGGAAGATTTGTGTGAAGGTTGCTCCAAAAGTTCTGTCCGGTGATCAAAAACAGTGTCGTAAAGACGTGTGCATGGACATGTCAGAACGCATTACAAACGAGCTAAATTTGCTTGAATCTGTTATAATGTGTGATGAGACATGGATTCACTCGGTCACACGGCCCTATCTTTCAAGGAGTTTCTGACCAGCAAAAACATTATTGTGATGGGGCATCCTCTTTATGCAACTTATTTGGCTCTATTTGACTCTTTTTTATTTCCTACAGTTAAAATTTCCTTAAAAGGAACCCATTTCACCACAGTTGAAGAGGTTCGGGCAAAAACGGAGAATCTCTTTAAGGGCCTTCCAAAAATTTCGTCCAAAAACTGTTACCAGCAGTGGCAGCCGACAATGTAGAAGTGTGTGAATTCTGAAAGGGGACCACATTGATGGTGATAATGTCACGGAGAACTGACTTTGTAAGTACAATAATTAGTTGGAACAGTCTCCTTTTTTGTGTCAGGCCGCGTATAATAGCTCTTCAATATTTGCATACTGAGATAAGCCATATATAGAGACGTGCGTGTAAAATTTGAAACGCATGGGGCAATCAGCGTCTGAAACAGATAACAGTAAATATGCAGCATAAAGTAAGAGAAAAAGAATATATCTGCATAGTTAGAACTACAAAATAATTGCATTTCATGAAGTGAAACTAAAAAAAAATCATTCGAATTATGACAAAAAGGTACATTATTATTGCATTCTCTGTTGTTAACAAAAAATTGGATATTAGCCAAATAAAATTGCAATCCAAGTGCCACATAAGAACTGTAGTAACACATCGCCTGCTACTAATATTTAATACTGTTATCCCTTGGCCTTGTGTACACAACACATGGGTATGGGTAAAATTAAATAGATATGCTCCATGAGTATTTCATAGCATCAAATTTGCACAAGAACTTCTCTTAGCTACGTAAGGGATCCAGGTTTTCTTTTTAATATGCTTTCATCATGACACTGAATCATCATTAGGAAAAGCAAGCGAAGTCTGTAGTGTTTTATAATAATAGGAATAAATTTTTTTGTAGAATGTCTGTGCATATATGGGTTTCCTAGGTATATTATAGTACCTTGGACAAATTCAAATTTATCAAACCTAAACTATAACATAAACTAGTGCTGATGAAAGTGCTAAATTCTTCATTAGAGTTACGACGAGATACTTGCTGCCTATCTGGACAAATGATGTTGAATTTTGATTCATGCCAGAATATAATTGATTTCTATTGCTCAAAAGTCCATTTTTCTTATTGTTTGACGCACTATAAGCGACTGACTCCTATTTTTGTAGCATGTAGCCACTTCTTTCACTGTCGGCATCCTAAAAGTTCCTTTCAAATCAAACGTCGATGAATAATGTTATTACTTACATTTACAAAATATTCTGTTGTTGTATCTAATGCCACCTGTCTGACGATATAAGATCAGGCCCACAAAAATTCATCGCGGCAAAGGGCTAGATGTACGCCTGTCTTTAGCCGTAGCTTTGAGCGCCTTACAAGTGACATTACGATTTGGATCAGATCCACCCCAATTTTGAGGGAAAACACACTGGAAGTGGTCAGGGGTCTCCCACCTGTCTTCCCCTTCTCACAACCTCCCAAGATTTAAGGCTTGACGGCTATTTAGAGTATCCCCATGCCGCATAGTCTCTATACATTTACAAACATCCATGCCTTCTTCGGAATTCGAACCCGGGCTCAAAGATATGGCAATCAGCTTTCCTCTTTTTCTAGACATAAAGATTCTTTTTTAATGTAATACGAATTGAATATGTTATAAATAAAAAAAAACATGAATTTCAAGTGTAGGATCGTATAAAGGAAGGATCTTTCGAATACTTATGTAAGGAGTGGAAAAAAACCAAGGTTTTTTCCGTTGTTGAAAGTTTGACCATTTTTAGAATAGATTGATTAAGACCTGACCCTGTTTTTAAAAATGATTGTCAACCCCTGATCAAGAACCTCAAATGTTTTTAAAAAGGGGGGGGGGATTTCCCCCTCTGTTTAAGATAAAATATCAAATATTTGTTACTTACCTCCTGTATCAAACTGCTTGCCAAGGTATTCATCAATTTCTTTAATGTACTTGATTTTAGTGACACTATCAATCCAAGATTCGTTTTCAAAACCTTTGGAAAGAAACGTTTTGTCTTATGTGTACCCATTATTAATTTTAAAAAAACATCTCAAAACATAAATTTTTCTAGAAAGGTTTTAATTAATAACAAAGGAAGTCATGCAATGGAAGTGACTTTTGCAATAAAAACAGTTTTTAAGAAATGTTTAATTGGAATAATCTCTTTATAATATGATACAGCTCATATTATTTTTAAAAATATGTTATGTCAAATGGTATCCAAATTTATAATTGTTGGTTCAACTATATTCCTTCCAAAAAGGTATCAATATTTTTCGTAGCATACTTGTATTATATCTATATAACACGTTTTATATATGATTAGTAATAACGAATTTCATAAAGTTAAACAACACATTAACACTTCTTTTAAAAAAATTATATTTCAATTATTGTAAATTATTGAATATTGATACGTGTGTTCAATATTTTGATATATCTTAATATTATAAAATTCCTTATTTATTTTATTTATTTATGCGTCCTTTTTGCATCATCAAATATGTGTACGAATTAATGAAGTCACATTTTCTTTTTTTATTCGAAAGCCCTGCAGATTTCCGAGAGTCTGAAAAGATAACTTGGTTTTAAAAAGTGAATTTTGAAGTAAAGAAAGACAAGTAAATTACTGTATGTGAAATAAAGTTTTCCATATTAAAAATTAATTCGCCATTAAATGTACAAAATATTATTACTTTTTACTTTATTTTCGATTATGTTTAGTGAGCTTTCCTAGTAAGAAAAACTTGTAGTATATTATTAAGTTTGCGAATTGTTCACTTTATTGAAAGGTACTTTGGAAGACAGGCGTTATAATCCTTACATTTATAATTATGATTCCCTCATAGAAATATGGACTTATTTTTAAACTTAATATACAGAATATTACCTTAAAATCTGAAACATAATTGATATTTAAGAAAATATAATTTTTGGAATTCTGATTCTTTCTATTTACATAAAATATACAGCACTGTATCTGAAAATTATTAGCTATACGTGAGTAATTTTTTGACTACTGAACCCTTACACCTAACCTAATATAAATTTAATATTTCATACATAAGTATATTTTCTACTTTTAAGCATAACGTCAAAATTAACACGAATTTCATAGAAGTGCATGAAAAGAAACAATTTTGTAGTGTTGCTTTAGCTTTGGAAAAGAAAAAGATTGAATATATGTTCTCACGGTTAGAAAATTTTGATAAAAATAATTTTTATTTTCTGTTAATGTACACAATATTTGCTTTAAAGTCCAGAGCTCAACTGTAACATATGCCTTCTGGAGAAGTTTCAACGAAGGAAAAAAAGTGGATAATGAGAAAAAAGGAATTTTAGATCACTCGATAAATGCCTCGCGGAATGAAAGATTAATGCTGGCAAATGGAGGACACATACACTTCACCATGAGAAATTCCTAGATGACTAATAATGACAGGATATTTAAAAGAGTAGTATAAAGTGAGATATCATGGTGTTAGATTAAAATCTTTTTGAAAAAAGTGTCTGCATCCCCTCCATGATATAAGAAATACCATCATTTCAGAAACAGACGCATATATTGATTTTTTCCTCTTCTTTTTTTGCCTCCGCCGGATGGAGATGGGTCTATGGAATACCGAATTTTACGATCTAGATTAATAAAACCATTTTTAAACTTAATATATTTCTCTCCGCGTACCAGCTAAAACGTGGAAAGACAGATAACTTAAATTTAATTACTAAGTAATAATCTTTGTTGTTGATTTCGCTTTGAAATAGGAAACATTGATAACGTCTCCCACTTGAGAAATTACTGAAATCATTTGATCTAAAATGATTTTAGTCAATCGAATTGTTTTCCCCTGTTTTGTTCCTTTGAATTTTGTCGGGTTTCTTGAGTTATAATCTCACTTTTTGATTTTATATTTTGGTCTATATGTCCTTTCCCTCACATTTTTAAAGAAAGTCCGTTTTTATCTTTTAGTATTTTTTTTGTGATTTTCAAGCATGTCTTAAAGGATTTTTTTTGGATATTGACCTCATTTTTGACAAGTTCCACTCACAGTATTTATATGAATTATTATTTCAGTTATGGAGAGCCAAAAGAGTTACTCTCCAGCAGTCCATGAAATTTCTACCTCTGAAGATTCCTAGAGTTTGAAGTATCCATATCGTCGTAAACATTCTACCTAAAATGCTGGCCATTCCTTCACTTCGAGAGCCAAACTGTCCAGTAGGAGCTTTCCTGCTTGAACTAATTGCATAGCATGAAACATCTGATTCATTCGTCGTTCTTCATCGAAAACTTTCAGAAGTTAGTACTCACTGAATCAACATCAACAACAACTTTTTTATCAGTCAAACAAAAAATTCTTCTATCCTTGAGTCGGGATAGTTGACTAAAATCATATTACTGGGTGCCGGAAAGTTACTGCAAGTGACAAGATACTGCAGGAGATTTAAAAGTAGTTATGTGTTTTTAAACGATTCGAACTTCCAAAGGGTAATAAAAACTTATGAAAGACAAAAATAAAACTTTTAGAAACTTTGTTTTTAGAAATTCACGGGATACTAGTGCTAAGCGAAAGATGAGAAGAAAAAAAAGCTTGAAATAATTTTAAATAATGAAATATGAAGAAACTAGCTTGCGACATGGACTTTAATATTTCCAATATATGTTTTCTTATACCCAGTTATGGACAGTCAATAGAGCCTCAGTAAACTAGCAAGCAGCATTCAATAGTAAAACATTATTTCATCTTTCTATAACTCGGACTAGATTTTCTAGACACTACATACATCTCTAGTACCCTTTTAAATGTCTCCTACCTACATCCTTTCATTAGCATCCATTCCAATAAAAAAGATCAATCATTTGGGGCTCTCCTGTTCCGAAAGACAAACAACACAGAATGTAATACCCATTTTTATCCGATCTTCTTCGGAGTTGATCCAGACAGGATTCTGTCCTCATTCAAATCCATCCAAAGACCCGAAACCGATTTGAAGGTCACTGCGTGATCCAAGAGCTCATTGAAGTCCAACGTAAGTGATTTTACTAGTTGTGAAAAACAGGAACACAGTCTCTAATTTCCCCCTTTAGCATTCTAGATGCATGTATATTTCAGTTTCGACATCTTAATCATAACAAAAGACTAATGAGATTTCCTAAATACGGAGCTGCAGTAATCTCAATTCATTGCACTCTGCAAACCATAAAGTTGAAACTTAGAATTCATTAGGTGGTATGAGATTACGAGACATATTATCTGACGTAGATAAGTTGTTGTGAGAATCATATGAATAATATATGCAATAAAAATAGACATGGAGGTGACCCTGATTATATATGTTATGAAAATATTTCAAACTTTTCAAACATTTTCGTTAACTAAAGAGCATCATAATTTCATTTCCTGCAATTCAAATTCAAATCGCCTCATCACTTTGACTGGCCATTATCTTTCAAACTGATATGATTTTGACCTTACTATTGGAAAAGGCAAAAAGGCTCATGTAACTATATCACAGATAGTTACAGCTTCCGTTTTTTCTCTGTTTCATAATTTTGTGCTTTTGGTTAGAACTCTGGAAATGTGTTTTACCGTTGCGATATTTTTACACTTTGGTTTATCTTTAATGCTTATCAAAATAGTTTGTAAAAAACACTTCTTTTATAAATCATTACATATTTATAAATATCAAATCATATCACTCGTTGACAAAATATTTCTGCATTAAGAAGTAACAGTTGGATTGTTACAAAACTTGGTATGGTCAATTAGTTAAGTAAATGATTAAAAATGCAGCTTGATGGCGTATTGCCTTTTGCCACCAGAGAGCATTGAACTTAGTTATCCTTGGATTATAAAACAGGTAAGCAGAGTTTGTTTGCGTGCATTTATTCAGTTTTAGAGGGACACTTTTTAACTAGAGATGTCATTAAGCCAGCATTAGAGATAATGTGAGCAGCTGTTAGAGTTTGAGAGGAGAAGACCCATAGATATGAAGGAAACCGATTGGTCAGCTCGGCGAATGGCTCACCCCCTTGACCATTCTGACTTTACTGTGAGGAAGTGTTGGGACTACTGGACAAGAATAAGGCCTGTTGCACGGTTATCAGACTCTGGACGCCTTCAACAGGCTTATAGTCGTGCGACACTCACGCATTGCGACAACTATCTCATTATCCTCCATCTATACTCAGACAGCAGCTTTACCATGGGCATTAGTGTCATTCCGCAGCATCGTAAGAAGCCTGGCCTTAAGACAGTTGTTATCGGGGTGCCGATTACATACACTGTTATTAACACCCACCCACCACATCTGCTTGGAATTGTGTCACGCTCGAAGGGATTGCACTGTAACCGAAGGGAATCATGTCAGCGACAAATCCGGATTCAATTCGAGCAGTGATGACAATCGTACATGTGTGTGGAGGCCTCGTGGAGAACGTATTTATCCTGCCTTCAATGTACAGTGATACACTGCTATCACAACTGCTGTGATGGTATGGGCTGCCATAGCATACGAGACACAGTCACCCCTAATATGGATCCACAGCACCATGGGAACATCAGAGGTGCGTTCGTGAAATTCTTCAGCCACATGTGCTGCCACTCACGGCAGGGCTCAGGGAAATCATTTTTAAACAGGGCAGTGCTCATGCCCACACAGAAATTCTTTCACAAAACTGCCTAGGTGACATTTCGACCCTTTCCTGGCCTGCTCATTCCACAGATTTGTCACCAATCGAGCATATCTGGAATCATTTAGGACTGCAAGTTGAACAGCGTACGAGTTGGGTCGAATTAACAGTGCGCTTACAGTAACTGTGAAACAAGATAACGTAAAACATCATTCCAGACTTGCCTGTCTCAAGGCTTTGCCGTATCACATCATGCATACCTGCTAGACCCAACAGAATACTACGCTCATGTCCATAAATTAAGGATAATTCAGAATCACACAGAAATTGAGCTCTAAAATAAAAATTTCACCTGTAGAATTATCACACATATCATGAAGAAGAATATGCAAATTACAGGAAACCACCAGATGGCGCGGATAGTACGTCACAATGACGAAAGTGTAAGAGAGGGGTATATAAGGAATGGTGGCAAGGAAGTAAAATTGTTCACAAGCACTTTAAAACCCTTTCAGTGCAATAACCGCATAGTTATGGCACAAATGAAGCATTTGGATGATTTTTTACGTGGTAGAATTATCAGACGACTGGAATGTGGACGTACCCAGCTTGAAGTATCCGAGGAACTTGGAATCGCTCAGAGTGTCATCTTCAGGCTTTTGCAACGATTCCAAGATGATGGTAATGTGAGCCCCCGAGTTACAACGCCGAACGAGGACCGGTATTTAGGGCAATTACTGCCAAAAGAAACAGACGGAGCACAGCATCAGACCTATCTCGTCAGCTCTCTTCAGCTACCGGTACGACAGTTTCAAGGCAGACCGTGTACAAACGCTTAGGGCACATTGGTCTATATGCTCGTAGGCCTGTCAGATGTGTTTCCCTTACCACAACTCACTGTCGCCTGCGATTAACCTGGAGTAGAGAGCATGCATTGTGGACACCGCAACAGTGGTCTTGTGTGATGTTTTCCGACGAGTCCAGGTTTAGTTTGCAGTCTGATTCTCGCCGAACTTTCATATGGAGAGCGCCATGTACCCGTTACCACCAAGAGAACACCATTAAACGACACCGTTACGGTGGTGCAGGATGGCTCGTTTATGGAGGAATTATTCTTGGTTCCAGAACTGACCTGCATGTTCACAGTGTAACGATGATAGGCCACATCTATCGGGATGTCATTCTGGAACAACATGTACGTTTGTTTCGGGGTGCCATGGGTGCTGAATTTCTGTTTATGGATGACAACGCCCGTCCTCACTTTGCAAACATTGTAGGCGAATACCTTCAATCGGATGATATCACCCGTATGGATTGGCCAGCATTATCGCCGGACTTGAATCCAATAGAGCATGTGTGGGATATGCTTGGCCGACGAATTGCAGCCCGTCAACCCCCTCCCACCTGTCTACCGGAACTTCGGAGGGCATTGCTTGATGAGTGGTGTAATATTCCCCAAGATCAGATTGATAATTTGATACTCAGCATGAGTAGGCGTTGTAAGGCCTGTATTGCATCGTCCGGCAGACATACTCCGTATTAACCATGATACTAACCATGTTATACTGTTTTTTGTGAATAGGTTCTTTTTTGAAATTTGCTTTAGGGAGTAAAAATCGCAATTTTTATTAATTATGTCAAACATATAGCATCTTTTTTGCTCTTTACCTTTTGTTTAATAAATAGACTTTACAAATAAGTCAAATTTGTTTTTCTTTTGTCTCTTTCTTTGCCTGAACTTCATTATCCTTAATTTATGGACATGAGTGTAAAACCTTCATTCCTTTGTAATTTATTGTACAATAAAAGATTCTTTTGCTTTGATTTTGTAATCACTTACTTATATCAACGTTGTGCTTACGTATGTAAAATTTCGTTTTTCATTCGGAGAATTCTTTCTTGCAGCGAAATTTTTATATGGCAGTGAGTGTGTTATTTATTACGAAATTACTGACGATTACAAGTAAATACGTAATTATTTTGTTCTAAACACAAATTCTCGTATGTAGAAAGTCAAAACCCAGTTTATTGTTTATAATGCTCGAAATGTTTTTGCCCTTTCTACTTCAAAATCAATAACTGAGAATCAGTACAAAACACCAATTATATAATTTCTCTTCTTCCACCCAATATTGCGTCGTTAGTTCGGGATGTATTTAGGAAACCACCCAATGTCCTTGAAACGTGCTAGCAGATTAGATAAAGGACAATTACTTCGAGTGAATCACCCTCAAAAGGAAATTAGTGAACTTTTTTCAGAAGAAAAACTAGGTACTAGTAAAGCATATGCACTCTTGCTGAATATGAAACGCAACGCAAAAAACCTAGAATGTTGTTGATAATTTGGTCTTAGAATTTTTTGCAGTGTTTGTCATTTTCGGTTCAAAAGACTTTAGCCGCAGTTTCCAAACTCATGTTAGAAATAGCTGCCAGAATCGGAAACAGAATTAACGAAATTTCACCAGATTTATGAAATTTTCGTAGTTTTCAGTAAAAAGAAATATTCCCTTAAAACTAAAATATTTAAAGAAATTAAAAAAAAAACGAATAAGAGAACTGTATTTTCTCAACAGCAGAGTTTCTAATAAATGCATTTTTTATTTGCTGGTAACCGACACACTCTGGAAACAAATGTACATAGCAGATAAACGGATCAAGCAAAGAGTAGCACATTTATTCTTCGCTTAAAGAATCATCCATTCATTCGAAACCAGATAACAAATATCTTCTTTCTTTATTCAGAAGATATCCACAAAACTGCAATTTGTACTCTTTCTCATATTCGAAAATACGAGAATATGTTTCGGGTCCAATGTTTCATAGGTCAAATCGCTTGCGTTTTTTCAGGATTTTGTGGTTTTATAGAAGATATGCTCATAGCATCTAAAACTCCTGGGAAACATGACCAACATTTAAGAACATCATTAATTTCAAAATTCGATGAAAATGGAATGATTTAAAGCTCATATTTGGTACCTCGTGACAAAATGTTTAGGTTTCAGTCTTGAGAAAGTAGAATTAGGCATCTACTGTGCAAAATCCAATATATACTAGAATTTCCTGACTTTAACCCAGCTGCGTAGGTTTTTAGGCATGTTTAACTTTTATGGATACTTTATTTCTAAAAGCCCCTCATATGGTTGCTCCTAAAGTAGAGTTTTTAGATTAAAGGGCATGTTAATAGGAGTAAATTGTATTCTAGTGTTCGTAAATCTTCCAAATAATTCAAATGGAATGAAAATTCAGAGCAAGTATTTATTGAGGTGTAAAACGTGATTGCTGCTGCCTTTTATTTTGAGTCATACTATTCCAGGATCTCTGTTGAACCTGTGATTGTATACCTTATATTTTGCTATTGGAGGCTACTGGAGGCACAGGGGAAATGGGAACTGATAGCCTTTCCTCCATGAAATAATAAATTACAAAAAAGGTAAACAACATATGGTAGGGAAAAGGTATGGTAGGAGAGAGAGAGATAAACAATTTTTTTTCTACTTTAAGGAAATTCAGACGTTTGTTAGAAGAAAGAAATTTTGCAATGTGTACTGATTAAAAAACCGCAAATTTGTGTTTTAAGCAAAACTCAAATAAATATTCATTTTGACAGTTGCGGCACTTACATTTTATTTCTTACTACTTCACCGACATTAGACATGTGCAAAGTTCTCAGACCGTTGCTTCTGAAGTATTTCCTAGAATTGAAGTTCAGTTTGGCACAGAGATATATTGCAAAGTCAGAAAGAATGTAGCAACTTAACAATATGGAAAGGATTTTAATTGTGAGGGGCAAAGGGGGGGCATATAAAAATTATGAAATCACGAATCAAAGTTAAAGCATGGAAATGACTGTTTAATATGGGGTGTGTCCACTGTGAGCTATTTTGCAGAACTCAAAATCAGTTGTCGTACTGTTTATGAGGTTTCAATAAGTATTTGTGGCAACAAAACCAATTTTTGCAAAAGCAGGTCTTTTTTATTTCTGGGGGGCCCTGGGAGGGAGCTACACCGAGAATTGCGTTTTCTAGAACATCCCAATCATATTCAATAGATTTGTTATCAGGAGACCTCGAAGGTCAATCTATACGGCAAATATCCACTCCTTCATGAAATTCTTCAACAATGTGAGTTCTGTGTGGTCGCACATTATTGTCCATAAAGATGTCGTCAGAGTCAATAGCACCCAGAAAAACCTCACATAGGCTTCCAGGATCTCATCCCTATAATGCTGTGAGTTGACATTATTCGCATCGAAAACTTACAGTGTAGTACGACTGACCAACATTATGCCAACAAACACAAGGATTCCTTTGCCACAAAATCTGTCGATTTTTGTTACGTAGGAGGGATGAAAGCGAGTTTCATTTCCTCTCCTGGTGAATACTAGACGAATATCACTTTGTCGGGTCCATTTCGACTCATCAGTGAAAAGAACATGTTCCAATTCTTGTGGTGACCACGATTGATGTACTTAGCTCCAAAATAACCTGTTTTTACTGCTGGATGCAGTAAAAAGGATGCACCAGACTGGACGCCGGGTTTAAAGGTCAGTCTCTGCAAGACGGTTGTAGACTATTTTCCTGGAAATTCTACTTCCAGAAACAGCAGAAAGGTCACGGGCAAGCTGAGGAGCCGTTATCCGCCTACGTCGTCGTGCAATTAATGTTAAGTAGTGTTCCTGTGCAGATGTCAGTGCTCTGCGGTGACCTTGTCCGACCCTCCTGATGACAGTATCACCTGTTTGGAATTGATTGCATGACCGGGAGTCAACTTTCAGGCCATTTGTAACCATCGAGCTCCCTCCACTTCAGACTGGCCAGCTTCAAGCCTGCCAACTGCTCTACAACTCAAGGAATCAACGAAATGATTATGAGAAATCATTCTCACGACCAACAGACTAGATTGTTTGTTTTAATGCAATATTTACAAAACTGGAGGCAAAATTTCTTATATGCTTGATCGGTCTCAATCCAGTTGTTCTGCAAAAAACTACGGCTAAAAACATTTATTCCTAAACTAAAGGTTTATATTGTACTACCCGTTCTTCAAAATATATGAAATAAAAATTCTATCAATTTTACTCGAGGCATTTTAAAATTATAACGAAAAAGATGTTTGTGACCGTAATTTTGGACATGAGTATAGTACAAAACTTCCAACTTTAAATTTTAAAAAAAATTGCAAGAACACTGAAAATTGCTCCAGTGTAATACATTCCTCAATTAAATTAGACCCAGCGTACAGAGAGGCTGTGTTAAATGTGTTGGGTCACAAATATCTAAACTGATATTTTAGGTCCTTATTTATCTTAAGAAACTGACCATTTTTCCACAAATGGCAAGAACTGATATCTATCCCCAATATACGTATTAGTATTTTCGGGCTTAGAGACAAGATTCAGTACTGGGACTTATCGTATTGCAAATCCTTTTGTATCATCGGGGACAAGAATTTCCTCAAGTACTGTAAGAAAATTTCTTCACATTGTAGACACAACTGTCAAAAAGGCCAGTTTTGTGTGTCCTTCTAAGTCTTTGGCAAAAATGTGTCCCTTTCTTTAGGACAAGGAAGCGCGCTTACTGGACCAGATAATAACTGGATTCTGTACTCTTCACAAAAGAGTCAAGGTTAAAATAAGAGAGCAATTCAGGGCTGATATAGCGTTGTTTGTTGAAATAAAGCAAACAACGCAAGAAATGCTACCAAATTAACTTTGCTGAAAGACTAGTTACATTAGTGGTGTAATCAGGGTTTGGGCAGGAATATCTCTTAGTGGTCAATCTGAACTGCATGTGTTACATGGAGAAATTTTTATTGGCGTCACATATATCAAAATAACATTCTTTTGAACGATATGTCCATCCATACGCCACCGCTATTGGTAATGAATTCATTTTAATTGATGATAATGTGAAAGCTCCCCAAGCTATGCTTGTTAAAGACATTTTTGAGAATCAGATTTAGAGCAAATAGAATGGCAGCTCAAAGTTCCATATTTGAATCTGATACAGTACATTCGAAACTACATTGGTAGATATATTACAACTTAAATTTCTCCTCCAGATCATTATGTAAGCTGAAACAAGGGTTACTGTATGCCTGATCTTAGCTTTCCATTTCTGTGTCTAATAACTTAATTTGCAACTTTGAAAGTCTATGCCACCAACATACAGTGCAGTTAGGAGTGGACACTTTCCTTATTAGAATTCATTTTTGTGTTGTTACCACAACAGTTTTTTTCGTAAAATGTTATGTTCTGCTTTCACCAAAAATGAGCATTTCTGTCAAAAGTGCGTTTCTTGTTAAGTGTGTTTGCATTTTACTCAACGAAATTCATGTGTCGCATTCAATAAGAGACTGTTTCGTCCCCATTTCTTTCAAATTTCTTATTTCTATATCCATTCACATTTTCAAATTCGACATAAATACATGTTATACCTTATCTTTTTGGAGGACACTGCATTTACTGTTAAATGAATCCCTTTATGTGTCCTTCTACTTCAGAAGATTTATGCTACGGTTGGGTACTATGTAATAGGAACAGTTTTCGCTGAAGGCATTACTCATAAAACAATTTGCCTCAGAGCTACTTGCATACCATAAAATCCTTAATCTATCTGTATTTTATCGAGTGCTACAATTTAGCAAACTATTATTATACAATGTATATTATATGAATCAATACCTGTTACTTCTATTCACACAGAATTTACACGAGTTGGATTTTCATTTCATTCTAAATTTACCTCATATAAGCAAGTTTATTAACTTAAAATTATTTATTAAATTTGTATTATTTATTAACCCGGAGATCGCGGGTTCCAGGAAGAAGCAGACGTTATCTTAGAATAACTAATTTTATTCAACATTTAACTCTTTACGAATGCACTTTAATAGTTAAACCTGAGGAGCAATAATAAATCTTAACCCGAATTTAGGTATCGAAAATATGGAAGGCTTTATCTTTCTTAATCTCTAGTGTGATCCGGCTTTCAGCCCGATAGCTCGTTTCGTTGTAAGATAGACACCTTCCACTATTCCTGTGGATACTTCTTTTACTATGAATCTTACGAAACGCGACCACCAGTCGCTAAAACTTGGATTTTAGCTTACGATCAACTCTTAATCATTTTTTTTCACCTACTCCACGACTGGCACTTAAATAGAGTTTGTATTTGCATAAATGAAGTCCTCTCTACGGAAAGAAGTTTTTAAACTAATATCACAGTTAAAAGAATATTTTCCCCAAGAGGATTAGTATAAGCTCGAATAGAAGTCGTTACAAATTATACTTAGTATTTTATCACTGCCACAAAATAAATTATACATGTAAAGGTCATTATTTCTTACTTTTGCGTGAATCTAGAAAAGTATAATGAGTGTCTTGAAAAGTTTCCATATTTTCTCAAACTTCGATTTTTGAGCAACCTAGTTAAAAAGATCAAATTATCATTTTTTAGTAATAGAAACATATTTATTTAAAAATCATAACAAAAATGCGATGTAAAAATGAAAAAACTATACGTGTAGTACTTATGGCAATATGAACATCAAATAAATCAACATTGCTTCAATAAAGCAAAATTTGGAAACTGAAAAAGGGTATATCAATGTAAAAATAATTCGTGTGCGTGAAACATTCTTAAAGTGAGGGATTAATAGTTTACGAATAAGAGTTTTATTGAAAAAATCTTAATATTGTCTAAAATAAGAATCAACATTTGCTGTAACCCAAATGATAACTGTTAAAAAGTATACTTGGTCCGTCTTGATCAGTGAAAGAAATTAAATGATTTCTTACCAATATTGGGACTATAATGTGTATTATTCCATTACAAAATCTTTTAAAATCAAATACTTCATTAAAAGGGTATGAATATTTAGATAAGATTTAAAAAATTAGGTTTCAAAAATAGAACGTCTCAAAAAAAATGTGTCTACAAAATCGACTTTTTTAAAAAAAAATATACTTTTTTTGTTCTGGCGATATGATGTCACGTCTATCTCGGAATGCGAAACTTAATATCTCAATGCTGTTTTTTGAGGATTTTTAGATATTTTTTTTACAATTATATTTATTTATTACTGTTTTTATCCATAATTTTGTTCTTTGAAACAGAACTACACAGTTGTTAGCCGTATAAATTATTTTTAAGAACTATTCCTTGTAACTGAATTTTAGTTTTTTTGATTGAGTAACAAGGTTTTGATTAATATTCAAGCTTGGGACCAAATAAGATTATCTGGAGATAAATTGATTCAACTTCCGTGTCTAAAAGGTTTTTAAGCTAAGAGTTGCTGTGATTTATAAGTTTTAAGTACACTAATTTGATACCGGTATGTTTCCGCTTTTTCCATCTAATAATTTTGCATTTTACTTGAAATTATTCAAAGTATAATTTAAAAATTTGACCTTATATTTTTTTTACGGCTTTCATCTCGATTGTTATATTTTTCAACTCAAAGGTGAAGAATGGGTATAACACAGCTAGTATATTTCTAAGTATTTTCAGGAGGAAAATGAACAGAAAAAAATTAATTAGAAGCAACAAAATCATAATATGTTAATACATTAAAAGAAAGTCACTGAAGAAATTGTAACAATTCTTCTAGATGTTCTATAGATGCTCATTACTTGCTAATTTATATATGGTTAATCTGTTACATAAACATCAGTGATTTATTACTTAAAGAGTGTAAAAGCGATTTGAAATGACAGTCATCTTACAGTCAAGGTTTTTTTTCTTAATCTTACCTTTCGTTTTCCTTAAAGTGAATGCATTAGAAAATGCAAACATTTAAGGTATCCGACTGCCCTAAAATTGTAAATTTCGCCAAAAATTGACAATTTTTATAATTTTTTTTTTTGGCCACCTTATTAGCTTTATAAAATATCAAGTTAATTATTTTACGTTCACTAGAACAAAAACAACAAGTGTTTTATTAAAAGCAGATGTCACTACTTTAAGCAAGATATGTCATACTTTAAAATGCGTTTTAACTCGAAATGTGTTTTTTTTTCTGTTGAAAATGCTCAAACGGGGACAGCCATGACTAAAAAAGTTTTGAAAAAAATTAACTGAAATTTGTTGTGTATGTTCTGTATAGTACTAGAAGTGTTTTAACCTTCAGATTTTTCAATCACCGTTTTATTACAAAATTTACAGTCCCTTATGTGAATGCAATCACTGTTTTTTAAACAATTTCATATAATAACTAAGATAAAGTGCTCTAGTTTTTGTAAAAACAAAAATATCTCTTGTCCTGTAAATCATTTAAAAAAGTAACAACATAGCAACACATCAAAATTGAAAAATGGAAAACTTGTTCATAAACTTTTGGTACAAAATGGTCCGCGTTTATGTTATTTTTTGTAAATTTTTACCAATTTTTCCCATTTTAGTAATAATAATTCGTTTTTCTCTCCTTAATTTAGCATATTTTTCTTAAAACGCACTAAACAAATCTAAAAACAACAAAACAATCGGCATATCTCCATTTTTTTAAAGAAAAAAGCAGTTGCAAGAAGTCGGATACTTTAAATGAAGGAAATAAGTAGGAGGTTAAATTAAAATGCATCCAATATAATAAAAAACGGTAAATTTTTTTCATAATAACGGAAATTGGTTACAAATATTCTACTTTATATTATACTTTTCATGGCACCCTAATGTTGTCTACGCATGACCAAATTTTTTTTAGTTTTCTTCGGACCACCTCAGCAGTCGCAGAAGTCATTTTGAGTACTTATGATTTACACTGGTGTTCAAAATTAAGAGAATTTTCAGATTTGTCCGATTATCTGTAGAACTACTTGGCAGATTTTAATGAAATTTTTTATTCTTAGGGTTGATACAATGCAAAAAATAGCCATTTAACAGTTTTAACACACACGCTTGATCATGCGTAATATTCATAGGAGTCAGAAGGTATGAAACAGCTGTTGCAGAACAGAATTAAGGAAATTGGTTAACAGGAGGTATGGTTCCCTCTTACAGATATACAGGCCTCGTTTCGTGATTTTATACTGGAAATAAGGGAATTTATGACTTTCTGGGATACCGTTCCCATTCGTTCAGAAACTGTTTTCAGGCCTTGGATGGTTCTCGGAAGGGGGTTGCGAGTGGCAATTGTCCTTTTCCGAATGTCTCAGATGTAATCTACAGGGATGTGGTCTAAAGATCTGACCTGGCTTATCCCTCCTGATAATATCCTCACTTTCCAGAAATTCGTCGTCGAAAGAACTCCATCTAGCCTCGCGTTGTCATTCTTTAAAATAAAATGAGGGCCAATTACACTCGTAAAATGGTGAACATAGGGCTGAAAGACCTCATTCCTATACATCACAGCAGTCATGGTGCCTCTTTCAAAAGCATGGAGGTGTGTGTGGTCATTCAACATGATGCCTGTCCAGACCATCAAGCTTCCGCTACTGTAATGGTCGATTTCTCGAACATTGAATAGCAGGTAGAGGGTCCCTGGTTCTCCCAAAATGAAATTATGGCGAGAATCACTGGTTATAAGCTGAACTGGGACTCATTAGTGAAAAGAATGGTCGCCCACTGATCTAAGCTCCAGTCTCTGTGACCTATGTTAACGCTTCTGAAATTGTGGGGACCGCGGTAGACTAGTTGCCAAAATAACGGACTCGTAGCAGACATGTCAAGTGTTCGAGCCGAGTGCCGCTGAAGATCCGCCGTGTAGGGGAGCTATGGGCTTGTTTCCTAAAAATTTAATATTCAGCTTGATAGTTGCATGGTTTATAATCAAAGTCGTATTGTACCTTTTTAGTCAGAGTGCATTTTTATTGAATAGGGGTGGGGCACGATGAAAATTATGATTCAAAATTGAGTTGTAAATATTAAAAGTTTGAGAAGCATTGACCTATACCCTTTTAAAAACGGACTCTCCTGTTTTCAGAACTGAGCGGGACGCAAATAACAGGTCATCTTCCTCTCATCCCTCTCCTCCAGAAACAGTCACCCTTTTAAACTCGGGTTCCTGTGGCCATATACATCTCACGAGAGATCAGAGATGCTTTAGCATCCCTGTTATGTCTCGCTATAACGGACAAATGGCGATCTTCTCTGGTCATCGTAGTTCCTGGACGACCTTGCCCAAGCTTTTTCTCTCAGTGCATCTGGTATCCTAAAATCGTTTCCATAAGTTGGGAGTTAAATTGAATTCTCTATAAATCTGGATTTGTGACTGACCTCTTCATATTTCTTACCCACAATTCGCTACAACATTTTATCATCTAAGCGTTGGTGTGATTACTCATCTTTACTGTTTGAATTTTAATTTAACTAATTGCTTCAAAATAACATCAAGTCATTGGGCGAGGTGTGCTAGCGAACGGAATGCGACACGCGCCCTTATATAAGTAAGTCCTGTCACTCGACCAGTTATGCCCACACACACGTATACGCTTACGTATCCAGCCCTTTTAACATCTTTGTTTTGAAGCAGTACTTTTACCATTTCGCTCTTATCTTTTCCCCAAATTCCCTAAAATATGCAAGTTCTTCTAATTTTGTTTACCAGTGTAGATCAGGGGTCTCCAAACTTTTCAGTCCGAGGGCCGCATTAATCCTCAAACATAAGTTTGGCTCCGGGCTGCATACTCGAGGTCCAAATAAAAAAATCAAAACATGTATATCGTTTTTAATTATTTATTTAATATTGTTTTATATATGAACTGAATTCGTCACAATTATAGGTACAAACGATCCGAAAATTTTTTTAAAAATTCTTATGATTTCTTAAGGTATTCGACTACCTTAAAATTATTGACAAATTTATGACTTTATTTATAGGCCATCTTATAAGCTTTATAAAAATACCAAGTTTGTTATTTTCTGTTCACTAGAACAAAAACTAGAAGTTTTTAAGTAAATGCAAATGTCATTACTTTAAGCAAGATCTCATACTTTAAAACGCGTTTTACTGGAAATGTTTTTTTTGTGTTTTTTTTTTTGTGTGGAAAATACTCAAACGGGGCCAGCGATTGCTCAAAAAGTTTTAAATATAATTAACAGAATTTTTTTGTGTCTGTTCTGTATAATAGTAGAAGTGTTTTAACTTTCTAATTTATCAATCACTGTTTTATTACAAAATTTACAGTACTTTATGTTAAAATAATTACTGTTTTTAAGCAATTTCATATAATAACTAAGTGCTCTAGTTTTTGTAATAATTAAAATATCTCTTATCCTAAAAGTCATTTCAAAAATGAGCAAGAGATCAAAATTGAAAATTTGTTCATAAACTTTTGGTACAGAATGGACCGCGTTTATGTTATTTTTTTATATATTTTTACCAGTTTTTCCCCATTTTAGTAATAATAATTACTTTTTCTCTTCTTAATTTTAGCACATTTTTTTCTTTAAATGTACTAAACAAATCTAAAAACGGAAAAAAAATTCCCATATTTCCATTTTTTTTTTAAAAAAAGGTGTCGCAAGTAGTCGGATATCCTAAGAGTTAAACTTACCTGTGTTGTGTGAATATAGTCCTCAAATTTATCTACTTATGGTAGAGAGAATGTTGCTTTTAACGTTTCATCTTCAGAAAAGTCGGAAAATTCTTGCTAAACTAACGACATTCCTGATACTTTATATACATGGGTAATTACGCGAAGGAAATTATACTAAAATAAAATGCAACCTTTTTCGCAATTAGACGCAAACTGACATCAACTCCTTCTGATCGCAGCTGTTAAACGTAACTGGCAAACTGTGATCAGAATAATTAAATCTTAAAAAGCAGAACACCATTTAAAAACTCTTTCACTAGATGGAATATCATCCCATTGACCGTGAATAGAAATAGAGTGAATGAGAGTAATTCTGGTGATGGACCTCGTGTGTTTGAACCATGGTATAGTAAGGAGGACGATACCTGAGCTCTGGTACTACCCTCTCTTAACTACCATATAACACCAATGGGAGGATTTTGAGTCTTAACAGATTTCACGTGCATCGGATCCCTCTACACGGCGGGTCTTCAGTGGTGCCATTTATATGTCTTTAAATAATTTAATGATAAAACAAAGATATTTCTTTTTTATTGACAGTGTGTCGATGGCTGAAGAAAATAAACAATGTATATTAACACTAGAAAAGCCGGATTTTGGACTTACCTAAAACCGCCGTTGAGAGTCAATTCGACCCTATAAGAGATTCAACCTTAATCAAAGTAAATGTTTTTTTATTGATAAATTATGTTGAAATAGCAATGTATAAGAGTTTATATAAGTATTATTACATTATAATTTTTTTATTTTTTAAAGTTTTTTTTTTCTTATGCTTTCATAGTTTTTATTTGAAATGACTGTGTATGAATGACGGTATTTAACGCAAGATACTTTATTCATAATATTTCTTTAGCAGAATGATAGGTGATAAGTTAACAAAATTAGAAATAATACAAATTTGTTCACAATATGCTCCATAATAAGACATTAACACCAGTGCAACATGCATGCTTGACAGTTATTACTACTCATTCACCACAAATTGGTTTTTGAAACCTCTCACAGTTGTAAAAGTTTCATTTTGTCCCTTGCAGCATTGAAAGTTAAATTTTTTTTATCATTTTAAAGTCTATACTCGGTTCATTTGGGTGAGAGGGTCGAATGTTGCTCAAAGTACCAATTCGTAGTTCTTCCGCAATCGTAAGAATAAATTTTCGACTTGAAATTGAGGTGTCTGAGAATTTCTTGAAAATTATGCGAGAATTCAGTATAGAAATGTCAATATCGTTGTAAAAAACATGAAAAATTTATTGCAATTACCCAAATCGTAAATCAACTGACCACGTTTTTCATCCTTTCCTAAATAAGAAAAAAGTCATTTAAAATATTTAGATTTTACATCGGTTGCAAACTAAAAATTAGTTTTGAATTTTTCCGGTTCATTTGCTATGTATTTGATGAATCTACATGTTGATTTACACGGCAACAATTGTTCATCAATGATTACTTCTTGTTCAGAATTTTACCACAAATAACAAATTTTTAATAAGCTTGTACCAGGTTTCAGAACCTTGAGCAAATTTTTCCAAGGCCATGTGATCAGCTCAGCTATTTCGCCCATTAAGTGGGAGATATTACATGTCTTCAAAGAAAATATTACGTGTCATTTTCTCTTTGAACACTGTTTGACCTAATTTTTAACGCAAATTTTCTACATAAAGTGTTGAATGATCTAGTGCTCCACAGGCATTATAATACGGCAAAAAAGGTAACATAGCCATTGCTGTCAACTTCGAAATGAAGTCGTACTTCATCAACATTACATGTTTAAAAGTGTTTTGCTTCATTCACTATCCAACAATAGGCCGAAGCAGCATTTGTCCCAATGCTATGAAGAGCAAAAGACTTTGGTCCACTTGCACCTGGATATGTGGATAACGAATATTTATCATTTGTAAAAAGATTTGGTAAGTTATTGACTAATCCTTGCGTACGTTCTCATTTACCTTAACTTCTTGATTTACAAATTACAACGGAAAACACGTTGCTGGAAATTTCCGCAGCATCAGTTCCGGTTTATTCATTGGGCGCTTGGGGCGGGTGCGCAGAAGGGCCCGGATAAGATAGACTTAACCAGATTTTCTGGTTAAAAATTTCGATCCTCCACTGCCGAGGGGGCTTGTAGATCTTCTGCGCCCAGAGTGGAAAATGAGCGTAAATCGGCACTGCGCAGCATTACTATCATTTCTTTCAGAACACTATATGTTCTATCAGTTCTCATTATTAAAACGAGCATCTTCATCGTTTTCAGTTTTTGACTGCAGCTCTAGCAAGAAAAATTTTCCTCAACCAACGCCGCTGAATATGTGCACATTTTAGGGAAGAATTAGAGTGTTTAGTGTGACACTATTAATTTAAGGTGTGCTCAATGGAAAGAAAAACTCTTATCATTTTATGCATCATCAAAACAAAACAAAACTCTAGTTTACTTTTCTTCTCATAGTCATCAAAATAGCTGTTGCTTATTTCTTTATACACAAACAAAATCAAAATGAGATATTTGAAAAGAAAATAGTATTTTACTTGAAAGAGGCCATTTTCTTATAGGGATCAAAGTAATCTCTATTGGCTGTTTTAGGTATATCCACGATTATTTATTTTAATAATTAAAATTTAACATAGAAATTTGTCACAATACGCATGAAAGCATACTAAAAAAGTCAAAAAATATGAGTGGTAGTGATCACTGGTACAGGTCGATTCAAAATATGTGTGACAAATTTTAAGAGCTATTAACTATTTATGGTAAACTTTAATCGCTTTATTGCAAATTATATTTTTAAAAGGAAATGTTTAAATTACCAATCTAACTATTTTTATTAGTGGGAGTAAATTATGGCTCCGAAATTCAGAAGTGCATACAAAATCTTTTCCTAGGGGGTATCCATGGGCGAAAGTCTTCCTACTCGTATCATACCTCAAAACAACGCCAATTCACTCTTCCAATTTTGTCTATTTTGTTAACAAAAAGCGGTAAAAATTAATTATTAAATTAATAATTAATATTAATTAATAAAATTAATTGTTATTTACAATTACTTTATTAAATTTTACGTTATATATATATAGGATTATCATCAATCGAAAAAACTCAAGGGCTTTGGGGGGTGTCCGGACCCTAGGACACCCCCCTTGTGTGCGCCACTGCCGAAATTAGATCAAGAACCCGAAATGTATTTTTAAAGTTTTTGAAGGATGGGTGCTCAAATTCTATTATAAATAAAGCATTTAAAAATCAGAAATAGAATTTTTCTTATGGATTACTATTTAAACTTCGAAAAGAAATAAAATTTAACTGGCAATCTAAGGCTTCAGGAATAAACTGTAGATGAAAGGAAATCCTAAGTGAAAAAGAAAAAAAGGAAGCGAAAAGACTTATCGCTATAGAAAATCCTCTGCGTCAAATAACTTTAACAAAAAAGCTACAGGTATCGCAATTAACAATTTGTCGCAGATAAAAAAAATTAGCTACAAAAAAATGAATAAACCAGCCTGTTATGAAATGTCTCCAAAGACAATAGAAAAACGAAGAAAACTTTTTTGGTCTCTGTATTTAATGTTACCAAAGGTAGATACAAAAGCTGGATAACTTCGTAGGAATCACTGTTTTATTTTTCATTTACAACTGGCGAAATGAAGATACAATATATTTCACGCTAAAAGCGTCGCAAAGACGCAACTGTTTTGTAAAAGGCAAGTTGGCCGTCAGGTGTTATGTTATGGATAGGAATATCCTCTCGAGGCTTAACAAAATCATTTTTTGTAGAATTAAAGACTAAAATTGATACTAAATACTATAAGAATAAAGTTTTGAGGCACATGATCAATGAAAGTAAACGTCTTTGTTTTGCACCAAGATTCTGCACCAAGTCATACCGGAAAACTAACTATAAAATGGCTGAAAGATAAAAAGAATAAATTTTCTTCTTCCTAAAAAATGACTACAACCTTCCCCTGACTGCGTTCTTTGCAATTATTTTTTATGGGGATACTTAAAAAAAACAATAAAATGAACTTAAAGTAAGAATATTTGAAGTGTTTCAAAAAGCTATCAAATAGAAAGTTGGGAAAATATCCCCAAGAATGGTCCAAAAAGATCTTTTCGCTTGGTCTAAACGCTTGCGTAGAATGTACAATGCTAAAAGATCTCTTGTAAATAAAAATTTATGATGCTTTGAAATTGGTCACATTATTTTTGAATCAACCGGTATATTGAAATAAAACGTGGGAAAGTGGAAAACGATCAAAATGACCTCAACGGCGTCTAGTGTTAATTTAATAAATTTAGTATAATAGGCAAATGGTTGAAGAATTTATAACTTTAGGCCTTATAGAAGTGACAAAGTCAAATAAAGTAAATATTAATTGGCACATTGTATATATTTCTAAAAGATTTAGAGAGTATGTGATTTTTTATATCAACGTTTTTTTTAAAATTAAGACATTTAAAAATCAGGTTTAACATCTAAAGTCTGAACTTCCGATAACCAAAATTTAATGGTAAATTTATTAACACATTTTGCTTTATGATGTCTGTTTTAACGTGAATAACTTTCATTTAGCAATAAGTTCAAAATTATGCTTTTGCGAAATAAACATATCTTAAAAATTGGAACAACTTTTAGTCTCCAGTGTTATTTCTGTATAATGTTCACTATCACTGTTAAAAATGATATAAGAAAATCAAAATTAAAATTTTTTAAATATAATTTTCTCTACAAACTGCATTAGATTTAACGACAGATTTAAACCGCTATTTAAAAAGAGTACACATTGGAAAAATAATATTAATCAAAATATATGTTAATAAATGATAGCAGCTTTCATGCATGCATAACATGAATCATTTCATGGAATCAAATATTTATTTTATAAATGATTTATAATAACAGAAAACAAAAGAAAAAGGAAAATGTCTTTCTTGTGGATGTACTTTAATTAATTATTTTTTAAGATTAATTAAAAGAAAATTAATGAGTTTGATTAAAGGTGGTTTTGATTAAAGGTATACCACAGGGTTCGGAACCGTAATTTTGAGTGAGAGATTTATTAACGCCACATTATAAAGTTGCATGATAACTCTTGGCGACGGGCGTCGTAATTGGGAACCATGGTCAAGTAACGAGAACGCCAATTGTGAGCTGGTACTCCCCCTTCCTAACTACCACACCAACGGGATGACGTTTAAACCTCGATAGATTTAACGTGCATCGACCTCCTCTACACGGAGGATCTTCAGTGGTACTAGGCTCGAACTCATGACACGCCAGCCTCGAGTCTGTAACTTTTAACATTAGGCCACACACCGTAACTTTGAAGAACCGTATAAATAATTTTTTTTAATATTTAGTGTGATCTGAATGAATATTCTTATAAAATAGTTTTAAGGATATAATTACAATAAAAAATTATTTAAATGCAATTTTTAGCAAAAATATGAGGGAAGAATCACACATTTTCACAGCATTTTTTCATGAGAAATGCTTTTATATAGTAATATTTTGCTTATATCTTACTAAAACTTCTTTACAAAACCTGATTTAGGATTTTTGAAAAATTCACATGATTTTCAAAGTTAGTTTTAATTAAAATAATAACTGGTGTTTTTTCGTTAGAATTTTGTTACTCTGATGTATCAAAATGTGGATAAATCTTCTTCCAAATGATATGTTTCAAAAATTCTAGCTCAGACTTACTGCAAAAGTCTTAGCTATATTTAGGCAAGATATCATTATTACAGAAGGTTATATAAGCGTTTTTCATAAAGGAGAATGTTTTGAAATCGTGTCATTCTTGTTTCAGTTTCTACAAAATAATTGGATTTAAATAATTGTTCTTGAAAAATATTCTTCAAACAATTTTATATGTTTACTTTAATTCAAGTGGCACTAAATATATACAAAAAAATTTCATTTATATGCTTTTTCAAATTATGGTTCAGATACCTTAGTCAGATACCTTAAATTCTGTTCGATCCTTTTCTTAACATTTAATTATGAAAAGAAATTCATTAAAAAACAAATTAATATTTTACTTACTCTTTGTACGCTTAGTCGAGTTCTTACGGCTTTTACTAAAAATGTCGACGATTTTCTGTTGTGAAAAATATGCTTAAGAAGTTTTAGGTAAACGATTTTCGTTATAATAATGATTTATTTAGTTTAAGGTTCACGAAAGAACTCTTTTAATCTAAGTAAGGAAATATTTAACAATTTCTCTGGTTCATTATTCTCGCTATCTAAAACTTACCACGTAAAAAGAATTAACAAAAGTATCAGAAACACTTCCTTCTACACAAAATGGGTTTTGCGTAACGTATCAGAGTCATTGACAGTTATAAGAGAAAGAAAAAAATAACAAAAACAAAAATTACTAATACTTTGGGGTTTATCAAGAAACGTCAAGTAGCTTGAAAAAGAAGACTAAAATCGTCATTTGATCGATCTTTTGACCTCAAATTATGCTATTCAATTTCACGTTAGCAGTTTCGATGTTTTTTGTGTGCGGGAGGGGGTGGGAAGTGTAGCATATCTACTAATACTTCCACATACTTTTTTCCTCAATTATGTTTATAGATGTGTTCCGTTGTGCTTTTAGAAACCACAATTTTTTTTAACAATGTCAGCATGAGCCTTTGTTCTTTCACTCATTTTTAAACTATAATAATTCTGCAACCACAGTTCCCTGGAACTTTGACAGGGGTTCCGCAAGTGCTTCCTATTTGCTTAATCAAAATGCCGAAATTTTAATAAGATTTTAGTTTTGTAAAAAATCAAATTCTTGAAGGCAGTTTGCTTGCAAAAAAAATATAAATAAATATTTTATGGGTAAAATGAAATCTTAACTTTCGTAAAATCAGGACTTCGAACCATAATTTGTTTCCTTCATACACACACACACACACACACACACACACACACACACACACACACACACACACACACAGGTTCAACTACATAATATATATATATATATATATATATATAAAATTCTCCTGTCACAGTGTATGTAACCAAACTCCTCCGAAACGGCTTGACCGATTCTAATGAAATTTTGTGCGTATATTCAGTAGGTCTGAGAAAAGGACGTAAACTGTTTTTCATTCCGATATTGCAATTAGTTGAAAGATATTAATTAAAAACCTTTAAAACGCGTAATTGTTTTACCCTGTGTGTTCTTTATTTTGCCGTTTATTTCGCTTGGCGTCGAAAATCGGTTTCTCGCCAGATGTGACTTTTCGCTGTTCCACCGTCCAAATCACCGTGCACATGGGTTACACTAGCAAAAGGGGTGATAACAAATCAAAAATCACCCAATTTGGCGAGTAAAAAGTTTTTTTTTTCTTTTTTGTACATATCTTTAATTCAAAAATTCATATATTGCATCCGTTTATAAAACAAAAATATCAAAAATATTTGCGAAAATCTTAATCGCTTCTACTTTGTTATCATTATTTCAAATAAATGACATGAGATCAGTTATTGCCATTTTGCTCAAGATAGTTCTCACATTCAGTTAATTAAGTGATCTCATATAAATCAATAGTTTTCAAAACGTGTCCCGAGCTCCCGCCAACAACAACTATTGTGTTACCTGTATAAAGCATTTCTGAATATTTTCAGACATTTATGAGTTCTTATTTATTATTTATTAGTTTATTTATTATTAAACGACAGTTAATAAAACTGTAATACTCAGTGCACGCCAAATTTTCGGAAATCATTTTCAATTAAAAGATAAATACATACGTATTTTATAATTGTGAAAGTTATAGGTAAAATAATAAAAGAACAGATACATTATCAGTATACTATTTTCTAGCATTAAGTACTTCAATTTGTGTGTTTTGTACAGTGAACAATGCCAGCCAGATGCAAAGGGTCTGATTTGGGCCGTCGAAAGACTAAATCCACAGCCATATAAATAGAAGATCGCAAAGAACAGGTGAACAAATCCAACAGGATAATGAAGATATGCGTGTGAACACGGCGCAGCTGCGTGAATCGCAATCACAAGAGGCACGAGTTGAACAAAATCAACAAAGACGATTAGAACAAAGACAAGCGTGTCGATTCATATTTGACACACGCAGAGCAAATGACCAACAATGCCAACCAGTACATCGAGCTTTTGCATCCGATTCATTCCGTCGTCTAGCATTCGAGTATGAGCCCGATGTTAAATATTACGCTCATTCGAATGTGGAAATTGGTGCTATGGACAAGGAATGTCTGCATTGTAATGCGCTTAAATTTAAAAAAAGAGCCAACCGGGATGTGTTGCGTGTCAGAAAAAGTGCAACTATCAGAAATTGAAACACAGCCTGAACCATTGTCACGTCAATCCACGTTCAAAGTGCGCTAATGAGATCAACGCTTGCTTGAAATCATCGCCAATGTGGCGTAATGTTGAAAAAGTACAGCTGAAAGTAAATATGCGCGTTCAAATGCTTCAAGATCCATCCGCTGAAGCATTCTCAAAACAACTGTTAGAAATCGGCGAATGGAAAAGTAGCTGTACATGAAAACACTGGATGCATAAAACTTCCTACCGATTTCTGCACAATCATTAACTCGCAAAATGCTATCATTGACCATATATTTCCCGATATACACATACAATACTTGAATCATGAGTGTCTGGCAGAAAGAGCAATTTTGGCAGCAAAAATAGTGGACGTCAACGATTTGAATTTCAAGATACAACAGTTGATGCCATGGGGACTTGATGTCATACAAATCTATCGATACGGTTTGCGATACCAACGAAGCTGTAAATTATCCAGCAGAGTTTTTGAACTCATTGGATTTGCCAGGCATGCCACCGTATTCCATTTAAATCTGAAGGTTGTATCTCCGGTTATTTTGCTTCGTAATTTGTACCCGCCAAGGCTATGCAATGACACGTGATTAGTCATTAAAAATTTGATGAAGCACGTTGTCGAGGCAATCATTTTGAATGGCAAGTTCCGAGGGGAAGATGTATTACTACCACGAATCCCTGTTATTCCCACAGATGTGCCAATTGAATTCAAACGGATTCAATTTCGAATTAGATTGGCATTCGCAATGACAATCAATAAGTCTCAAGGCCAAACGATGCCAGTTTGTGGCTTAGATATCTGCATACCGTGTTTTTCATACGTGGCATGTTCTCCCTTGGGTAAACCATCTAGTTTGTTTGTGTTGGCTAAAGATGAACTCACTAAAAATATCGTACACTCCATTGCACTAAGAGACTGATAAAGTTATTTTTTAACTGTCATAATTTGTGATAGAGATGTAATTTGAAATTTATTAGTTAAAATAATAAAAGTACTAAGAATTCAAAAAATGAATATTTGGTGTTTTGTTACTTTTACAGGCCGTCATCGTTCACAGCGCTCCATTCCACTTTCAGTCGTATACCACATCCCCACACTTACAATGAGTTAGTTAATTTTTATTTGACTACCAAAATATTCACTAGATGTAATTTATATGGCAAAACAACGTTTGTGTGTGTGCCGGGTCAGCTAGTATATATATATATATATATATACATCGGTTCACAGTTCCAGTTTTCATTCCGCCAAAAATAACGTTTTTAGGTTCGGTTCGGTAAAGACCTCGTGTATATATATATCCGACTAAGGCGACGTTAATATTCACTTACTCATTCGGTTTGGTTCGGAATGAATAATTTTATTTTATGTATAAGGAAACAAACGGTCTTATTTGCGCTAAAAAATATAATTCAATCATAAGCAAAAAATGTAATTCTATCAAAATTTAGAAATTTTTTGAAGTGAAAACTTCTTTAGCGGCGTTGGGCACTTTTTGGTAGGGGAAAATCTTATGAGTTCGCGTCACCGACATGCTCTGACTGGCGCATGCGCAGTGTGCTGTTCACTTTAGACACTATTTGGACGGGTGAAATCTCGTACGTTCGCGTCACCGACATGCTTTAGTTGTTTCTCTGTAGCTATACAGCTGACGTATAATGCTGTGTATATATTATAAAAGAAATTGCATGGATTTAGTGAAAAGTTTAATGTGTATGTACTGTGAATTGTTAAAATAGTGTTTTGGTTTGATTATTATTTGAATCGTTTAATTGAAGAATCATTGTGCAGTACAATAGGGAGTACTAAATAAATATGTTAATATTTTTAAGATAAACAATAAATAACAAAAAAAAAATTTTATTACTCGTATTTATTTTGGCGTTTGAAAATTTTATGTTATTGAAAATTATTTTAAATCTTCGTATTTATTCTGGCGTTTGAAAATTTTGTATTATTTATTTTCTAATATTTAACCTCTGCAATGCATCACGCAATCCAGATTAGTATTTCACAGTGGCTTAGACGTTTTCATACTACCGTGGTAAAACAGACATCTTGTTGTTCAATCATAATTTTATCGTGGATTTTGAAATTAAAAATTTTATAAAATTTAATGATAATTCAAGATTAATGTGTGCTGAAGTTTAACCATATTTCAAAAATGCAAAACTATAGTTTATTACCTTATATCATTAAAATATTTAGTTTGAAATAATGAAAACGGATCCGACTTTAATTTCATTAAATATTTTATTTTACTTAAAAAATTAATATTTCGAAATCATTATTTATTAATTTAAATTGTCAAAAATTAAATATATGCTCTTCTATTTTTTGCAAAATGATTATCTATAATTTTAAATCATTCGTTTTTATTATTAGAAATTTACGAAGAAATATTGTCAGGGAATTAGGGTTAGTTTAAATATCCGTTTTTCATATTTGCTTAGATCCTTAACATTTTCTCCTAATTTCTGCTTTGGCAATGACTATTCACAAATCACAGGGAGGTACTTATGACGCTATTGTCTACGAATACGATCGCAAACATCCTAGATAATTAGTTTACGTAGCTTTAACAAGAGTAACGAGGATTCAAGGTTTATTTTTGGTTACTCAAGAAAATATTAGCAGCAGCTGGAAATTTTGGATTGGTAGAACAGGAACACCTCTAAATGCTTCAGAAACAGATAAACATTATAAAAGATCAACAAGTCATCGAGATGATCTAACGTTATAATTGAAAATGTTACAAAACAATACACTACAAACGGTCACCAAAACGTTTCTAGAATTCCATCTCCAACAAGAAAAGATTATCGATATTTTCATTCAATTGTCAAAGTTTCCATGCGCATGGAGCTGACCTAAAAATGATGCTATTGTAAAAAAAATCAAATGTTCTGCTTTTGTCGGAAATTCGTATGAAAAACGAAGAACCACTTGATATTCCGAATTTCAACTTTGTTGTAAGTTATGAAAGACCCGAAGTTCCAGCAGCAGGCGCAGCTATTTATCATAATACTCAAGATCCGCCATACTTCACGTATGGACATACATACTAAATTCACTAGAAGCATTGGTGTTAATGTTTCTAATATAGGCGAAATATACGTTGCTCGTTGCGATTCCAAGAATGGGCAATACATATTAATGGCTGCCGTTTATATTTCGCCTGGAAAATCTATGAGACAGATACAACAATTTTTATTCGAAAATTCGATGATTTATACAAAAGAAGGTTCTGAAACACTTGATAAGAGATTTGGCGAAAAATATGATACTGTACCGTTGATTTTAAGTGGAGACTTCAATATTAACTTTGCCGATGATAAAAATCTACCACTAATTGAATTTCTAAATGAAACACTAAATTTAAATATGTCCAATGATCGAAAACTCAGTACTACAAAATATAAAACGACGATCGATGCGGTTTTTACGCGATACTTAGATAAGTTTGAATCAAACATTTTCCTTTCTTACTTAAGTTACCATACGCCTATTGTATCTTTTTTAGAACAAAATGAAATGATTGAAAGTACAAAAAGTCTAAGTATTGTTGAAATTAATGATGACAATGATGCAAACAATTAAAATAATGTTAAAATTCAAGTACATTGAAATTTAAGTAAATACAAATATTATCCATAAATAATATGATTGTATATCAATTGTTATTTCAATTGAATTGTATTTATATTTTGTCATGATCTTGTACGGCCGTAATATATTTGAATAATAAAAAAACTATATAAACATGTATTTAGTTGTTGCTCGGAGTGTCAATGGATGTGAAAACCAGATTGATGTTTATAATTTTAATTCAAACATTATGAAATTTCAAATTTTAATACTAAAAGTTCTAAGTTTTCACTTCTATCGGCAGTCTCTATAACTGCCAATTTTTTTAGTTGATACACTATGTGAATAAATACAATTAAAACTAGCATGTACGATACAAGCTGTGATCAGAAAAAGGCGATCATTTGCATTGTTATACGTTATTAAAATAGCATTTGACATCTAGATTCATGATTATGGTTTGTCTATCTAAACATCCTATACAAACATTCGTGGATGATAACATGCCATGAAGTAAAAAAAAAAAAACCCTCACTGATATATTTTTAAAAAAACCATCTATACTTCTACTTCATTCAACTGAATTAAATCTACCTTCAACAAGTCGTTTCATGCGGAGCTGAAAAATAAAAGTATCAGTGAACATCAAGCAGGAAATCGAGAAGCAATGTACATGTAATGATGATAATTATATGGTTGACGTTAACTTAGTAAATTTTGATTTGTTGTCTGTAACAAAATGACTGAAGATATATTGAACCGAAATAAACCGATATATTTTTTTCGGTTCAGTTTCGGTTCGAAAAGTCATACTTCAAGCATGAATGGATAAATCAGAAGACTTTCCAGTGAAAGAAAAGGAACTTACCGATATATCATCAGATCCAACGTTAAAATCTAAATTTAAAGTATCCAACTACAATAAAATTGTGAATTTTGCCAAAAATTGACAATTTTTTTTAAGGTTTTATTTCTAGGCCTTCTTATTAGCTTTATAAAAATACCAAGTTTATTTTTTTCTGTTCACTAGAACAAAAACTACAAGTGTTTTAGTAAAAGCAGATGCCACTACTTTAAGCAAGATGTCATACTTTAAAACGCGTTTTACTCTAAATGTTTTTTCTTCTTTTTTTGAAAATGCTTAAATGGGATCGGCGATTGCTAAAACTATTTTTAAAATAATTAACTGAATTTTTTTTGTGTATGTTTTGTTTTAAATTGTAGATATCTTCGACATACCTAGGCTTCGATAATTTGAGTAGGAAAACGCAAACACATAGCCCAGTTGTTAAATATCATGCAATGGTAGAAATGAGGCTTGGAGCAAGAATTAATGAGAAACATCAAAATATTTAAAATATTATAACAAAATTTTTTAGTAAGAGATACAATATTTTTTAAATGTTTTGACTTAAAGTACCTATAGCATGTTTTGATCTACTTTAAATATTATTTTAAGGTATATTCTTCTTAGAGGGTTTTTTTATGAGATTTCTTAGAAACACCTTATGGTTTTAAGGTATCCGACTCTTGCGACAACTTTTTAAAAAAATGGAGATATGGGAATTTTTTGTGATTTTTAGATTTGTTTAGTACATTTTAAGAAAATTATGCTAAAATTAAGAAGAGAAAAGGAAATTATTATTTCTAAAATGGGAAAAAATGGTGAAAATGTACAAATGTTACCATAAACGCGGCCTATTCTATACCAAAAGTTTATGAACAAATTTTCAATTTTTTAAATCTGATGTGTTATTCATTTTTAAAATGACCTTCAGGATAAGAGATAGTTTAATTTTTACAAAAACTAGAGCTCTTTATCTTAGTTATTATATGAAATTGCTTAAAATAACAGTGATTATATTAACATAAGGGACTGTAAATTGTGTAATAAAACAGTGATTGATAAATCTGAAAGTTAAAACACTTCTACTATTATACAGAACATACGTAGAAAATTTTAGTTCAACATTTTCAAAACTTTTTGAGCAATTTTGAGTACTTAAAAAAAAACTCATTTCGAGTAAAATGTGTTTTACATCTTGCTTAAAGTACTGGCATCTGCTTTTACTAAAAAACTTGGTAGTTTTCATTCTAGTGAACGGGAAATAATAAACTTGGTATTTTTATAAAGCTAATAAAATGGCCTATAAAATAAAATCATAAAAAAATTGTCAATTTTTGGCAAAACTCGCAATTTTAGGGTCGTCAAATATACTAAGAGTTCCCTGAATCGTCAAAATTTGAAGACAACAGTTTTATAATACCAAAGATCAATAAAATCCGAAAAACCAAATGACATGGAATTTTTCAGGATGATTTTGGAATTTAAATTAATATAATGTTGCATTTTTACCCACGGCTTCAATAGTTTTTTTTAAAAAAATTTTTGCACAAATTTGAGAACATTGATCTCATTCGTTCATTTTCTTCTTCTTTTTCTGGCAGACATAAATTTTTCTCTTGCATTTATACAATACGGACAATAAGTACTTTGTAAATATTTTTTTCTGGGAATTTTTTCCCCCTAAAATACTTTTAAGTGTGTATATTAAAATCGATAGACGTATTTTAAAATAATTTTCAAGGCAAAAGTCAATAGGAATATAAGTATTAATGGCTTAATTTCATGACAGTACATCATAAAGGTAATCCTATGTTTTCCATTGAATTCAAAACTGACGTTAAACTAACTTGTACTTGTTCTATTTATCAGATTTAGATGGAGTTTTAAATTTTAGAATGGGGTTAAGATGTTCAAGTATAATGAAAAAAATAATCAAAAAGATTTTAGAAATAAAAAAAATTATGTTCTGTGGTATTTTTTTAAAAACAAGGGCATTTCTCTTACCAACTTGCTTTGTTATCGTTGACAAATATGTCCTTTTTAAAAGAAAGTTTCTGCAAAAAGCAAAAGTTGGCAACAACGAAAACGTCACATAATGAATGACGTCACATAAATGTATGATTTGATTAGTTGGAAACACATGATTATAGTAATCATGTAACTATGATATCTCATGAAATTATCCCCTAAATGGCATTATAGTATGTAGGTGTTTTAGGGGCGTTTGTAAGATTTTGTTTACTATTTCTAATTTATTAAATCATATGAATTTTGCTATTATTTCAATAAATTACTTCGATATAATTTTAATTAATTGATCTATTAATTGTTTTTTAAGCAATTTGTTTAATTTTATCAAATGGAGAACAATCTAGCGTATTATTATTCTCTGAAAAGTACAATGACAGCATAGTGAGAAAGCAAAGTAATAAAATTTACTTTAAATAATTTTGTATTGTTCTGTCAAAATATAGAATTCTAAAATAAATTAAATTTAAAATTTAATTTTACAAAAAGAAGAGTTTCAAAAAAGGGTTTTTGTTTCGTTTTAATAAATTTTTTGTAATAACTTTTTAAAAAGAAAAATTGAAAAAAAAATTCTGAAAAAAACGCTAAGTACGTGAAGCACAATGGATGCTACAAACAGTTTATTAAAATTAAAATAGAAATAATTGTAACATTAACATTTATACTTTTTGATAGGTAAATTAAAATTCGATTTTTTATTTTACAGCTTTCTATTTAATATACAGTTTGTTTCATGAACCACAATCGAGACTAAATAAAATGATATTGCAAGCTTTAATGTGTTCAGGTAGAGATGAATCATTAATATTCATTCTAAAAATTCCAAATTTTCAGCACAAATCATATAAAACTCTTTTAACTTTTTACTCATGTATATTTAGGATATCATTATTTTCATTTCATGTTATTTTCATCTTATCAGTATGATCAATTAAAATTTCCGTATAATTTGATAGTTAATGCAATTAATTACTCTAAAAACCAGCGTATAACGTTCACTTTTAACACAAAAAATAAGATCGAAATTTACTGGTTCGCGTTATATGCTTAGTATAAAAATGAAAGCTTTATATTCGAAAAGAAGATGAGAGTAAAAAAATTAGACTAAAATTAAATTATTATTTTGAAATATTGTTTATTTAATACAAATGACTTTCCTTCTGAACTTAATGGGTTATAATTCTAGAAGTATACTATTTTCTTCTAAATATTGGAATAATAACTCGAATAAATGACTTCAAAACATAAGAGCATCGCGCACGCACATTTCAGGTTCCTTCGTAAAAAAGGGGGTGCAAGCTATACGTCGAATGTATCAAAAAATTCAAAATTGTAGCTTAAAAGTATATAGAAATTCAAGTGTAATTAAATTCATAACAAAAATGTATTTAAAGTTATAACAGTATTTAGTACAGCAAAAAAACCAAATTTAATTACTTAAATATAAAAACATTTTTATTCGGCGAACATTTTGAAAGAAGTACTCCCAAAAATAGAGTAAAATTAATTTAAAACCTTTTAAAAATACTTTTACCTTGGTAAATTAAGCTATCTCTATCTAGTAATAAAATAAATCTTTTCGAAAGAAATCACGATTAGTATATTTGCAAAAATGAGAAAAGTAGATATTTCTTAATTTAAAAAAATCAAATCCAATTGTTATTTGAAAAAAGAATCTATGAAATTATCGGAAATATTCAAACTAATCTACATTTATCTGTAGCTAGAGGGAAAATATAATATATCCTTGAAAGCTAATTTACATAAAGTTATAAGTACACACAAATTTCAATTTCCTTCAAAAACCGTTAAGATTCGTAACAAGAAAGATCCTGATAAACGCACAGCATAGCAACAGAATGTCTTTTCCTTTTTAGTGGGAAGATAGCAATCCCGTAATTCTCTTTTCATTACTGTATTTCGGCGTTCTTGAAACTTTTTTGACTCACCGAACCCTTGGAATTTAAGAGGTTTTCGGGGACCCCCTACACTTTTAAAATATATCTTACAATAATACTTAAAGTAAATAAAATTTTATGAGCATGTTATGTAGGCAATAAGAGTAAAATATTGTATAAGTTATTAAAATTTGTTAATATATAATTTATACTCACTAACAATTTGTGTTCCAAGTATATCAACTCTACTCATTCATTATATTTACTAACTGAGAAGTGCTTGCATTTTGTTTTACACAAACTCTGGAAGTCTAGCCGTTTTGAAGTTAACTGCTGCCGAATTTCATATTCTAAATTTATAATTTGCTTCTACATTTTGTTGTTATTGCCACTGACGTTGCGAAAGAGTTTTCGTTTAAATATTTGTTCGGAATGGCATTACAATGTTTATGGCTGTCTGAGAATTCTGTGTATTCTGTATGAATTTATTACCTAAATTTCAAGAGCAGATATGTCGATAAGTTGTTTCCTTTCTCTTTCATTTACAAACCTTCTAATTTATTGTATTACTCGGATGAAATTTTATCCATTCCTACTTTCTCTTCTTTTTTGCTAATGTGTTATTTGTTTTTTTAAAAAAATATTCTTCTATGGGGTGCTTTTTGGGCCCACAAACGAAAAAAAGGGGCATTTCCCATGAGAAATGTATATTAATTTTGTGTTTAATATATAATTTAATATTTGTAAAATATTGCATTAAAGATTATAAAATTATTTCGTGGAACCCGGGAACATAAACAATAGAATATTCACAACCTAGAAAATAGTACATGTAAAGAAATCATTTTGATATTCTTTTGATTCTCGTGGTCATATAAGCTTTATAGAGAACGTTATTTCATTTTGCAAATAAACATTTATAATTTTCTTTTTGATTTTTCATTTTGTCGCGTGGAACCTCTTTGTATGGCTTGTGGAACCCCAAGGTACCGTGGAATACAGTTTGAAGACGACTGCTTTATATCTCAAAAAAACATGCAACAATTCCCCATTCAAATTTTCTTTCGAGGGATTTTATTTAATTTATAATGGTTTTGAGCTCTCCAAGTCTTCACGTGATAATTAATGTTTTAGTTTGCCCCCCCCCCTCCAACGGGAAATATATTTTAACAACAACTTTGTTTCCTCAAAAACTGCTATGTTTGCAATTTTTAAAATAAGATGATGCAATACTGCATCATCTAATTTTTCTGACTAATCACAGAAGTTATTAACGGAAATCATAACATTGTTAAAGATTCCGGTTCAGGAAGCTATAAAAGCTGAGATCTCCGGAACGAATAAAGAACGTTTTTGTCCCTTGTCTTGTTTGTGACGTGTTTGTTTTGTCTTTTTATGAGTATGTAAAATAAAACGTTGATTTAAAATAACAAAATATTTCCTCGTCATTCCATTCAACGACTCCAATAGAATGAAGATTATCCCAGCAAAATATGAAAATGCCCGTGAAAGCGTCACACTAGCTATTTCATAAAATAAATTTAATGATAAAATAAATTTATGGTTAATTTTTTTGTTTATATATTTGTTATTTTATATACATACTAGGAGGGTACCCCCTGTCCGCCTAACGGACAACCAATCCCCATTGTACAAATTAAAAATTATATAACTGTTATACTCATTGCTCAAATTGTAAAACTGTTATTTACATGTATTATGCAGTTTTATTTATTTATTTTTTTAATATATTGTGAACAGAAAAAAAAAATAAGTTTCAAGTTTTCGTCTCCACATTTTAATCTGTACTTCAGTTTCGTGCCTCTTTATAAACTATGTTCTGTCTTTAAAAATTTCTTCGTACACTTTTTTTCATTTGTTCTTGTTTTGGTAAAATTTGTCCGTGGTGCTTCTCTTGAGCTAAATTCAACTTATTTTTAAAATCCATTTTTTACATAGAGAGAGAGAGAGCAGATGTTTGTGAAAGAATGTTTTATATTCTTGCGCAATTAGTGTTTCATCTTAAAAAATGTAAATAATTTATACCTGGATGTTTAATACGTTAATATTACTTTCTGTTGTACTTACTTTATGATAAAAATTGTAATATTCGCATTCAACTCATCCCTTGGATAATAATGGCGTTTCAATGGAAACGGCGAAATATTGGCGATACTTCCAAGTCGACATCATTTTTAGTTACCAAATAAATTTATTACAGCATCACTAAAAAAAATTTTTATAGAGAGGGTTATAATGCTTGATATTAAGTAGAATTCAACACACTAAACATTTAATTCATTTCAATACTTATATTTTAAAATTAATTTTATCTACCTTTTATTTCGGACAGCCGCAGTACTTTAAATTACAAAAATAAACTATTTGAACTCTGACATGCAGCTGCATGTTCCAATTTTCATGTCTAATATATTACTAGCAGATAAAACAATGCATGTGTAATGAAAAAGATAGATCAATAATATTTTTGGTTGACTTTTTTTTTATTGGTATTATCATAAGTGGTTTCAAATAGATCCATTGTGTTTGAATCTAAGCTCCTATAACCGAAATTAAAACGAGCATCATTTTAAACGTAAACATAACGACAATACCAAAATTAAAACAAAACAACAATCAAATATATGTGAAATGCAATAAATAAATTTATAACTACAATAAAAAGCAAATCACCCACGTTGCACACATTTATATTTTCCCTTGTCCTTATTTCCCTTATTAATCTTGGAGAAAATGGAGACAAATGTGTTCAATAGTTTGTGGCGCCATCTCTTTGGCGAATATGTAAGGAATTGCTAACATCAATTCGCTTTAAATCGAATTATAAATAAAATCTTACAAAAATATGTAAACGAAGTTCTTTAAACTGCTTTGACTGTTTCAACTGCGAAAAACAAATAAATAATAACAAAAAAAAGACGCATCTTAATTATGACTAAAATAGAAAATAGAATGAAAGTTCAGACCGAGAATCATTTCAAGTACAAATGTATGAAAATAGATTTTGAATTGTGTTTTAATTGCAAACTGGGCTTGGACCCAATGCCATTTCAAGGCTTAAGCCTAGACACGGACACCTTCACTATTCATTCAGTGGAAAGGTAGATAGTTTTTCGAGTCGGTCAATGTATCAAATATATGCTTACTTAAAATAGACGCAGGAGGGGCCTATTTCTGCAAGGGGTCCCAGAATCTCAGAGATTTCCTAATTTTCATCTCTAATATTAATTTCTTCAAACTCAATGTATTTCAAACTCAGGTGTATTTTAATTAACAGGGCCGCTTTATTAAAAAAAAACATGATTTGCATACTGAGGATTTATAAAATACATAAGTACACTCCTGTTAATATCGGTAATAGCTGCAAGACGGGTTCCCTATGACGCAAGTATAAGAAGAAAGGCAATTTTATATGCAGAAGAAAAACGGAAACATAGCGGTGGCCACTGAAGATTTAACCCGGATGAAACAAATATTCATCGATGGCGTAAACAAAATGATATAATTTTTGCTTGTAAATGCTCAACAGTCCTTAACAATTCGTTAAAGTTCTTTTATAATACATTTTTTCAAAAAGTGTTGCATAACAAATGCACTAGATGGCATTGTAGACGATATCGTGAAGAAAAATGGCGACGCTGGCACCAATACCGAAGTTTAGCTGCGACAATGGGAATGACGAATGATTTTCGAAACATAATACTGACGGTGAGAGTAATTATAGGTACATGTATGAATTTGAAAAATTTTAATACTGGTAAAATGAAAATTATATATATATATATATATATATATATATATATATTATCTTATTATTTTTCATTCAATTTTTTAAAAAAAATTCTTGAATATCGGATATTGCCTAACCTTTTACACATTTATTATTATTTTTTCTCAAAAACCTGTATTGAATAGGGAAGGGAGTGCGGCTTAGAATCGATGACAAAATCGATTTGGGTGCGGCTTAGATTCGAGTAAATACGGTATAACTATATTTTTAATTATAATTTTGAGAAAATAATAATTAAAAAAAACTACTAAAAATTACACCACACAAGTCTTCCTACACTTAAAGAAAATCTCAACACTTAATTATTGTATTTCTATTTATTATAGTATAAAGGACATATTTCATCATACACAACTTTAAAACGTTTTGATACATATTTCATTAGTTTTTTGTAATTTTTGCATCGATGTTCCTCCATTCCTCTGTGATCGTTGTTTTTACATAACATTTTGTTTTTATATGTCATGTTTTTTTTAACTTCAAATTCAAATTCTTACCAAATATTTTTTATAGGTTTTAAATTAGGTGATTTAGGAGGTGTTTTTGGAATTTATGGACAGTTATATAGACACCAGAGGGGAACGTTGAAAGCAGTGCGCTTGGGGCCATTGTCTTCTTAAAAAATGAAGTCGTCTTCTATACTCAAACTTTGGAGGGTTAATTTCAAATTTTTGTTCAAAATATTTAAATGAAGTTCGTGATTCACAATACGATAAAAAAATATCAAATGATCTAATTCTGAAGCTGATTTACTCCCCCAAACAAGAACACATCCACCTCCATATGCTTCCCTGTTCCTTATTATAATTCATGTGGACTATGAATTATGTTGTTGTACTACAATTGTTTTATTGTGTGAACTTTGAAAAACATATCGTACTTTAAGTTTTGGATGCTATGTACTATGTGATAATATATTTACAATTTACTACCTCATGTACACTCTATAACATAAAAAACGACGCACCAAGAAGGAGTTGTCCGATTGTAATGGAATTTCGTATAAAAAGACATTTATACGGAACAAGCAGATGATTAAAATTTGGTGTTCAATGAATGAAAAGCGGGAGCTTCAGTGCATCGGAACTGCGCACTTAGCAGATGTCTATAAGAAGCGACTCTTAATCTGATGGTCAAAATTTCTGTTGCATTGCGATTTAGGATACCTTTTAACGATTGTGCCACACCGCAGGATTCGAGCTCATGACCAACAACTGTCAGAGTTTGAAAGATGTCGTCTCATTGGATTGAAAAATGCTGGTACGGCAAATCGGAGAATCACTCGTCATATGGGTCGAAGCGATGCGGCCATTAGAAGATGCTGACAAGAATGGGTGAACAATAGCAGATTTCAGCGTCATGATGATAGCGGTTGACCTAGGGACACAGCAGATTTTGAGGACATATTGGTTGTCAGATCAGCTGTCACAGTGCCTGATTTATCTTTATCAACCATCAGACGTGCGACCTGTGTCTACCATGACCATTCACAGATGGCTTATAGAGCGAAATTTACCCTCGTACCAACCGCTACGCCACCTGCCCCTCACGCCTGCACACTGTCGATCCAGATTACAGTGGTGCTTGGCTCGATCAGGTTGAAATAAGTCTGAGTGGGGACGTATAGTATTTAGCGACGAATCCCGCTTCCAACTGTGTCCTGACGATCATCGAGGACGTGTCTGGAGACGCGCGGGGCAGCGTGTAGATCCTGCTTTCACTATTGCTCGCCACGTTGGCCCTCAACCAGGGGGGTCTGGGGTGCCATTTCTTTTGACAGCCAGACCCCTTTGGTCATCATTAGAGGCCCATTTACAACACAGCGGTACGTGGACAATCTGAGAACTGTTTTGCTAACGTTCCTTTTTCAGTACCCTGGCCTTATTTTTCAGCAAGATAATGCCAGACCACATACGGCACGTGTTGCTATGAAATGTCTTACAGCTTGTCAAACACTTCCTTGGCCAGCTATATCACCAGATCTCTCTCCAATTGAGCATGCCTGGGATATGTTGGTAAGACAACTGCATCTACCAAACAATGCTGAAGACCTCGCCCGACAATTGGAGCAAATTTGTCAAGAAGTACCGAAGGAGACTATCAGAGTGCTTTATTGCTCTGTGCCACGTCGTATGGCAGCTTGCATCCAGATTAGAGGTGGGTCAACACCTTATTGAGCTTTTTACTTTGTAACTCTTAAATAAATCATTCAACTTTTCTGAAATTTTAATGATTTTCTATTCTGTCATAATTTTTCTACCCACCAATTTTTGTCTCTATCGGATAACTCATTCTTGTTGCGTCTTTTGTTGTTGTTGTTGTTATAGAGGCATTATGATTGTATTTGAGACCTTATCTAGAAATAGTGAATAGTGTTCCAAACCTCTGGATAAACTACAGTCGTAGATTATGCTCGGTATAAATTGCTACCGGATTTTTTAATCTGATAGGAAAGTTATCAATTACTTTTTCAGCAACTATGTTGCATTTAAACATAAATACTTTCAGGGACCGTTAGCTTTTTACAATATTAGCAAACTTCATTTTTGACTGGCATGCTTGTTCCGTAATTATTGACCATGATAAATGCAATGTATACGTTCCACCGCGACATAGACTCAGGAACGAACGATTTTCAAGGTTAAGCATATTGACCGAGCCTTACGTCTTTTCTAAGTGGGTTAAGCCATTTAACTGCCTTTTGTTCTCCTCTTGTTAACTCAGTTCCGTAAGCTACAGACGGTAAATAACGAGTTACGAGTTGTATGAACTTCCTACGCGCTCTCTGTATTTGTCATTCACATTCGAGTTTTTTTTAGTGAAGCTTTGTTTTTTTCCTTCGCAGGGGAAGTTTGAAAGCTTATTTCTTTTTAAATGATTCAGTTAGGAACAATACTGTATTCTAAGGCTTTCAAGAATGCATTGATTGTTATTTCTCTTTTTAAATAAGTTACTACAGATGTGAAATACTCAGTTTCTTAAAAATGTATACATAATTAACCTTTTAATGTTGCATTAATTTATTAATGATTCAAATATAGTTGTACCTCCATTTTACGAACCTCCAGTGAACTTTTCCCCAGAACCAAAGACATTTTACGATTTTCTTCGTAAAATAATCTCCAAAAAGCAAACGCTATTTTCTATTTAACGAACTTTTTTTGTGACTCAATTTTTTTCTCACCCTATTTTTAAAATATTGCTGGACCTTCGTAAGATGAATAATCAAATCATTTAAAACAATTCGACATGAACTATAGTGTGCTATAGTATGAATTATATAAGAACTATGGTAAAATACGCCTGAGTAATTAAAGTAGTTAAATTTAAGGACGGATGTGCTAATATATGATTAAAATTACTGGCTATAAAGATTACATGTCTAAAACTACCTGTAGGCTTGAAATTAGGAAAATATGTCATTAACATTTATTAATTTTAATATAAAATTGCTTTTTTAAAGTTGAAAGCACAGTGTACTTTTGGACAATCTTTTTTTCTTCTGGGTTTCCTTCCAAATTTCTTTTGGTGGATAAAGTATATAAAGTGGATAAAGATTTACAAAAAAGATGTGAATAATTACTAATGTATGAATTTAAAATTTGTTTTATGCGGTTTATGAAATATATTGAAAGATAAATCTCTGTTTAACGAATTTTCCACATAACGAACTTTTTTTCGGGATTTAGCAACTTTATTAGAGGTAAGGTACTTTAATTCTGTATGTTCAAGAGGTGTGATACATTGCAACCATAATAAAACCACAAGCAATCAAAATACTTTTTCAGTTTTATTTTTATCAACACAAATATTTTATTTTTATTTGAATACAATTTGGTATTATTTGCTCTTAAACTTTTTACATTAAGATAAATAATAACTAAAATTCATTAATATTTGTGATTCGTTTGTATAAATAAAGGTTTATTTTATTTAAAACAAGTGTATATTGTACAATTAATTGTATTAAAGCATTAAAGATTGCGAGGCACTTGGCTTTTAGAACGAATTTTTCGTAATTTTAGCATTATATACTTCATCTAATTAATATTTTACACGCAATGTTAAGTTTCAAGAATATTTATAAATTCAAGTTTCTTAAAACTGAGAATTAATTCTCATAACCATAAAAGATAGATCTTAAAAATAAATTGATATTTATTTGATAAGTTAACAGCTACTTACATGGCTTAAAATTAATAAGAAATTTTACACATGGTAATAGTAAAAATGCTTTTAGTTAACCTTTTTTTATTTAATAAAACAGAATGTACAATATAAAATTATATTTATAAACTTTTTTAAAAAAAATATCTCCTCAGATTTCTAGTTAGTACTATGAAAATAACTTTTGCAACACATTCTCAATACTCTTATTTCTAAATCTAATTTCTTAAAAATTAAGTAATATTTGCGTTATTTTTAATACGATTTATTCGAGTGTAGTAAATCTTAGAGGTAGAAAGTTTTTTTCTTAAGAAAAAAGAGTGTTCGTAGGTACGATTCATGAATAATTATTTACGAAATAAGAAAAAAATAGTCCATTATATTGCAGAATATTCAAAAGGCCTTTTCAAAAACAACTTTTTTTTGTAAGGTACATTCATAAGAACTGATTTTTAATAATAATTTATTCAATTCCTACTATTAGTTCACACTCTCTCTCTATATATATTTATTTATACAACTCGTTGAAAGATTCAATCGTTCTAATAAAACAATTTTTATTCATCCATTCAAGTTCAAATACATTTTTTAAAACTTGTAGTGAATCGCACTAGATGTTAATACAGTTTTTTCAAATATTAAGTCATTAATTAAATTTCACTAATTGATTTTAGTTTTATATGGGAGAAAAAAATTAAATTTGTTCCCAATGAAGGCAATAGATGGTGATTGTATGCATTGATTATCCAACTACCGGGTATGAAAACTGCAAGGAGAAATTCGCTTTCTATTTTGCCACTTAATACTATGGTTCTGTCATATTTATATACATACTTATATTAATTGTAATTTTTTAATAAAAAGTAACAAAAAATGAAAAATTTTCTTTGTTGGCCTAAGTAGGAATTGACTTAATTTTTTTTATATTGATTGTTTTAAAGTTTAATTTGAGTTATAATATAGTTTTCATTTTGTTTTGTGTCAGCTCGGGGCTTAGAGGTAGCGTGAACCCGGGTTCGATCCCGGTCAGAGTCGATAGATTTTCTGGATGCGAAAATCGTAGGTACGCATGTCAAATGATTATGTAGCAAGTAAAAGATCCCTTGGTATCAATTTGGCTCTGGTACTCTTGGCCAAATTTTAAAAAATTTTTTGGCAATATTTAGCATTTGACGAGAGCGTGTATTGAAATAATATAATAATAAACTCTTCGAGAAATTTGGTTGCGAGGTCTGCCACCATGAAATTACTTTCACGTTTGGGGATCTGCCGCGTCTGCAAAGGACTAGTTACCAATATGCAGTCCATTCGGGAAAAAAATTGTTTTGTAATTATAAATTATTTTCTATAGTTAAGATGAAGCTTCATTCAATTGATAATAAACGCGAAGAGTTTTTAGTACTTTAGAGCGATGGATTCAGAATTATATTAAAATAGAGTTATGAACGCGAAACAAAAACAAAGAGAATGTAGGGGAACCTATAAATTAAAATATTTTACACAAGCTCTTTTCCGAAAAATGATGTCTTTCTTTGATAAATGTAAGGGTGACAAAAAAAAAATCAGAATCAAATCATTCTGAATAACTGAATTTAATAATTGATCTAATCGTGCAAAACTTTTCATACTCGTCGGAAATTGTAACAATATTTGTAACGATTTTTGTTGAAAAATGGTTTGAAAAAAATTCAAATGCTTGAAAGTGTAAGTATAATCATTTAATTGTGTAGAAAAAAAAATCAATATAGTACATGATATTACGTATAACGAAAATCAGGTAAAAGTATAACGAAAAACGAAAAAAAATCATACTGAATCCTTAATTTTGTAGCCTAGATTTATTTTATGAGCTAGAAGTAAAACGAAAATTTGATTTTAAAGTTTAAAATGAGAAATTTATCCACATCGATATTTGATGTCTTTTAAGTTAATAAAATAACTTGCCAGAAAAACGATTATATGAAAATGATATATATATATATATATATATATATATATTTAAATATATATAAATTGAAAACAGATTTATAGAGGACCAAAAATTTGTAATTATAAGAATCTTAGAATACAAAATTCCAGTTCAAAATATGAAAAGGGAATTCGAAAGTAAAAATATAAATATTTTAAAACAAAATTAAAAATTCATAAGTGAAAAATTTTATAAATTAGACAAGTACATTTTTAAACTTAGGACCGATAAACGATAAACTTGTTATTTAGTAACTTGTTACTTGTAACTTAGGTATGATTAAACTTGTTTGATGGCGTGAACCTTTTTCCTATTACAACTTCGTAAGCCAATCTAAAAATATCTAAATTCTCAAAAATTTAAAAAATTGAAACTTAAAAAAATTAAGTTTTTTACCATCGCAATTTAAATAATATTATGACATAAAAATCAGGAGCGCGGTTACCGCCATATCACGCGTATCAAGGATAAGGGACCCTCAAGCTACAGGGGCTCCAACATATGTAATAACAAGGCTTTCATTTCTAAAAAAAGGCCCCAAAGTAGTTTTGATACGGGGACCATTCAGAACTAGCTACGCCAGGGATAAAAATGTTAAAATTCTGAGACAAATAAGTATATGATATAACACAACCACCAAACATCAACGAAATTGCACTCACAATTAAAATAAAAATAAATTAAAACTCTAAAATTTCTCAAATTTAAAAGTTAAATTGAAGAGAGAGAACCCAGTATATTCATTAATGAAATACCTCAAAATACCAACAGATAAACAACTTAAATACCCAAATAGCTGAATATACAAAAAAACCTTATTTGTACAAATCATCAAGAACTCACCCAAGAGTTTCCTAACAAGACATCAAATCGAAGAATGATATATAAATTCGGGAATAATTATTTACAACTTTTACAAACTCCACCCATATCTGAGAGATCTAAATCATCAAATCAGAATTTAAATACCTCATTCTAGATGCAAACTAGAATGTATGCAAAAAAATTTTGATTAGTCATAAAAAACTTGATTGGGTCATGAAAAATATAATTGGGTTATGAAAAATTTGATTGGTCATGAAAAATGTTAAAATATAGATATGTATATGTTATTCTACGAATATGTCAAAATGTAAACTGTGTGGAATAAACATTCTTCACACCTGTACCACTAACAAACTGACTTTGTGGACCTAATGTTGCGGGATGTATTTATATTAACCACACAAATCACATTCAAAAAAAATTACCACGAAATCCAGCAAACCATGATGCAATTTTGGGCCTATAACTGAAAGACTGTTTATCTACACTGGTGTGGAAAAGGAAGGCATCCTTTTTTATTTTATCGTTGATTTATAGAAATTCAACAAGAAAACATGAATTCAAATAGCAGAGTCACGGTGTACTACTTAAAGAATTAAAAATGTATAGCAGCAAAACATGAGCAGAACTATACAGTACTAAAAGATGCAAAAAAAAAGAAAGAAAGAAAAATTTTATTGGCAGAATGGCTTTGGTAGAAAGTACTGTCAGGCCAAGAGGGAGAATAATGAACTAAAATCCCTAGTAAGGCTTATGACGTCCCTAACTACTGTGATTGTGCCTTCAGCTCACATTCAACAACAGGGCAAACAACAATTCTTGGGGTAAGAGTTCTGAGTTATCAATCTGCATCTGTGTCAGTTGAAAGTCTTCGAAGAATACAATCATGCCTCCAAGCCTTACCCAAATCATCTCATACATGTTTGATGGTATTTAAATCTGGTGAAAGGTGATCAATCCAATCTTTGAGTGTCTTTCCTTTCTGGACAGCATAACTCCTATGCGATTGTCCGTTGTTGACCATAAAATTAAAGTATAGACCAATGACACCTCAGAACAGACTTAAATGGAGAAATTAACTATCACAATAACGATTTCTGGTAAGTGAGCTTTGTCGAAAATGTGGAGCTCTGGCCGTCTGCTTATCGCTATGTCCCCTTGTGACATATCTATCCTCTAATCCTCTTGGGAAATCTTTGATCTATCAATTTGAATTTAATCACAACCAACCTTTTGAAGAATCAACCGTGATATGTTGATTAGGTCAGATATATATAGTCTAGGTTTTCAAGCTAGAGTGAAGGATTAATATAGAGATTGAAATATAGAGAATCTGACTAAGGGAGAGATAGCTACCGATCAGGTACTCTTCTACATTTAGTACGCTTCAGAGATTAGACAATTGAAGGTATTAAAGTGACGATTGGTCACTATAGTTAAATTATAACTCAAATATTTAGAGAAGCAGATTGATCCTAAAAAAGGAGGATGGATATATAGGAAGTCTTCTCGTAATTCGCGCCTCTCGTTGTTCAATCTCCTATTGCTCTTATTAGGAACATTTCTTCTAGTTTGAATTATTAGAATTCTGTCTGTTGATAATTTGTGTGTTTAATAAGTAGATTTTAAAAATATTAATGCTAATCATCTTTCACTTCCACCCACACCTCTAAGTAGGACTGAGAATAGACCGCGCCCCTTATACCCTCACTACCTGTTTCTTTCCCAGATATTAGTGGGATGAAAGCATGTTCCTGCCTCTCTCTATATTAACTGGGTTGATAATCGTTACTTAGACTAAAGGTAAAACGGACGTGAAGCTACTGATAAGACGTTCAGTCTTTGTGTTCATTACACCACTTTAAACGGTATTTCTAATAGGCTGCAATTAATGAAACTGTGCGTAGCTTTTGAGAAATGTTGCCTGCTTTTTGATTTTGGTCTCTTTTTGCCAATCTGACAATATATCAGCCATCACTTTTGTTTCACTGAACTAATGCTAATCATATGACTTTTAGAAGGCTTTTCAAGTTTCCGAATGCAACACTATTGTCAATTCCCAACTTTTGGACAACTCTTGTAAAATTACGCCTCTCCTTAAGATTACTAATCTTTTTATCACATGTAAAGATGTCCTAATGGTTTCTTGTATCCATATTGCACTCATGATTTTTCTGTAGTTTAAAGTGAATATTTTGGAGTTTTTGTTTTTCCTCCTACTTTGTATGTTTCTTTGTAATACACAAACCCATTAAATGCATTTTGCATACTCTCATGTCAGTTCTAAATTTGTGTTCCTCATATTCGCATTTGTATCCCGTTTCTATTGTGGTTTCTACCTTTTTCTCATAATTCTGGTTGAAAAATGCTTTTTTATACAATTGTATGATTGTATGCTGAAAAATGACTTTTTTGTTTGTTTTATACAGTAAAACAATTAGATGATGCTGTGTTGCCATTTTTTCTTCTTTGAGACTTCATATATTAGTATGAAAATGAATATTTTTATAAATTTTTAGTCATACTATGTAACAGTTATACAGGGTTATTCACAAAGAAAATTACACTTTTCTGACACTGCAAAACAGTAACAGTCAAAGACAACACTACCTCAGCGAACCGTAAGGCAGATGTACTTTTAAAGTTTGTGTCTCACCCCTGAATGAAGGGACGCAGGCAATAACCATATACAGTCGACTCTCGATAATTCGAAGTTGGAGGGACCAATGAAAAGAAGAGAGTAGAAAAAATTCTCAAAATACATGAATAGACTTTTTTCCCTAACACATTGAAACTGTGTAATAAAACAACGAATGTACATATGTATAAAGTTATTTTAAAGTATTTTTTAAAAGTGCATATTATACCGTATAAATATTTTACAGAAGTTAAAAGTCCTGTATTAAAAAAAAACATTCATATACAATCCTACGCATCTCTTTTTCACAATAGCGAATCATCCTTCCTGAACACTTGTGTAACAATGCAACGTGTTAAGCGAAAGATATGAACGGCTGACAGCAGGTGCGGTTGGTCTGTTGTTCACTTGAAGAAGGAAAGCAATAAAAGTGCTTTATCGCTTGAGGAACCGGGAAACAGTAAGAAGAGCGGACAAATGGTCATCAAAGAGGCTGCGTTACAGGGGTAACATGCAGAGGCAATACAACAAAAAAAATGTAAACTTCAACCTATTTGCTACAGGATTCTTGATGAATGTTAGAATTGTCGAGAGTTTTGTAAGATAACTTCGAATTATAGCGTATTGTAGTCTGGCCAGCCACAGATTTTACTTCGAAATATTGAGTGTACCAAAACGTATTGATTTAGTTGGAAATATCAAGAGTTTTTCTAAGGACTGAGCATATACTTCGAATTATCGAGAGGTTCGTATTATCGAAGGTTTGAATTATCGAGAGTCGACTGTATAGTGCAATACGAGCTAGATTCAAAATGCGTTCTGAGCATTGTCAGAAAGAAAGAGTTTGCCCCTTTCTTTTTTCACGAGCAAACTGTCACGGGAGCCACTTTTTTTTGGATATATTAGTTCCTTGGTTGATGCTACAGTTGCAGGATGACATTGACAACTTCATTCTCCAATTGGATGGCACATCACCACACTAATCAGCCAACCTGCGATATTATCTTGATGAACATCTCTCTCATCGATGGATTGAATGAGTCGCGGACTACACCGTGCCAATACCCAATGGCCACCCTGAAGTCCTGACTTAAAATTTTGTGTTTCCTCCTGTGGAGGTACGTAAATAGTAATGTATTCGTCCCTCTCCTTCCTGTGATCTAGCACAGCTGAAACAGCGTATCACAACTGCTATCGATGGACTTGATTCAGTTAGCTTTACACGCATTTGGGCGGAAACATATAATATCTTACATTGTTCTTGATTTACAGAGTATTGAAAGTGTATACTTCTTTATGAATCACCTTGTATTTTCCCTCAGAGCATAACATTTACATACTTAATATACACAGAAGTATAATGATGGATAAAAAATTCAAGCAAAAACTAATAAACCAAGACGCTGAAATTTTATAACACTTTAATCAATGAATTACATAAAATGCTTGAAGCATTTAACAAACATAGACAATTGTATGAAAATTAATATTAGTTACATTGATAATAAAGAGAATTTATGCTATGAAAATAATTTTCACTATAAACACCATCATTGATATTTAGACGCAACATTTAAAAAATTCGTAATTACAATTTTCAAATTAAAATACAATAATGTATAGCAAATAAAATTACTTTGGAATAAAATTTTTCTATTAACTTACCATTGTTTAGGTGGAAAAAATATAATCAATAAAACAAGTTTTTTTTTTCAAAATTTCAATATGAAAAACACAGACGCAATATTTATAAATATAATATATTAAAAATTCGAATTAATAAACATAAACACACATAAAAGATTGAACGCAAATATTTTTGTTAGAAATCTAATACAAAACATTTCAAAATTTCTACGAAATAAACATGAAAGGTTATTAAAAAAACAGGCAAAAAAATACCGAAAAATTATGCAAAAAAATAAAATAATCTTACAAAAATAAAATTATTATACTATTCGACAAAAAAGTATTACTTTAATTTATTTAAAGCTTACCGATGTTACAAATCAATTTAGGTATTGTTTGAGAAATTTGGAAAATCCAGTTTTCAGAAGTCTAAATTTGGCTTAAACAAAAAGTTCAGTAAAATCTGTAAAATTTTTGAATGAATATTTTTTTAATGAGAGCAAGTATTCTAAGCATTAGATATTTAAAATCATTGGCATTCAAATATTATTACTGAACAAAGGTGAAAAAAATGTACTGGTCTTTAATTAAAAGTGAACACACGGTAGAGTCCCGAGAACTCGGCTTGATATGGATTAAAGGGTGGCTGAGATTGTTAAAATGCTGGGCTATCGAGAATGGAATTAAAAAGAATAAGTACCAGTGTTTCCTCAGAAAATATTGAACTCCATTTATACTATGTATTGTTTGCAAGCGAATTCAACAGAAAATAAGTGGCCCAAGTACTCTTAAGCAAAAAAAAAGTGCGCTCTTTATAAAGGCATAGAGTATTTACTACATGATAATGCTTGAACGGTTCTAGACGTGGGGTTTTTTCGACCTATAAAGTGTGGATGAATTATCCGGACTAATGAGTGCAGAGTTTTCGGATTCTGCTGCATTTTTCTTACATTCCATGGCAAATATAATTGATAATTCAGTAAAATAAGATTGTCAATGTATTACATTATTTTTTCATCACACAGAAGTAATTCTCATAGAAGAGGATTCATAAAAATACGTGTTTTCTATCATTTTACACATGTTCTATTTCAACAAAAACAAAATAAGCATGGTATAGATCGGAAGTGACTAAAAAAACGTGGCATAACAACAACAGAATATTTCAAAGTTATGTTAGAGAATTAAAAATGTCTTTCGAAACGATATTTGTCGTTCAATAGTATTCAGCTGTCGTTGATTCCTTCTGGATCCCTGAATTTCAAAGTTTCAACATCTGGTAGCAAGAGTTGGTGATATAATGGCAGAAAGATTGGACTTATTTCACTAAATCCTAGTGTTTCTTAAGGAAAGAAATCTTCCATTCTCTCTTTCTGACTGGCATACAAAATAGCAGTCATAAAACCTTTTTCAGAATTACATCGTGGTAAAAAAAATCAAAAAACGTACACTGCACCATATTGAAAAATGTCGGAAAATATTAATACTGGGATATCACTTCAGTTACATTTCACCTTGGATTGACCGTTTGTCAGCACTTCTCCGTTTGAGTGTTTGAGTCCATTTTGATTTGTGCTTTCATTTTCTATCTTTTTGGATGTACCGTTGCATTTTTCACTTTCTTTTTCTTCGGCGTGAAGGAGTGCTTGTAAAAGTTGTAGAACAGAACGAAGAGAGAGCAGCTGCTATAACGTTGATGTAAATACTTGATTTTGCGGCTGAACATCCAGTTAAAGGCATTACGACTGTGACGAACAAAATAATCAAAATAAATTGGACCTGTAAAAGAATTCAAAAAATATAAATAAGACATAATTTTGTATTCTGTGTAGATGATTTTTCAATTCCTATTTAGTTCACTCTCTCCCTATTATATATATTTATATATATATCTTGTTCGAATTTTCAATCGTTAATAAATACTTTCTATTCATCCATTTAAGTTCAAATACTAGTAGTGGATGCACTTGATGTTATTACATTTTTCAAATTTTTTTTCATTAATTAAATTAAAAAATGAATAAATAGTACAAACACAAAAATGATAGTCCAACAGCATATGTACAAAGGAATATCGTTTGCCGTGTCTCTGTATAGCAATGGCTAGAGAGTTAGACTTCTAATCCAAAGGTTGTGGATTCGAATCCCACCTGGGATGCTCTGATTTCTGAGAATGTGACTCCTTTTCTACTATAATATTTTATTAAAATAATTAAATTTAATTAAGCATAAATAGTAACAAAAATAGTCCAACACCATATATAGAAAGGAAAAGGAAAATCGCTTTCTATTTTGACAATTGATTTTGGGATTCTGTTATTTATATACATATTTATATTAATTGTAACTATTTTTTAACAGTAATCAAAATAAATTTTTCTTTGTGGACCTAAGTAGAAATTGATTAATTTTTTTTATATTACTTGTTTAAAATTAAGACTCTATTAACGATGCTCAAAATTATTAATACAAACATTTATCTACTAAATAATACAGTTTGGTAACGACTACAAATAGTGAATAATTTAAACTTGCTACAATCAGAAATATTTAAACTTCACACAAAAAAAAAACCTAGCACAAGTTAAATATGTAACTGGAAAAAGTAAATTTCTAGCATTTTTCTTTAATTAGTATTTCAGGTATTTAAATTAACTTTTACATTTACACAATTCATTCATTCGAGATTAATGTCAATGTATATTCCCTATTTTTTTATTCATAATTTGCTTAGAAATTACTTAGAATTTTTTTAAATAGTTTGCAAAATAGTGTTCCAGACTCATATTTAAATGTATCATAAAATGTACTTTTTTTAGTTTAAAAAGCAATAAATGACCGAATCATTTTGTATGTTGAAAAAAAAAAAACGTTAATATGAGACCTATTCAAATGGCGAAATCGTTCTTAAAAATTGTTCGAATTTTGGAAATTTTTAAAAATATAGCATACATATAAAAAGCAATCTTGCTTAAAAATATTGAAAATTAGATTATATTTAGGAATTTTTAAATAAATTCATTTTAAAAATTCAATTTTTATCATTCAAAGTAATTTTTGCTAGGTTCAATAAACATAAATTGGTGTGCAATTCTTTGTCTCGCAATACGTAAAGATTGATAACAAAAGCAAACCAACACTAAATTAAATTTGGAGTTGTACATTGTATCAAAAAAGTTAATGGTTATGAAATCCATAAGAGACATTATCTATCTGTCAAAAACCCCATTAAAACATCAATAAAACAAAATATATGTTACGTAGTTTATTAATTTGAGGAATATAAACAAACAAAAACTCGCTACTTCCTTCAGTCTCTTCATAGAAACAATCGAGGAAATTTTTCAAATTAACTTCGAAGCGAAATAAATATGTTATAATAACTTCATTATTCGTGATGATTCATGCAATTTATTAAGGAGAACAGACAACAGGTGTATTTGAAAGCTTAGTGTATCTCATCAAAACATATTTATCTGCATACATACAAACTTCACTGAAGGTAATTGCGCAAAATATAAATGTGTCGACATAATCAGAATGTTTAAAAATTATATTGAAATACTTTGGGGGTTTCAAAAGTGTTTTGGATCTCATGAAATTAAATTTTTCAACGTTAAACTTTAAAGCAACACGAGAGTTATAAGCAACGAACCTTTGTAATATTGAACAATGGTCTAATGATGAGGACGACACCTGAGCTGGCATCTCACTCCCAAGCTCTTAGACACCTCAGCATAACATGCATCAGCCCTTCTACGCGGTGTATCAGTTATCAATATCGAATACAGAGAAATTCCTTTAACGCAAAAACGCTTAAGGTATCCGACTACCCTGAAACCGTCAATTTTGCCAAAAATTGACAATTTATTTATGATTTTATTTTATGGGACATCTTATCAGCTTTATAAAAATACCAAGTTTATCATTTTCCGTTTAATAGAACAAAAACTACAAGTGTTTTAGTAAAAGCAGATGCCATTATTTTAAGCAAGATATCTCATACTTTAAAACGCGTTTTACTGGAAATGTTGTTGATTTTTTTGGAAAATACTCAAACGCGCGGGGCCAGCGATTGCTCAAAAAGTTTTAAATATAATTAACGGAATTTTTGTGTGTCTGTTCTGTATAACAGTAGAAGTGTTTTAACCTTTAGATTTATCAATCGCTGTTTTATTACAAAATTTACAGTTCCTTATGTGAATATAATCACTGTCTTTTTAAGTATTTTCATATAGTAACCTAGATAAAGTGCTCTACTTTTTAGTGCTATAACGGACAAATGACGTTCTTCTCTGGTCATCGTACGACCTTGCCCAAGCCTTTTCTCTCAATGGATCTGGTATCCTAAAATCGTTTCCATAAGTTGGGCGTTCAATTGAATTCTCTACAAATCTGGATTTGAGACTGACCTCTTCTTATATCTTACCCACAATTCGCTACAACATTTTATCATCTAAGCGTTGGTGTGATTACTCATTTTTACTGCTTGAATTTTAATTTAACTAATTGCTTCAAAAAAACATCAAGAAATTGGGCGAGGTGTGCTAGCGAACGGAATACGACACGCGCGCTTATAAAAGTAAGTCCTGTTATACTCGACAAGCTCCGCCCACACACACGTATATGCTTACGTATCCAGCCCACTATAAACCTCTTTGTTTTGAAGCAGTTCTTTTACATTTCGTTCTTCTCTTTTCCCCAAATTCCCTAAAATAGGCAAATTCTTCTAATTTTGTTTACCAGTGTAGACCAGGGGTCACCAAACTTTTCAGTCCGAGGGCCGCATTAATCCTCAAACATAAGTTTGGCTCCGGACTGCATACTCGAGGTCCAAATAAAAAAATCGAAACACGTATGTCGTTTTTAATTATTTATTTAATATTATTTTATATATGAACTGAATTCGTCACAATTATAGGTACAAACGACCCGAAACAATTTTTCAAAATTCTTATGATTTCTTAAGGTATCCGACTACCTAAAATTAGGAGTTTTACCAAGAATTGACAAATTTTTTTCTGATTTTATTTTATAGACCAACTTATTAGCTTTATAAAAATACCAAGTTTATTATTTTCCGTTCACTAGAACAAAAACTACAAGTGTTTTAGTAAATGCAAATGTCATTACTTTAAGCAAGATATCATACTTTAAAACGCGCTTTACTGGAAATGTTTTTTTTTTTTTTTTTTTTTTTTTTGGAAAATACTCAAACGGGGCCAGCGATTACTCAAAAAGTTTTGAACATAATTAACTGAACTTTTTTCTGTAAGTTCTGTATAATAGTAGAATTGTTTTAACCTTCAAATTTATCAATCGCTGTTTTATTACAAAATTTACAGTTCCTTATGCGAATATAATCACTGTCTTTTTAAGTATTTTCATATAGTAACCTAGATATATATAAAGTGCTCTACTTTTTGTAAAAAAGAAAATATCTCTTATCCTGAAGGTCATTTCAAAATTGAATAATATAGCAACACATAAGATTGAAAAAATTGAAAATTTGTTCATAAACCTTTGGTGCAGATTGGGCCACGTTTATGCTATTTTTGGTCATTTTTTACCTATTTTTTCCCATTTTAGTAATAATTTCTTTTTCTCTTCTTAATTTTAGCACATTTTTCTTAAAAGACACTAAACAAATCTAAAAATAACAAAAGAATCCCCATATTTTCTTTTTTTTAAAAAAAGTTGTCGCAACCAATCGGATACCTTAAGACAAAATATCGGTTAACACGTAATAATTCTTTCCTTTTCTTTTTCTTTCACAAAACGGAAATAGCTGAACACGAAAATATTTCCTTTCTGAGAATGAACAAAATACGGAAAACACAAGCCATGCAGGAGCTATTTAAGGGGTTTTTTTTTGTTTTTTTGCGAGCACAATGGCAAAAATCTTAACGGAAAAGCAGCCGTTATTTCAATTCCATTGAAAATGAAGATGGAGCCTCTTAAAGATAAAGATCAAAAACAGAAGACGAAAATGGAAATCTGTACGGATTTTGTCATTGCTAAATTTTACATTAAATTTCAATAAGTTCTTAAGAATGTTTTTGTTTCATTGGTTTTTATTAAATACATGCATATATACCAGTGGCGTAACGTAGAATACTAGGGCCTCCCTGCAAAGTCAGGTTTCGCGCCCAAGCCCAAATACGTACATAGTATCATTCAGGCTTTGGGGTCCCTAAAAGCCCTCCCCCTCCGCAATGCGGAGGTGTACGTTACTCCACTGATATATGCATATCTATGTAGATAAAATGTACTCTAACAAATTTAATTTTGTTCACTTTGGGAGCGGGAGCGCGGGGCACTGACAGGCTCACAAAATCGTTAAATCTTGCTAGTATCCTCCAATATGACAGTTCTATTGGGAACTAAAATGTATTTGGCACATATCACCCTCTTTTTTGGGAGTGGCAAACATTTTTTTATAATCTTAAGGTACTTGTTTTGACTGAGTTCCCCACGTGACCACTTTTGTTCCAAAATACTTTCAATGAACAGGTTACATTTTTTCCCTGTGAACGATTTAATGGTTTTGATTGCTGTATTGAACGATTCATTATAGTTCATAAATATAAATGAGCAGAATATAAAAAATGGGCATCTGTGATCTCTATTGAAGGAAGGTGAAACTGATCAAGCAAGGTAAGAATCTGCTGAAATAATGTATATTAACCATGATAGCCAAAGTAACTTTGAGAATAGCGATAAACAGGAAACTTTTGAGTTGAAAACATTTTTAAACGCTTCCTAAAGGTCTGCATCAAGTAAAGTATGAAGCCAGAAGTGTACCACACGACACACTTCTCCCTGTCAAAAGATACAAAGTTCTTGTCGATCATCAAAGGACAATAAAACTACATCAGTTTGAACAAAATATGACAGTTTTGCCCTGCAAATAACATTCCTATAATGTTAGTGAAAAGTTTCTGTGATTTGAGTCTTTTATTAAAGTCACGCATATTTGGAAACTTCTTGGTTTAGTTTGATTGTGTGTGTGTGCTATTTTTTTCTCAAATTGTCGAAGAAAAATTGAAAAGTCCTTAAAGTATGCAAAGATGATCTTTCTTATTCACTGGGATTACGATTTTATCGCGTACAATAAAAATAGTTATAAAAAAAGATTAGGGTGACTCGGTCACTCCGCGCGATTATTAGCATTAGTATCGAGTGCGCGGCGTCAGCTCCCGGGTTAAATATATACGCTTGCTAGAAAAAGTCTACGTTCACGATCTATTCCTTACATAAACAACAAAAATATTTACAAACTGGAATTCGAAAACTTTTCAAAATTATATTCTATTTAGCTCACTTTATGTATTGAAAATAACTAAAGTAAACTCGGTTTGCTTTCATAGCTTTTAAAATAAAGACAGGTTTGTAACGATACTAATAAAATCAAGTAGAAAAAGTCTGCGTTCACTGTTTTAATAGTAGCTATAAAAATTATTTAGAAAGGATAATGAGCTATTTAATAGCCGTCTTTTGAGAACCTCCTGAAGTTGTTTTGGTATTGAATTATTAAGTCTAGTGCTTTTTTCAGTGCTTATCTTTTGGCATTATCTGTTTGACATCTCTTCAGCATATCTGTGCTAGATATATTGTGCTGATGAATCCTACGCTCCAACAAATCCCATAGGTGTTCTGTAGGATTCAGATCAGGTGACTCAGGGGGCATGTGCAATTGATTTGGGGCATTATACAAGAGCCAAAGTTTCACAATCTTAGTGGTGTGCTTAGAATCGTTGTCATGTTGGAAACGAAACGATGATCCTAGGCCAAGTTTGGTGGCACTTTCCTTTAAATCGTTTTTAGGACATCAAGTAATCATATTTGTTCAAAATTGATTCTACTCGAACTTGCCAACACCATTGCTCGACATGCATCACCACATTATAACTCCACACCACCGTTCTTTACCGTTGGTACTAAATGCTCTTTTTGAAGCACTTGTACAAGGTTTTCCGCCATACCAGTTTACGATATTTTATGCCAAAGATACAAAATTTGTTTTCTCGGAGAATATCAACAATACTCTTTAACATCCTTCAGAACTAACTTTGGAGGAAACAAGAATATTCAATAGTGAAAGCAGACCACTTTTTCTACGTACTATTCGTGCTGCTTTGCTACAAAACTTCCAATTATTTTAACCGTAATTTTATTTCAAGATTAACGAATTCTTTTACTATGCTCTATATTTAAAAAATGGTAAAACAAATTCATGAAACTAAAAGTAAGATTTAAAAAGTTAAGAATAGTCGTAGTATAATTTCAAACATGTGTAATATACAGTTGTTCAAAATGTAAATAATTATAAAAGTGTATAGATAATTCCAAGCGTACCATTCAAAGACGAGTTTGTGTACAGTAAAGCAGCGCGTTAAAATACAAAAATAAAACAAATGATTTTTTCTTTCGTTTTTGCTTAGTAACTGTTTTTTTAGTTTTTGCTTAGTTTCGTTTTACATAATAACAAAATGGAAATGGAAGAAACACTAAGCTTACACAGAGTTTAAAATACCTCAAATTCTTAATTTAAACATTTTTAAAATTCTAAATGCTATCGGAGCTACTTGAAGTATAAGATAATGAGTGAGTTTAGTTTATAGTGACATTTCTTCGAAAAGCGATTTCGTCAAATCGTTATATTAAAAATTTGATTTTTTGCCTTCAGTTTTAAGCCAGTATAAACTTTGAAAATTATTGGATGATTATTTTCTATTAAAGCGCCTTTATTAATATAGATAGCGCCATTAGAGAGATAGTTAGGTATTTTTCGCACATTACAAGGAATGGAACAAACTACGACAATTATATCACTTTTCGAATGGCGATATTGTTTTATTTGGATGATTTTCACCTATTTTTTAGGCATGACTTATTCATCCAAAAATCTATCAAGTTATTTAATTAAATCCTGTCACGCGTTAATTCTTCTTGAGCTTCTGACAAAGCTACTATCTATTAAATAAAAATTATTTATTCAATCATAATTTAATGCTGTAATCATAATGCTGTCTACACCTACATTTATCTCTCTCTCTCTCTCTATATATATATATATGCATATTATTCTAATTATTTAGAGATTAGCATTTAGTTAGTTAATAAATGTAATGATGATATTTTAATAATATTATAAAAAAATATTAGACACTAATTGGAAGATAATATCCTTTTAATTTTCTTAGTGTTATTAAAATAGTGATGCTTATATGTTATTAATTTAATATAGGCTGTTCTCTACATTTTGATATTATGGTTTTCTGCAGTTACATCCTAATTTCTATTATTTCGCCCTAATATAGATGCGCCGTCAGCAAGCTTTTCCTTGGTATACAAACGTGTTACTTCGATGCGATTTTTTTATGTATGTTTATTTGGATGATTTTCACCTATTTTTTAGGCATAACCTTATTCATCCAAAAATCTATCAAGTTATTTAATTAAATCCTGTCACGTGTTAATTCTTCTTGAGCTTCTGACAAAGCTACTATCTATTAAATAAAAATTATTTATTCAATCATAATTTAATGCTGTAATCATAATGCTGTCTACATCTACATTCATCTCTCTCTCTCTCTATATATATATATATGCATATAATTCGTAATTATTTAGAGATTAGCATTTAGTTAGTTAATAAATGTAATGATATTTTATATATAATAATATTATAAAAAAATATTAGACACTAATTGGAAGATAATATCCTTTTAATTTTCTTAGTGTTATTAAAATAGTGATGCTTATATGTTATTAATTTAATATAGGCTGTTCTCTACATTTTGATATTATGGTTTTCTGCAGTTACATCCTAATTTTTATTATTTCGCCCTAATATAGATGGCGCCGTCAGCAAGCTTTTCCTTGGTATTTTTTTTTTTTAAATTTAATTTCTACACACATACATTCTCTTTTTTCAGATTAAAAAGAACTCTTTTTTTATCTACAATGCTCTACTACTTTTTTCTAAGTACTTTTATGAACAATTTTGTCCTTAAATGCTATAATGGGGTCACACAATGGCTTCTGGTTACTTATACATAGTTTGATGTACTATTTTTGTCATTATTGGTAATAAACACATTTGTAGTTTCAATTTCGTTTTAGAAATTTGAATTTCTTAAATACTTTTAAAACGCAGATTAGTATTTTATATTATAGAATTTTACATTTAAAAAAAATAATTTATCAATTGTTTGCAAAAAAAAAAAGGTTTATATATTGTACATTTTCTTATTGCAGAAAACAAAAGGGAAGACTGACTCCAAACTCAATTCAACACTTCAAAGTCCTAAAGTTAAGAATTTATATTACTGTGGCCATTTTTTACTTCGACGTGTATTGTCCTGTTACATAATTACATTTTGTGTTTAGCATTAAATTAGAATTAAGCAATTTAGTATATTACGATTATATTTTTACACATCAAAATTTGTTATATATAGCAATGGTTTCGAAAATGGGTATACCAGGTCAATACTTGAGAGCACACCATGGAAATAGATAATCTTAAGGATTGGAAATCACTGTTGCATAGAATTAATGCTATAATAACTCACCATCTGAGCAATAGTCAGGTACCTCTTCCACCAGAGATATTTTCTAACACTTGGTCCCATAGCAGCTAGTCCATAATAACTGTACATAACGATATGAATAACTGAGTTGATGATAATTGGATATGCTTGAAAGCCACCTGCATTTAAAAAATAAATCATTGTTACAGTTTTTTTTTCTTAAAAATCAGTTATATTTTAGATATTCACATTTTAACAAACATGTAAACACATTTGAAATACCAAGCATTGCGTGGAATTCAATGTATTTACGTATGAATTTGCTCCATGATTAGCTTATAAGCCGTTGAAAAACGCGTTGAGCATGTTCATTTCAATCTATCTCTCAAAGTTACAGGACGCAGTACTTGCGTCCACCTGGATTTTGCACTGATTCAAACGTTGCAAACGCAGATATTGCATTCTAAAGTAGTTGCTTCTTCTACTGAATTCTTCTTCTATCAAAATGACGTCAGTTTCATGTTTTCGAAAGCTAAAGGCAAGTGAGGTAGGTGTCAGGTGATAACAATCTGTATATATTATATATATGCATACTTAAAATAACATTTATTTTAGGGCTAATTATTTTAATTAACTAATTATTTATTAAAAACTTTTATTTATTACTTTCATTATTTAATTAGGGTTAAATAATAACAACTACGAGAATTCATATTTATGGGGGGGGGGTCTTTTATCCCCAATACGCGCTATTTTTAAAATAGTGCGCCTTGGAAGATGTGAAAATAACCCAACGCTGGAGGAAGATCCGAACAGTGTAAGGGTTAAAATTCCAATCTTAGACGTCAAATGTAATTTTTAATTAAAAGTTAACATCTCATTTTTATTCTAATAAAATTTTTTGATACTGTAGGAAAAGCTTTGCATGAAATATGGTTCAATTATACCGTAAGTTCAATTTTACCACAATATTTTTCTTTTAAATAGAAACTAACTCCAGCAAATAAAAGGGTTATTACGCACTGACTATTATTTGCAGCATTAAAATTGTTTTCTCCAAAAATAGGTCAAAAGGACTCGAAATAAACAAGAAATAGTGTGAAGGCATTTTTTCTTCAGGCATTCGGGAAAAAAATGCACACCACAGCTATCTTAAAATTGCGAATAATCAGGACATTTTTTATTTATTCCTTCTATTCATTATTACCGTAAAATTGGCGTATAACAGCAACCTATATTTTCAAACTACCTTTTGTAATTTTTAGGTATATTCGCCGTTTTAAAGCGCACTCCTTTTTTAAAAGGGACCTGAAATGAACGTGTGCATTGCTCTTATGTTTTGGAAACATTTATTCGAGTAATTATTCCAGATTTTTGAAAAAAAAGTAAACTTCTAAAATTCACATGCTCTTTAAATTCATTAGACTTATTGTTTCTTTTAAATAAACAATATTCCGATACATGTAGAAATCACACTTTCTTATAATAATTTCTTTTTTAAGTCATGAATTTAATAACCGGGCAACAACGAGCACTCGTAAAGTTTGTTCTTATTTTTTATGTCATAACGGTGTTTTATACGCCAGATTTTACAATGTATACAAATTAAAATAATGCAACAATATATAAATGAGATTTTTTTTTTTTTGCCACATGAGTTCAACATTTTTCAATCGAATGTATATTATAATCTACAATCTTTCAAAAAATAAATAAGAAAAGAAATTCCAACTTTTTTGAAAATAATAAGGTAAAATTTAGTAAGTAAATAAATATACTGAAATCTAATTGAAAGCAAAAACTCTTTTTTTCAACTCTAGAACGATTAAATAAAAATGCAAATTAAAAATGAAATCTATAAATATATAAATTAATGATTCTATACTATTTCGAAATATCTAAAGAACATAGTTTTCATTTTCGAACAAATCACATAAAACATATTAAGAAAAACCCAGAAAAAATGCAATTTTACTTCTTTCCGTCCTGAAGAAAATCCATCCACAAAGTGGAAGAGATGCGTGGTGAATGACATGGAGATTCGTGATCAATTTATCCTTTTTCCTCAGCACGAAAAAGAACTGAAAGGGAAAGATATATTATATGGAATCAATATTTGGGTGAAATTTAAAATGAAGTATGATAAAAAGTTGTTTTCAAAGATAATCCAAAAATAATGATGTATTGGCTCACATAAATCTATGCAAAATTTTCTGATGAAGAAGTTAAATCTTTGAAAATATCTCATTATGAATGCTTTTGAAACGAAAGTGAAATGAATTTGGGTCTATAAAACTTTTTAAAGCAATCATTCATGGCATTAGCAGGTAGTGCAAAAAGAATTTACTCTTATCAGTAAACGAAAATAAAACTAAATTTTTACCTTGTCTAAAGTCTGACTTACAACTTAGTCACGTTGAAATCGGCAATTATAAGTTTGAAAAAGTTAATAGTGTTACTTATTTGAGAAAGGAGATAAGCAATAAGAATAAGTCGGCAACAGAAATTTATAAAAGAATCTTAGCTGCAAATAGATATTTTTATGCCCTGGAGAGTTATTTAAAATTCAGCTTTCTCAAATTAAGAACTAAATTGCTTCTTTACTAAAGTCTTAAATCTGGTTTGACTAATGCATTAGAGACTTGGACATAGACTTTGCGTGATGAGGAAGCTTTGGGAATTTTCCAGAGAATGATCTTACATTGACTTCTTGGTGAGGTTCAAGTGAATGGATCATGGAGAAGAAGATTTAATTTAGACAATTTACAAACCTGATATTGTAACATTCGTCAAATTACAGAGACTTAAATGGGCTGGACATCTGGCTAGAATGAATGAAGATCGTTGCAGGAAGAAAATCTTTCTGGCAAAACCCATGGAAAATAGTCTTTGAGGCAGAAACCCGTGAAGTTGGATTAATTTTATCGAAAAGATCTTAATATTAAAGTTTAGAAACTCGAAAACAGTTGCCAAAAGTCGAAATGCCTAGAGAAGACTTCTGAAGAAAGCTAGAACTCTCCCAAGGCTGTTGAGCCATTGAAGAAGACATTTCTTAATCTTTTAAAAACTGTATACAGTATAACGTCGTTTATCCGAGCGTTTATTATTCGGAGTGTCAAATATCCAAACCAAAGTCCGGATACGTTTTCGAACAGTGCAATGCTCAACATTTCTTTCCTGTGAGGCCAAAAGTGACGGGAAAACACAAGGTGAGGGACATTTGAGGAATTTCAGCTGTGTGATTTGGTAAACATCTGGAATATTAGGTCAGCTTGTTTCCAAGATGTATATGTGCTCTTTTGTTGAGTTTTGTTGATGTAGAAACCTAGATGGCATGCGATGCAGAAGACTGTGGATTTCAAATGCTAAATAATGACGAGATAGTGACTTCCGTGCAAGAAGAACCCGACCCTGTCGACGATGAAACGGATGAAGACGAGGACAACAGCAACGAAAGTGGTAAGGGTCCATCAAATGCTAACGCATTTTCTGCTTTACAGACAGCTATGGAGTGGTAAGAACAACAATCAGAGTGCTTCCTATTCAACTACTGCTGCTGAAGAGAATCAGAGACCTTGCAGTGAAAAAACAAAGGTGTACAATGTTACAGCGAAAAATAAGTGATTATTTCCCACAATAAATGTAAAATTGCAACATTTTGCACCTATTTTTCTTTTTCTTCAAGCACGTTTCTCGCATGTGATGCTTTTCAATATTTGTATAGTGTCCAGTATCATATACTGCATGGATCGCATTCGGTTTTTGGTTATCCAGACAATCGCGTTTCCGAATGGTGTCCGGTCCCAACTGATTCAGATAAATGACGTTCTACTGTATATAGTTTTTCAATTTATACCCCGCTCTTTATTCTAATTAGAGATATTAGTTCCAATCAAAGGTGAGGATTCCACATCTCAACGCTGTTGTAAATGTAAGCGAATGCTGGTAATGACGTATTTGTTCATGTCGGGTTCCAACTTCCCTTCGCCATCCATTGAATATAGTCCTGTCTGAGTGAACTAAAAACGCAATTATGGCTTGCAATTTAAGAAAAGTTGAACAAAATGATTGTTAAATTGACAGAATCTCTTAAAATTACTGGAAGCTAACTTCCTTCTAACCGTTAAAGGTTAAAATGTCCTCAAGCGAAATTGCCATCTTTGTAGTGTGTAGATACCTTATTTTTTTTGGAAGAAAACAATGATTGGAGACACTTTAGAATGTAGAAAAAATTATGAAAATATAATGTTGTGTTATCGCAATTCAAAAAGAAAAATAGATGCTGTATGTGAAAACTCGAAAGAAAGAACATGAACATAAATTTATGACAGATTAATAAATAATTTGAAATTTATATGACATTCAAATTGTATCAAGCCTCAAGTTTTTAAAACATTTTCTAATATACAATTGCTAATAAAATAATTTAGGATTCAAACATATCAAATAATTAGTTCATTTCTAATTTAGAAAAATTAAAGAATTCATTTATGCGAAAATTTTTAATTTATTTAAAAAAGTGGATGCTGACAATAGTGCTATGAATCACTGTACATATCTTTGGGGGTAAGGATGATTCCAATTTCGTGTTACAAGATTCATTCTAGATCCCTAATGTTGTTAGTGATACAGAAAGAAGGAGCAAAATTGATACAAGTATTTAGAAGTCTCTTAATTGATGACTTGTAAATGGGGATTTGTTTAGAATACCATGAAAATCAATGCACAGGTTGCAAAAAAGAGGCCAGAATAGAAAAATCATTTGAATACATTATATTAATAAGAAAATTTATTGTTTATGAATTTTCTTTTCATTCTTTTTTTTAACAATAATTCTCTTGCTATCGCTTATAACTTGGGATTAGTAAATTATTTTTGTGTAGTATTTTATTTATTTCCTTAAGTATTTTTTTTTTTTTTTTTTACTTTACCAGACATTATTATTTTTTATTTATTTTTTGTGTTGCATGAAAAAAAGGAATTCTAATGTAAATATTATCAATAACTAAGTCTTATAAAAACATTAAAACTATAAGTTGAACGGAATTTTTCCTTGTGTCGATGGTATATTCATCGCATGCGAACTCAGATATGTTAATGAAAATAACTTGGCCTTTAAAAATAATTAATAACATTTGCTTTACCATAAATATGCATAAAATTAACGGAATTTGTTGTTATGAGACTTGAAAGCATTTCCTAAGCCGTAATTTACAAAGTTAATTGAAAAAATGTACGCCTAGAGAAGTAAAATTTAGTTGTATGCGGGTTTTGAATATTTAGAATTTAGATAAACAAAAACAAGTTTAAGGAATCCAATATACTTGTAAAAAGGTTAATTATCGCATTCTTTTACAGTTCAACAGCATCATAAAATTAAGAAATTTATATTTAATTTCCTTATTTGATTTTTATTATTTTCTAAAGCTTCTCTTATTCACCTAAATAGTTATTTCACATCACGTACTGACAAATATGTATTGCAAAAACATGTACACCAAAATATGTATTTAATCTATGCATTTTCATAAAATGCTTAATTGTTAATTTTTAAGAAAGTAATAGATGTATATATGGACAAAAATAGAACTAGTGATTTATGAAATTTTTAAAAATATTTTAATAATAGTGGGTAAACAAAAATTTAATGTCACTGGAAAATATTTGCCTATGTATAAAAAGCCAACACATTTTTTCATTGATTTCTTTTTATTAAATATTATTCCAAATGTATCCATGAAAAATAAAAACTGGATTTTTTTATTTATTTTATGCTGAATATAAATAATTGATATTTTTACTCAAGAGTTTTATGAATATTTTTCTAGTAAAAAATTAATATGAACTTACTGTATCAAAAAATTCCACGTATTTCAAAAGGTAGATTACCCAACCACATGCTGCCATCTGAAAAAAAAAAGTTTTAATGTATTAGTAATTTTGATAAAAGCACTAGCACTCTACAAAGAAGACTATTTAAAATTTCTATCGAGAAATTTATAAAACTCAACAAATAAGGAAGTATTTCTATAATAAAAAGCTGCTTTACTGAAAAACTGATAGCAATAAAATTCACGAATCCAAACAGTAAATTACCTATGATTTTTAATAAAAAGTATAATTCAAACGAAACACTTAAAAGCGTAGCACTTAAAGCATAGTAGTTTATTTTTCAAGGTTAAGTGAATTCTGAATGAGAGAAGTTCCAAGTTTCTTGGTCAAATAAACAACTCATTTTAAGGTATTCGAAAGGTTAAAGTCATTTGACCAAGTTTGTTTTTCATGTATCTTCTCCAGTTGCGTTTGAATGTATAATTATATTTTTATTATGTAGCGGAAGTCTCCAAAGCTTCAAGGATGTCAGGTGCGAAATATTGTATGATTTCAGATACAAGCATCGAATTTAGAAAATTAAATGTATAATGTTATAGAGTTACCCTTGTAACATTCTTAATCATTTCCTTTTCATCTGTGGGAATTACTTAACTGAACATTTTACAGTAGAAAGATGATTTTAAATAGGTATATCATATTTTTTGAGTGCTTTTTACAGCATGATTGAACAGTCACTCAATAAGGTATTTATAACACATAAAATATACATTCTTATTCTGAATATAGAAAAATACATAAAACATTTGTTAAGTGTAATATATTTTTGAAATTCTTTTTGAATATAATATGACTAGGAATATAATTAGTGTTAGGGAATTGTCATATTATTAGAGAATAACTAAGCGTTGTGGGAAAATAGTGATGTTTTTTTTTTGCAAATTGAAAAGGAGTAATTTCATAAGTTCTTTTAGAATTACTTGCAAGATTTAAAACAAAATATGAATCATTACTAAAAATGAGCATCCCGTTTCTTTTGTATAAAATGCAAGATAATTTATATCTGCAAAAAATTAGGTAGAATAAAAATAAAACTGGTGAGTAAAAAATATTTTTCTTTGCTTTACTATATTTCATTCCAGATTATGCCATCAAATACAATTATTTGTTGTTTTAAGATATGCTAATGTAAATGATTCCAAAAGTGATATGAGCAAACACACACACGAGAACGATTTATTTATTTTGATGCAGAAAATGACTCGACAGGAAATTTCACAGCAGTATAAGCTATACGAAAGTCATAATTCAAATTTAGTTTTAAAGATATTTTAAAATTAATTTCTTCAAAATCAATTTGGGGAACATATGGTATATTCGACTACTTGCGACAACTTTTTTTAAATGGATACATGGGGATTTTTTTGTTATTTTTAGATTTGTTTAGTACATATTACGAAAAATATGCTAAAATTAAAAAGATAAAAAGAAATTATTATTACTAAAATGGAAAAAAATGGGTGAAAATTTACAAAAAATAACATAAACGTGGCCCATTCTGTACCAAAAGTTTATCAACAATTTTTCAATTCTGATGTATTGCTATGCAATTTATTTTTGAAATGACCTTCAGGATAAGAGATATTTAAATTTTTACAAAAAGTAGAGTTCTTTATATCTTAGTTATTATATGAAATAGTTTAAAAAACAGTGATTATATTAACAGAAGTTGCTGTAATATTTGTAATAAAACCATTATGATAAATCTGAAGGTTAAAATACTTCTATTATTATATAGAACATACACAAAAAATTTCAGTTAATAATTTTGAAAACTTTTTTAGCCCCGTTTTAGTATTCTCAAAAAAAACAAACACATTTCGAGTAAAACGCGTTTTAAAGTATAACGTGTCTTACTTAAAGTATTGGCATCTGCTTTTCTAAAACATTTATAATTTTTGTTCTAGTGAACGGAAAATAATAAATGGTATTTTTATAAAACTAATAAGATGGTCTATAAAATAAAATCATAAAAAAAGTTTGTCAATGTTTGGTAAACTTTACAATTTTAGGGTAGTCGGATACCTTAACGAGCATCTTAGGGTACGCCGTAACCATGCAAAATATTATGCAAAATACACGTTAGAAAAAATGTGACTGATGACAATGTAAAACTGAGACATCTATGAAATACCAAGGACCACGATTATGAGAAATTTTAAAGTATCTTTAAGTCCCTTTTACTAGTGATATGAAATGACGATAGAAGTCGAAGCATCGAATATAAAATAACTTTATTTGAATATTTATTAAGTCTCGTTGTTTGATATGAGAAACTGAATGAAGTAAATATTGTGATGAAAATGTATCAACATTTTTGTGTTCATATAGGTACATCAAACTTTAATTGAAAAGGCATTTTAAAATTTGTTAAAAACCTACAGCGAGTCATCATGATTCAGATTTCCCTTTTATGACTGCAAACAAAATATCCAAAGAATTGAAAGTGACGCGGCTTTAATTGAAGAATCAAAGAGCTGGATTGAAAGCAAAACAATCTTCTTTCGGCGAAAAACATTTCCGAAATCGGTATTTTTTAGTTTTAATCGACAGTGCACTTTTTTAAAGAAAAGATTAAAAATTTACTGAGAATGGGAGATATCTTACGGTTTTTGATTATATACAGAAACTGACTGAAGATCTTAAATACCTAAGGGTTTTTACAATGCTACAACGAATCCATGAACTTAATTTTAAATCGCGTGTGCCCAAAGGCGCTGCTTACATGCAAGCTAAAAAAAGCAAAAGTGTGATGGTGCAAATACAGATTGCGACGAGGCATTCAAGACAAGAATAATGTTCTTTTCGTGATGAATCGATGTTTTGCGTTTCTTTCATTCATCAAGGTATTCGTCCTTGGTGTCAGCAACAAAACGATTTACCAAAAATTTCTCGGAACTTAAGTTTAACACCTTGTTATGATTTTGATGTGTTTGAGTGCTTAGAACTTAAAAAATGTTATATTATTTAAAAGAAAAGTTACTTAAGCATTTCATTCCTTCATAGTATGGGTATATAAAGATAGCATTATCTTCCAACAAGAAAAACGTGTTAGCCTAGTGGTCATGGTCACGTACTCGTGGCCAGCGCTTCATGAGTTTGGTCCTTCGTATCACTGAAGATCTGCCTCATAAGAGGTTGATGCTCTTTAAATCTGTCGAAGTTTAAAGTCCTCCCATTGGTGTAGTGTGGAAAGTTCTGAGAGGTTTTACTGCTTGTTATAAAAAGTACTTTAATTTGAATAAGTGTGTGAGTTAAATGTTAAGGGGACACAGTACGATTCAATTGACAAAAATCGGTCAAAAAATCAAAAATAATTTTTTAGCCTAAATTATTCTTTATATACTTTTTTACAAACTCACAAAATTTGAAATATCTTTACTTAAAAAACGTAAAATTGTGATAGCTTTTACGATCGTTTTTATTCACTTCTATGGTAAATCAAAACTTTAAACTTACTTATCTCAGAAAGATAAAAAAACTAGTTTGCCTTCATTCAAAATGCTAAAGCTTTTTTTCTATTGTGCCTAATGCTTTGAATTTTTTTACCTATTGCTAATAGTACATGTAATAAAACTTGGTATGCATTTCTGAATCAAAGCAATACTTATTTTTTTAAAAATAACTGAACTCATAATTTATATATTTTTAAGGAATTTTCAATAAGCATTCATAAAAAGAAGTATTGTACGAATACCAATCAAGTTATCGCAAAACCCACACCAACTTTTGTTACACATAGTTTGACGTACATGTAAATCAAATTTCATACATGTACGTAAATTTTTGTAGGAGTAGCATTTTAAAATCACTTCAAAAATTTTAAGTTTTTTCCTTAAAAATATAAATATTTAGCTTTTTATGAAATTTTGAGAACAAAATCTGTTTTATATAGTATACGCACAGAGGAGGCAGCCAAACAATTTTTTTGAAAATCCTTAAATTAAAAATGTTTGCTTAAATCGTACCATGTCCCCTTTATCCAGGAAAACTCACCAAGACAAAAAAAATATTTAGTTTATATCAAACGATTTCAGTTTTCAGTTTTCTACAAAATCTCTAATTCGCACACGATGATAAAATTTTTTTTTCTAGAACTCATTATCAATCTAATCACCACCTTTTCGCGGAATTACGTGGAACCTTTGTTACATATAACTATTATTCTATTTCACCATCCTTATATCAGTAGTTTTTTTACAAGTTAGAATAACCTCATAGGTTTAAAAAACTCATAAGTGAATATAGTGAGTATTGTAATATTTTCCTACCATTGATCTTAAAAAGCTATATGCTCCATATTTTTCCTTAAGCCTTTATAAGTCACTTTCTTAATTAATTCTTCCTTTTTTATATTGCTTTTTCATTATTTAACATTTGCGCTTAAATTAGTTTGTGCTATTTTAGAATAACTTCTATATTAGAACAGAATTTTGGCCAGGTCTAGTTGTAGGTCGATGTTATTTTAATTTAATTGTTTTATTTTCTTAAACTATATTAGTCATTGAAAATTGATATTTAAGCAGATATAATTTAATTTCTTCAAAAAATATTCCGTTTAAACAAGTTTTATTTTTGTTTCAATTTCGTGTTTTGAATTCGAAAAATGTGAGAAATATTATTATTTATTAAAACCATTGTTTCCATGAACCTGTTTTGCTTTTATGTCCTTTGAGTTCTTGAGATATATAGTCGTTTGATAATACTGAAGATACTTCCTGAAAAGTATTACCAAAATATTCCATCACTTCTAAGACTTAGTAAGAGCATAAACTGAGAGTAGTCATAATATGATCATTTGAATTATGATGAGCAAATGAAAGTCTTGGTTATATATTTTCATTTCTCATTGTAGGTATGGTTACCAAGTAATCATGGTAGCGAACACATGGTCGACATTGTCAAACCTCGAGTTCAAGCTCTTGAGAAGAGCCACCATAGAGAGGAGAAAATGTAAGTTTAATCTGCGGAGATTCAAAGTCGTCGTGTTGGTGTGGTGTGGAAGTTTGAAGTGTGGAATGCTAAATCAGCTATCGCCTTCGTCACTTGACTGAGATTAAACATTACGAGGTTCATCAACAACATCCTAGTTCAGCTTGGAAGTGGGATATTAATCAAAAATTTAAGTAATCATTTTCACATTTTCGTGACGTAATAGTAGCTATTTTTGTTATCGCTCTCTACAATAGATATAGTCTGCAAAATACTTTATTTAAATTTCAATAAAAGTTTAAAAAAATCATATAGCTAAGCAAAATATACGGGGAATATTACGGAGAATTAATATGCATAAGGTTGATTGACAGTTTACTTTTCAAATTACATTTTTGTATCAATTAACAAATAAAGTACAAATCTGTTACTGCTTACGCACATTTTTCATGGAGTAAATGAATATGGAGGTAATAAAGTTAATTTAAAAAAAAGCCATATTGAAATGAAGTCCGTTTTGATATTCGTTTTGACTATTCGATAAAATCAAAATGGAAAAGATTTCACAATTTATAGTTTTCTTCATATGTAATTAATATGCATAAGGTTGATTGATAAGTTTACTTTTAAAATTACATTTTTGTATCAATTAACAAATAAAGTACAAATCTGTTACTGCTTACGCACATTTTTCGTGGAGTAAATGAATATGGAGGTAATAAAGTTAATTTAAAAAAAGCCATATTGAAATGAAGTCCGTTTTGATATTCGTTTTGACTATTCGATAAAAACGAAATGGAAAAGATTTCACAATTTATAGTTTTCTTCATATGCATCTTATAATAAATGAAAATACTAAATTGTGTTTCGTACTTACGAGAAATGTGTAGTCCTCTTTCCGTACTATCGTGTTTTTACATAGTGCCATAGGATTGGTTTTACTCATTCCAAAAATTACCTAAAAATATTTAAAGCTTTTTTTTAACTTGGATATACAAACATATATGCTATTTGTTAAAGATTCCATCAAAAATATATTATTAATTATGTTAGACAAATAAATATAACTAATCAATAGAATTTTGTATAATCTAAAATTTTTTTAATGTTTAATGTTCCTATTTAAAATTGTCAATGAAAAGTTTATACAGCACAAATTTACAATTTATGTTAAAAGAATGTGACTGTTTCAAACATTCAAAATACTTCATGTAATGTAATAAACCAGGTACATGATATTAATATAATAAAATTGTATCCTTATCAAAATTAGATAACTTTTTAAATTAAAAAAACCGCTAACCACATATTTAAATAATTATTAACATTATACATTATATATTATATTCCCATTATATATATGCATGCATTATTTGTTTGATGTGTTTATTGTGTACACGTGTAGCAATTAAATACTTACTAGAGAACACAAGAAGCGTATGTGGCTACTAAAAATAGATTGTACACTATCATTGTCTTTCTCAATTCGAAAGGTTTTCTGTCTCGCATGAAAGATGGTCCAATAACTTTTATAGTAAGGAGGTACATGCCGCACAGAAATATTGGCCAAAAGTTGCTTTTGACCAAGAACCATTCTCGTACAACTGGATCTAAAATAATAATGAATTTTTTCAAATTATTAATGAAACAATACTTCACAATTGCATTTTGCTTCAGAAATTTACAATTTATCACTAATGTACAGATGAAAAGTTTTTATTATATTACAGTTAAACGCATATCACAAATTGTTTCAAATTAGTATTATCGCTTGATATAGTAGAGTAACATCTTTTTAAATTGATATTTTTCATGCAAGAATTTTGACTATGAATTATCTTTTCTCAATGTAATTTTTCAGTTTTTATGTGTATTGTATACTTTCTCTCTTTCTCTTTCTCTCTCTCTCTCTCAACCAATTTCGCTCAATCAAAAGATTTCGTCAATTCAAAAGACATTGCAAAATGCTATCAGCTTTATTAGTATTGTTGTTAAACCATTGTCTAAAAGAGTCTCCACTATTGGCGGTAAATAGCGGTATTTGGCGGCGTTGTTTGAATGGCTGAAATTAGTCGACGGTATAATAAGTTCGTCAATTTTTCAATAGCATTGTTTTAACCTTTGTTGATTTGAATTTATTCAGCATGTTTTTTTCCATTATTTGTTTAAGTTCGACATAACATAAAAGATAATTGAAAATCTATATTTAATTAAGAATCATAATCAAACATGGCAACAGTATTCTAAAGTAATAAAATATTCTATATATAACAAATCGATGATCAGCAAATTAATTCTTAAATATTACCATTAATTATTGTTTTCAATGCCACTCAAATAACGACTTGAGCAAATATAAGTTTACAGTATACGAATTACATTGTTGTACGCTTTAATAACATACAATATCGTATAAATTATAGATTTGCATGAATTATGGTGATAATACTTAAATTTTATAAACTAACTATCATTTTCTTACGATTAAAGGTTTTCTTTTTAGATTTCTTCCAAGGTTACTCTCTCAAACAATTAAAATCTAAGATTTATCATTTATCAGTTTTATGTGTACAACTAACTTCCTTTACCAATAATTAAGATTTAAAGAATTTAATTTTAAAAGTCTTAGTACCAGACAGGTGGCGTAACTTTAGTATGGAGCACTGAGTTTGACATTTAATAAATGATAGGCTAACATACTCATTTAGTTTAACTGAAGCATTTTGACCTTGGAACACAATCTATTTAATAATAGTAGTAGATCATCAGATAACTATCAGTCTCCACTTCATACATAATACATTCTATGACAGAGGGAAAACTTCAAGTCTTCTATAATTCTATAGTCTTCATTGGAAAGCGAAGCCTAAAAGGCCAATTAATAAGGGAATGCCATTTCTTACGATGAGAAAAAATACAGTCCATTGTGTATTGTTCTAAAATATACATCTTTATAAATCTTTCACAGGATAAAATTGTCCTTGAATAACGTTCCAGTGGTAAAATTTGTTACCGACACGAGTAGCAATGCTTTTCTTTGAAGAATATAATGAATGTGTAAACTGGAAAAAGTAAAAGTATAACGCAGGAAATATATGATAAAATTAGTTGCACAGTTAAGGTAATAGATTTGGGGGAAAAGTTTATTAATTAGAGCTGATAGATACAAAATTTTTAGATGGAAATACCAATAGCAATAAAAATATTGTATGACAGAGAAACTGTATAAAATCTTCTTGTTTTATGCAGTTCTTTGAAATTTCAATTGATATAATGCGAACGATTGCAGATTAACGGAATTGTTAAAATGAGTATTAGTTGAATGTTTTCGCCAAACGTTAAACTTAAGAACAGAAAGTTCCAGATTTTATAGTATTCTGATATTTATAATTTATATAAATCCGTATAAGTTTCATGAAAATTTGTTGGCCTTTGATTACAGAAATATTTTACAAAACATACATATTGTTTGCCTGTAATTTAAAAGGTCTAAACATTTTAAGCGTTACACCATAGAAGACGAAATACGAAACACATTTAAACTATAAAAATATGAATTAAAAAACATCCGCCCCTCCCCCCCCCCCAAAAAAAAACAAGTAGTGTAATAAAATAGATATTTTTTTTCTATTTGAAAGCGAAGTGAAAAAATTGTAAGATTAACAAATACAAAGATGTATATATAAGTATAAATTTTTTTGCTTAAAAAGTGTTCCAAATTTGACTATCATCATCAACATTAAGACAAACAAATATCAACCAACTACATTTTATATGAATGAAAAATCGCATTTTTTCTTTCGTTTTAAATTGCAATTGTTTTATATTACTTAACAGTACTCTCTTCTATTTTTAAAAAAACATATTACTTACGTTAAGGGGACACCAGCAGTGGCATAACGAAGAACATTAGGGCCCCCCTGCAAAGTCAGGATTTGGGCCCCCTAGAACCTTGCCCCCCCCCCTTTCGCGATGCGGGGGTGTACGTTACACCACTGGATACCAGAGACAAAAATTTTGAAATCCATTATAGTAGAACGCCGTTTATCCGAACGTTTATTATCCAGAGCTTCAAATATCCGGACCAGTATTTTGTACAAGGTGTACAATGGTACAACAAAAAATAAGTGATTATTTTTCACAATGAAGGTAAAATTGCGACATATTGCACCTATTTTGCTTTTTCTTCAAGCACGTTTCCCGCATTTGATGATTTTCAATATTCAAATAGTGTCCGGTTTCATATACTGGATCGCATTCGGCTTTCGGTTATCCGAACAATCGCGTATCCGAACGGTGTCCGATCCCAATTGAGTCGGATAAACAACGTTCTACTATATATGCATCTGTATGTATGCAAGTATGCATATATGATTCAGATATGGAATTCTAAAAACATTCATATATCTTTAAATTAATAGGGTTTTTTTTTACCATTCTTTCATGCACATTTACAAAACTCATTATAATTTAAATTAGAATATAATTTATTATGAAATTCTTATCTATTCTCAAATATAAAATAAAATATTTCTCTGACGAGATTTTCAACCGAATCATACCGAAAAAAAATTTAATTTTAAAATGCAACTCTTTTAATATTTGTTTACTAATAAAGAAACTGAAGAAGCGACTTAGAATAAAATTATAAAGTTTCATTTAATAAACGGAGGACAAGTAATAAAATTTTATTCTTAAGGATACATCTTTTTTTCTGAAACATTCTTTTTTGTGCATAGGAGAACTGTTAATCTATAGATATAAAATTAAAATTGCAAATAGTTCCTTAAATTTTCGAGAGGTTGTGTTTCTAGTATTTAAAGTATCATCTCAGAGCCTAATGTTTCATTTTTTGATACTTATTTTAAGAAAAAATAGCAAAAAAAAAAAAAACATTTTTAAGAAAAGCATTAAAATGATTTAGTCAATCATCTCCAACAAAATTTCCTAATTTAGTTTAGTTTAGTTTTTAACAACAATCAAATTCAAAATGTACAAAATCATTTACCTCCCGTGTTAAGATACTCCTCTAGGCCGTCAAACATCCCTATGATGTTGAAGGCTCTTCGTTCTATATAGTTAGCCATGACTAATGTGTTTGTGCGTCTGGAAAACTGCTACAATGATTCCTGAAAGAAAAATGAATCACAAAATGCTTAATTAGAAAAAAAAATCTAGTTCAAAGATATCTTACCTTAATATGTAAGTATTTAAAGTTTGTAATTAATGCTAGAATAGTCAATAATGGCATATTACGATATTAGCAATTACTTCAATTATTACTATTTACAAAATTCGAATTTGTTATTTTACCATTCATCGGGAAACTATACATAGTATTGATCAATTTAAATTTCTAATTAATTATTGATTTAATTATAAGTTTAAATGCAATTCTCTTCGAAAAATTTCTTCAAAAATTCTGCACGTTATTCAAATTTGTTTAAAGCATTTTACTTGATTTAAAGTACCATTACTTAATGACCTAGCTATTTTTGAAAGTATTATTTTGTTTATTTGATAAGTTGTTTTTACGACCTGATTCAAATGTGGATAATATGTAATGAAATTAATTAAAGATGTCGAAAAATGATGTCATTGAAATTCAATCATCCAAAAAGTCAACCTTCCGATTTAATTATTTCAAAGGATTTTCTGATTCATCTGTTTACATTAAGTGAGTGCAAATAAAACATGATTCAGAATTAAGAAATATACTCACCTTTACACATTAACATACACATATCCGTAAAATAATTCAACAGCTTAAACTTTTGTTGATTTAGATAAGAAAAAAAATGAAAGTATACAATTTTTCTTTAAAAATTTATATAAATACTTTAAAAATAAAAACGAAGCATCTCCAAAAGAAATTTTGATTCTATCAAAACCTCTCAAGCGAATTTAGAGAGAGTTACACTAGATATCAAATATTAACTCCGTTCATGGCAAATAGTTCTGTAAAACTAGTGACAGTAGAGAATTGTTTGTCTTTTCCTGATGTGGGCGTTACAGTTCCCTGGAGTTGAAATCAGAGATGTGCTGGGACGTTGTCGAAGTCCTTATAGACAAATAGGCAATTTCATACGAAGCTGCATAGTCCGGCATGCCTGAAGCCGACTGTTCATGCCGAATAACAGGCCGCCACCTCCACTATACGGACACGATTGTGCAAAGATGTTAGCAGTAATGATTTATGCAAAGAACTCGCCAGTAGACTGAAGACTCTGGAAGCCAAAATACTCGATTTCGAGGCCATATAGGGTGATTGTGTGAACAAATCCGAGTTGTCCAATTGGCATCATTGTTTACTATACTACGTGCTACTGTATTAAGGCAAGGCTATCAAGCGTTTCGATAATCGAACACGTATTGTATGTGGTAGGCCACAAGATTCCGGCACTTCAAAATATCGCTAGTCTGAAGTAACAATTGATGAATGTCTGATAGATTTAGGTATCTGAGAGAGACTACTTTCCGAACCACGATTTTGAAAAAGCGTTTAAATGAATAACTTTTTTATATGTTGTGACACTTTATTTAGAATTTGCATATAAAGTTGTTTTAAGAGTATTATAACATGAAAAGATCATTTAAATGCAATTTTTCGATAAAATATAAGAAAGAATGACATATTTTAAAAATATTCTTCTTTTTTTTTAAGGAAAAAGCTTCAATAATTACAATATTTTTTCTATACATAGCTGAGATTTATGCAGAGAATTTGGACTAGTGTTTTTGAAATGTAGTAGAAACTAGTGTAGAAAATTTTAACAAAAAGCACTTGTTTTTATTTCAATTAATAGTTACTCTGAAAATAATGTGAATTTTTCAAAAATCCTAGTTCAGACTCTGTAGAGAAGTCATAGCTATTTATATGGGCAAAAGCCGCATAAGCATAGAAGCATTATCCATAAAATGACAATGTTTTCAAAATATGTCTTTTCAACATTTCTCGCCAAAGAAATTTATTCTAATAATATGCTAAAAACAATTTAATAGTTATACTCTAATTCAAGTGACACTGAAATTATTTTTTATACACTTTTGCAAAACCACGTTTCCGAACATAGCCAAATGACTTAATTTGTAAAATGAGGTAAGGAATTATTATCACACCTTGCATCGACGCATACAACCATACATCACTTTCTTTGATTGCCAATTATTAAGCTTAACATTCAGCGTCTAATTGCTATCTGTTGATGTGTCTTACGACTTCAAATTTAAAATCATTTCATTATTTGTATATGAGCTTTATACATGTATAACTTCAGTAAAAAAAAGTCACTTTCTTCATGATGCTTCGCTTTTTGCTTTTTCCAAATGATTGTAAGTTATTTATTAACGTTCGACTTATAACTGTTTCAACATTGAAATTTTTTGAAAATTAAAATATTTTATGATTTGTATTTTTATTTAAGCAAAGAAAATGTTTAGCATGTTTGAAGTATTATGGAATGAATCAACAATTTTTAAAATGCATTTGAAATCAAAAGTTTCCTTTCGAGAATATATACATTTATCTCAAAGCGAATGAATCTCAAAATATCTCTTTTAAAAGAGGGAAAAAAGCATACTTTAAAATAAAATTAAGTATTTTTATGCGACTCAGTTTGAAAATAATGATTGACACGATGACATACCACGACGACAGTTGTCTGTTTTAATATACTTCCCCTAATGTTTTAAATTATTCTAAATAAATTAAATATATAAATAGTATTGCTTTGAACGTAACATTGTTACAAAAAGCCCTTTAAGGGTACCAGGTCCTGTCAAAAGAGTAAAATGCCGAAAATAAGACTCTTTGTTTATGGGACATATATCTTTAAAAATTTCCAATTGAGCTTCGATTTTTGTGTGATCAAAATAAAGATATTTTAATCATTTTGTAGAAATATAATAATAATTTTTTAGTTAAAAATTCTTTTTTCTGTTTAAATTAATATGGACATAATTTTTGAGACCTCATAATACATTTTTTTAAAAAGTATCTCTCAAAAAACATGTTCAATATTTTTGGCACATTTGTAAAACAAAACACAAAATCTTGTGAACCTATTTTTTTTGTAAAATATATATATATTGAGACAATTTCCTTAAAAAAAAGTATAAAACTTCGTAATTTTGAAAAGTTTTATTTTTTCCCCTTTTTTTACATACACATAAAACTATTTCTTAAGAAACTATGTACTAGACTAAAAAAAGCAGGTTCACTATAAGCACAGGTATCCTGTATAGAAGTATGAAAAAATTTGAAACCATATAGTGCAATAGTTTTTTTTAAAAAAAAGTGCCTAAAAGCAAAAAATTAGGCTTTGGAGGAACAGTGAACAGACTAAATACATGTAAACATTTGTTAACATTTTTGTCAATTACTTTTTTCATATTTTATAAGCGAACATATAAGTATTTTTCATTTTTAGATTCAGAAAAATATGCACTATTTTTTAAAACTAAAATAGAAAAATCGATTTTTTGAATGTGCATGATGTCCTGGTTTTCTTAAAGGAAGTAGTTTATTTTTAAAGATCTCAAAAAAAAAAAGTCATCCATAGTGTATCTACAATTACACCTGCGGAATTTTTTTTTGTTTAATCTTTTTTACACATAAATGTGCTAACATAATTTTAAAACGTAAATGAATAGAAATCTCTGCCATGTTTTACTTTGACAAATGCTGTTAAATAAAGTATCAGTTCTCACGAAAATTTCGTATTTATGTTATTTGCATACTGGCGTATAAATATACGAAGGTGTAAACCACATAAATGTTTCAAAACATGCTGTGTTTATGATATTTTTCTTGTGTGACAAGAAAAAATAAAAATAAAAGTAAATTCGGAGAGGAATAATCTTTGCACATTCAACAGCCAAGGCCGGTTGAACAAATTCTTACTTCCTGTAACCCAGCATAAAGTTTCTCCAGCTGACCTTGCATATATCTTTTTTGCCCTTTTTCACTCACGTTTAAAAATAAATACAAAATAATGAAATCTAAGAATTACTTTGAAGTAAAACTACTTTCAATACGAAATCAAATTTTGTGCATCATTATTTTCAATCATACACGTCTAAGTGATGATGGTACAAAAGTGTCTAAAAATGAAGGCTAATGTAATATAAAAACTTGTCAAAATTTTTGAAAAAAAAAATGGTTCTTAAGAGTTATCACACACAAACAGAAAAATACTTCTTAAACTCTAAAAGACTTCCAATAAAATATATTGAAAAGTTTAAGAAAACACATTTTGTTCTTGAAATTTAAATGAAAATGGTTGAAAAACAAATTGCAAAAAATTTATCAATTTTATCGAAAATACAATTAGAAATAATTTCGATTGTTGTTGAAGGTAGCATTATAACATAGTTAGCATAATGTAAAATTGACTTTTCATCTAATAGCCGTTAATTTTTTTCTTAAATAAAGCAATCAAAACTATTAGTTTTTCTCATGATTTATAACTTTTCAAATCTATAATGATTTTTTTTTGTTTTGGAGAGAACAATGAAATTTATTAAAATAAAATAAATGAGATTGGCAAACAATGTTTGAAAATCAAAATCTTTTTGAATTATAAAATAAAGAAAATACTAAATAAATATTAGTGTATTAAATCTGACTTTTTTTCCAAATAGAACTGTTCAGTTTTCATCCAAATACATGTGCATTATTTTATTTTAACTATTTTATTTCTTTTCAATGATTTCTTTTTGTTTTTCAAATAAATATTAAAAAAAAGATTTTACTTTATTAAAAATAAAAATCGAATTTGTTCTAAGTGCATTTTGTATATCTAAGTACATAGAACGCCATGTAAAATTTGCGTTACGTGATACACAACATATTAATTAAAGAAAAATACTTTAAATTTAAATATTTTGATTCACAACGGTCAAAAATATATTTAAATAATTGCAATAATAAGGCTTAAAATTTCCATATTTAATTTTTTCTTATTTTTCATGATTTGTTCTTAGGTTAATGAATACAGCGAAATACGTTTGACGCAAAAACGCTTAAGACGAAATATTGGTTAACACAAAATAATACGATGATCCCGACAAATATTATGTATTTTTTGGGAATGAACAAAATACGGAAATCACTAAGCAGATTGGACGATCCTATTGTATTATCGGAAGAATTTGAAAAATTTGTATTAAATTTCTTTAAGTTCTTGTGAATGTTTTTGTTTCTCATTTATTTTTATTAAATATATACATATATATGTGAATAAAATATGCTCTAATACACCTAATGTTGTTGTATTTCTGCAATATCCTTTACCTTGCAACAAGAAGCAACTTTTTTTCACAACACGAAAAATTATTTCAGTCCTTTCAATTTCGTGTTAAGCGATTTTCACTGTATCTATATTTAAGAAAGTTATATATATATATATATATATATATATATATATTAATTTAAAAAGACAGAAAAAGACTCATATTTAGATTACTTAAGCTACGCCAACACTGATAATTGCATTTAAAAATAATTTTCAAAATATTTTAGTAGCTTCTTAAGAAAAAAGTTTATTAGTTTGAAAATTTTATAATGTTAAATATTTGAATTCCAAAAATAATTTTTTTTCCTTCCTTGTGTAAGGAGAATTTATTTTTGCTACAAGCTAACCATATGAGTTTGAAAATAAGACATGTCTGTCTTAAGAAAAAGTTTCTCATTCGATCCATGCATTCGTTTTATTCCATCTTCGTGCGCACAACGATACTTATTTTTTTTTTATTTCAAAGAGAAAAATTATAAAATTTAAATGGACGTTCTACGCATCTTAAAAATCACAGAATTCCTTCCTCATTCGCTAAAAATAAGATACTAAAAAAGAAATTCTTCTTTATGGGAAAATAAAATTAATAACATTTTTCATTTGATTTTATTTAAAATTCAAATATGACAAAACCTTTTTAAAAAAGTATTATCGAAAGAAGTGGTATCTTTTTACCTTAAGTTTTCCTTATTGAATAATTGAATGGTTTAGATTATCACACACAAAAAGATCTATCTTTAACAGAAATTTAACATATAATAGGTAAATTTAAATAAATTCAGAGCTTAGATACAAAAGAAATTTCAAACTTAGAAACTTTACAATGCCGTCTTTTTACATAACTTTATAACGACAACCATAAGGCTCACATTTTTTCAGAGTTTAAATACAAAAGAATTTTCAAATTTAGAAATGTTGTGTCTTTACACGCTAGAAATGACAATCATAAGGATCACTTTTTTTTAAAAAATTGATCATTTAAATTCAACATAATCGTTATATTCGGTGACAAGTTGACCACGAATAATGTGTCATTTGAATTAATTTATTTGAATTATTTTTAATAACAAAAAGATGATAATTATCTTTATATAATACTTTTATTTTGTTTTATATGCATTAATATTTGAAATATAACGAAAAATTCATTTTTTTCTATTTTAAATAAATAAGATGTACATTATGATAAATCAATTTTTTTAAAAAAATTTCGAAACATATTTATACGAAAAAGATGTTCTCTACTTTATAAAAGAAGTGAAAGTAAATTTTAAAAAATTAATTTTTTTATATTAAGTACTGTCATATGGGGAATGAAGTTTAGGTATTTGAACTTTTTTTAAGTACGTACTTGTAAAGAGTCAAAGTAATTTTTATTAAAAAAAACAGGTGTTTTGGTACTCTTTAACATTTATTACGATTAGAGCACGCCTACTAAATAGACACAAGAAAAATATCAGGTACATTTAACAGATTCTTCAGTATTAATTTTGTTTTTAAAAAAAACTATTTTCGAGAGAAATTACAGAGAACGATAAAGCCGATGACAGGAAAACGCTTACATAGGACTGATTCGACGTTTTGAGGAGAAAGAAGTGGGATTATAAAATATTGCAATGTACTATTCACTAATCAGTTCTCATTTAACAATAATAATCATTTTTTGGTTATTTATATTCCAGAAAAATAATTTTGTTTTAAGTCAAATCATCCTTCTTTCACTTTTTTTGAAAGTTTAACCACTAGCAATATTAAATTATCTTTTTATTCATATAACTATTTTTCTCCTGATCTCCATACCGTAGAACATTTTTTCTCATCGGTAAATTCCGATTAAAAATAATTATTTTTCTTCATATAATCGAACTGCATTCACCTTAATGTATATGTTGAAAGTATAACCAGCAGCGCAAATAAATTTAGAAAGCAACGAAAACTTGTAAATGAAAACTTTTTAATACGAACCATTTGCATCCTTCTTGATAAATTAAAAAGATGTGAAGGAAGTTCAGAGAACTTTTAACTTCCATAAGCCTCTGGTTAGTTTCATACGCTCTAATGGAGTTAGGAGCGGAAGAATTTGCACACAACATTACTCAACTCAAGACTCCAATTGATAAATAGATCTATAGAAGTTTTTATTTTTTTCTTGACACTCTTCTTAAGGTGAAACCTTTTACGCTTAACACGCTTTTCAGAACAGCTCTAGCGGAATTGATGGATAGGATTTTTTAAAGAAAAGTTTGCATAAGAATAAGGATTTTCAGACATGGTGCTGTTTCTCAAAAAAGAATTTTCAGATCACATGACTTTTCGTTTCAGTGGCCAGAGAAATATAATTTGTCTTACATGCACCATTCCGTTTTAGTTGTTACAAACACATATGTATACACTATGTATGTGCACTCTGATTACTTTAAAATAAGAGTAAAATGTGATATTAGTTTTTATTTCAGATATTTTAGGTAAATATTTCTCTTATTAAACATTAAAAACTGATGATGTTCAATTCACTCGTAAATTTTCTAGGAAACGAACAAAAATGAAAATAAATACTATCTTAGGGATTTATAATAATAATATCTTAGGGATAATAATATATGTTAGGGATATAATATATCTTAGGATCTCTATAATAATATCTTAGGGATTTTTTACATATTACAAATATTTTCAATGAACAAAAAATTTAATATGAGCATTTTTGTAGCTATAAATGAAAAATATGATGCAACGTTTAACTCCTTCTAAAATTTCTTAAGAATAAAAGATATAAAAAAATTCTGAGGATAAATTAAATTTATAATTATTTTTAATTGAAATACCTTAAATATATTATGTGTGTACTGACAATAATATTTTTTAAAAATTTATTTATAGAGAAATATATTTTTTAAAAAACCTGTTTAAAATTCCAATCTTGAATTAAGAAAGATACATATTTGGCACATACTGGGATACATACATATTGGGATGGTATATTTGATATGAGTAAAGATTTTTTCTAAATTTCTATTCATATATGAAATTATATGTATTATTTTCAGAAAAATATAAAAACTAAATATACTATGTATTTATTATCACAATATACTTTTAAAATAGAGAAAACAAATCAATATAGTAAAATCTCTGTTTTCAAACAAGATTGTAGGAAAAGTAGAAATTATATACTTGCCGAATTATAATGTCTAGCAATATCAGATCATGGTGTACAGCGTGTGCGTTTTCTATTCCAACTTAAATTTGAGTAGTACACTTTTGCTAAACGTTCGGACATTTAGCTGAGTTCTGGGTCAGTACTGACCTTGTCTAGAACGAGTTAGACGCACAAAATTCCAAAAGAAAGAGAAGTGGCAACTTTTCCAACCTTCGGAACGCGACCTTTTCATCTTACCTGCAACATATGCTGACGACCTCCAAGTTGACGTCTACCCCAAAGCAAAACTCGGTCTTTTAAATCTTTCTCCTTCAAACTGTGTCTAACAGAAAGAGGCTACTGAGAATAAAGAAAGCTTTATCTTGCTTGTTATACTGCTGGGAGGGACAGAATACTGATGATACATCGATCTTTTCGAAAGATAAAAGCTTTTTAACGACCTTGTAGTTCAAATTTTTAGCATCCAGAACATATTTATTACCCCCTCCCCATCCTTGTGTCTTGGTAGGTTAGTGTTATATTTAAAAGTTCTTGCATCAAAAAATGAAATCCACATTTTTTTTTTTTGTATCTTCAAAGAATTCTTTAAAATATATGGGGGAATTATCAAAATGTGTCAAAAATATTGCTTAATAAATAAATATTATTGTTTTATCTGCTTCTATTAAGCTTTTTTTCTGACAGGTTTTGTACTTGATTGAAAGTTACAATTATTATATAAAGGAAGTAATAAGTATACTATAAGAAACAATATAATTAAAACTTTAATATATCTGTATTTAATTTTTTAGGTTGATTTTCTTACAGCAAACTGTGTTTACAATATTTTACACACACAAAAATAAAAAATCTGAAGATAATCTATCTCTCCTTACCTGTCAATCGATTTCTTTATAGTGATTGTTCCCGTAAAAATAGAAATGTTTACTTTGAAGAAATTTTTAGCCTATATAATGCATAAATGGTTGCAAAAACATATTTCATTTTAAAAAACCCAAATAAAAAAATACTTTTCAAGATAAAAATGTTACGCTAGTTTTGCGTAAATATTGTCTCATATGTTATTTTATTGCAATGTGTGGATTTTTCTTTTCAGACTGAATGCGAATAATTTCAATTTGTCCATTGATCCGTTACGGTTTTTTAGTTTTTATTAGAGAATTTAAAATTGATCTGCTTAACATATTTGTTTGATTTCAATTGTAACATGTTTCCTTTTTAGAAGTCTTGACTTAAAAATATATGATCTCTACATTTCTTATTTTATAGTAAATATAAAACTCGATTGTCATTTTCATATATAACTCTACAACGTAATTTTTTTATAAAATTCTAAGAAAGCTTGTATTAATTTTTATTGTAAATTGAATTTTAATAATTATTAAAGTTGGATTACGAACAATTGATAGACAAATAAAAAAAATTGATGTTTTTCGTCGAAAGCAGTTTGACACAAATCAAGCTATATATAATGTGCATCAATATTTTAAAAATTTTATGAAGCCATTTAAATTAATGGCAGCTTTTTCTGAGTTGGAATGCATCATTAAAATTTTTAATTGTAAATAAATGCATCTCTTTGAAAATAAAATATCTCGAACTTGATAGAAACGTAACTATTACAAAGGTAAATAATCTTACCTCATTCATTCTTACAAATATGAAATCATAAATAAAATCTCTGATGAATTATCTGTCAGCTGGAAATTGTCAATCGCTTTTTCAATTTATTCTGAAGAAAATCTAAACTTACTTCAGAAAACTTTATAGACAAGTTTAAGCATAATCTTTTGCATGATAATAGTTATTTTTATCAATGTAGTAAAAAGTACTGTAATCTAAATTTTAATCTTGAAATGAGAATACCACTAATTTATTGAATTTTTTTTTGAAATTTAAGAAATCGCTTTGATTCAGAATCATTAAAATAAAATTTTGCGTTTAAAAATACCATTACGGTGTACAGAAAAAAAAGACAATCACAAAAGTTTTTAGGCCAAAATATATTACTTTCGAAATTCGCAACAAAACATACATTAACTTGAACAAATACTAAGAACTCTTAAAATGTAAATAAAGCATATAATTTATTGAATTAAATAGTATTCCTTGTATCTTCCTGGTCAAATAAGAAAGAAAAAATATCCTACAGTCAACAGAATGTGAAACAAGTACCCATTAATTTCCCGTGAAGATACTTTCTACAGGTTTGCTGCAAAAACGTGAAGGCCAAGAACACATTAATAATCTCCTCACGAACTTTTTCTTCTTTTTTATCGTTTCAATTTCGAGTGTCCATGACTTACAAGTTTAATTGCACCAAGGTTGCTTAGGGAAGTCAGTGACCAAAGGTAACTAATTAAAGCAGAAAATAGAATGAAAATAATAGGTTCTTAAAATGAATCACGAGCGGCGTTGTTTCATCAATTTTTAACAAAACAATTACTTTATAATCTAAGAATGGAATTTCTCTTTTTTTTATGTGCATATATACATATATGTCTTTTAAAAGGAGAGAGACAGAGTAAGTTTTGATAAATCATTAGATGGTGGATTTTAAAGAGTTTTAGAAGTAAAAACACAATGTAAATATTTATATTTTGGTTGCTTTAGTATTTAAAGCAAAGAGATTAATTTAAATTATTTATCACTCTAACTAACAAAATTGAAATTAAGTACATGTAAGTTATGCTCAGGTTAACTTGACTTAATAATTGATATCTTGATAAAATTTCTGCAAGCGAAACTTTGAAAAAAATTAAGCAATTCGAAACTTTAAATTAAAAATATTTCCATCTACATGAAATTTTTTTTTGACTATTTAGTTTAAAAGTATATATCAAGCATATGTAAAAACATTTTAAAAGAGAACATTAAACATTTTAAATATCGAAAAAAATTTAAGTCACATTTTTTGCAACACTTCGTTTATTATATTTGTCTTAAGGATTTTGATAGTTCTTAGAACTGTTTTTAAGCAAGGAAAAACACGTTATTTCGTAAGGAAAATAAAAAATAAAAATTCCTTCTTTATTAGTATTTATTATAATTTTTTTAAACAATAATCTACAATTTGTTTTGAATTATGTAGTAAACATAGTAAAAGCTGCATGAATGTATTCTTTTTTAGAAAACCTCAAGTTTAATTTATTGTTGTTTTACTAATGTGTGAATGGGGAATAAAAAATAGGTTAAAAAAAGACATACTCCTTGTTATAAGCAAGCTTTATGTTTTTTCTACAAACTAAAACAGTGTTCATGTCTACATTATTTTGTTAATTGCCTAAAGGCATCAATAATTTTCTAAATCAATTGAATAAATTAAAAGCTTCATTTAAATATACAAATTCATGCTAAAAATGATTAATGCAGTTTAAAGAAATTTCATTCATAAATTTATTTGGAAAGACAAATGAGGGTAAAAAATTACAATTATTACCAAATTCTTAATTCTTTTATTAAAACTAATTTTTTTACGGAATGACTTTTAAGTATGTATATATATTTTGTGACACTTCATTTTAAACTCAAAACAGTTTTATGTATTATAGTTACAGTCATTTATTTCATTCACAGTTTTCCATCAATTTCTTTTATACTAATTTGACAGTTTAGTAAAATAAAAATATTTTGACTCTGATAAGAAAATTTCTTTAATATATTACATGCATAACTAGTTATTATAATTATATTTACGAAAGAGAAATGAGAAAATGGGACACTGTTAAAATACTATTAAAATTTTAAATGCTGTAACAGTTCTAAAATGAATGATTATGATTCAATGTAATTATTAACTATTCTTTCAGCAATGATTATTTTAATTATCTGTATTGTATATTATTAAAAAAGTATTCTAATATTTTTTTAAGAAAATCATTATAGAATATTTAAATCAGAGAGGTAAAAACAGTTTTTAAAAAAGATTATCAATTAACTTACTGCAATTGGTTAAAAACACCTAAATCTCAAGATTGCTGTTATTGTTGTACAAAAATTAATCAAGAATATATTTTGAATAAAAAATTTGAATAGTGATAAATTTAATGTTAAAATATTTCATTTCTGTAACAAATTTTTTTAAAAAAATTAATTCTTTAAAATTTTTATTTGGGAATATAAATAAGCAAAAAATCTAAAAGGAATTTCAAATTTATTTGCAAATTGTGATACAAAAAACAAAATCTATTGAAAAAATTCAATTTTATTTTAAATTTATGTGAGATTTATATTTTTTATATAATATATATGTATACATAATCTTTACCAATAACTTCAGTTAACTAAATCGTTTTCTTAAGTACCCTATAAATTAAGATTTACTTAAAAAGTGAATATTTCTTAGTAAGCATTCAGTAGAAAAAAATAACAGCTTCTTGAAACTTTCAGTGATATATTTATTTCATGCTAACTTTAAAGGAAAAGTTTTTATGATTTTGAATTACTTGAATAAAACATTTACATTCTGAACAAGGGAAATGAAAATGTTAATTTTAAGTTTAAAGTTTAGAATAATTTAATTTTTTTTACAATTGATATTTTGAATGTGAAATAAAATCCCGTTAACTACAATCACGTTCCAAATTCTTTTTAGATTGCATTTATTTTCTAGTCACATTATATTCAACTGACAAACGAAGCATGAGGGCACCCCAAATAAACTAAGAATATATTTTTACGATTTTACTAAATCACAAAATATAAAAAATAATATTTTATGTTATTGCGTTGAATAATTTTATAATGAAAACATCATTATTAAAAATATTCCCGACATCCCGGGATCCCAGTGTTATTTCCAATCCCGAAATTAAAATAACTAATCCCGGGATTTAATTTTTGTCTGGATTATATTAAAAATTTTTGTTTCATCAAAATTTTCTAAGAGTTTAATTTTTAGAAAATTTATATTTTGTTTATGAAAGATGTACGTAGAATTTTTTTGTGTGCAATTGTAAGTGCTGTGCACTAAGTAAAAAAAAATACATGCAACTCTCATTTCTCGTATGGGAGAACCCCGCACTGATCTAATAGGCTCACTGCAATATTTACACAATAATATAAGCAACATCTCAAGAATAGATTTTGTCACAGTTCCTTCTTCAATTAAATGCCGTTAATTAATAGCGGACCTGCTTGAAAAACTTGAGATACTTCAAATCCCATTGCATTACTAACAGCTCATGCACTGGATCTTCTGTTTCAAATGAGGTAACATTTGAAATTGATTCACATTCTGATTCAATAACTGAATTAATTTATTCACAAAAATCATTAAATGTAATAGAAGAACTAAATAAATGTATCAAAGAGGTATATGAACCAATACAGTCTATTAGATTTGACACACTGTCATCAAAAATTCAAAAAGAAATGTTTCTTTTTTGAAAATGGAGTGTGACGTGGTTACTACCTGAAAAGAACATATTTCTATTTAATGACGATAACACTTACTAGTATAGAATCGGAACGAGCATTTTCTTCGGCAAGACAATTTGTAATAAAAATGAGAAGCTGTTTAAAAGATGAAACGGTGGACGAGCTCCGTTATTTAGAAACTTATTTACAGAAACCCAAAAAATGAAAAATTGTGTTTTTAATTTTATTATGTACAATTTTTATTTTTTTATGATGAATTAAGCTTTTTAAAGTTTTTTCGCACACACACACACAATAAAATTAATATTAAATCAATTTTTAATTATATTTTTAGTTTTATTATGCAATTTCAACTATTATAAAATGTAAGTATTTTTAATAAATAGTCCTAATCCCGGGACCAATAACTAGATTTGTTATTGGTCCCGGGATTGAAAATATAACACAGGATTGCAAACCCTAATCCACACTATGCAAATGCCTTGTAACCTAGTGAAAATGGCCATGGACTCTTGGATGGCGTGTCATGATTTCGAGTCAACTGAAGACCCGCAGTGCACAAGGGCTAATGCACGTTAAATCTGTCGAAGCCAAAGTCCTCCCACTGATGTGGAAGTTTAGAGAGAGGGTTGTCACTTGACCATGATTCAAAATAACAAGGTTAGAGGCCAATACCCTCGTTTTACTTTACAGTGCGACGGTAATAAACACTCACTCACTCCACGCAAATTGCTGTGGATTGAACAGAATAGTCAAGCAAATGAAATTAGTTTTAAGAAATTGCTGATTTATGGTGTAACGGTTTCCGCCTCGCAATTTCAAAAGCGGCATCCGTATGTTGATAACATTACACCTACCATGTCCCCACATGTGTATCTCTAAAATATTGTGTGGTCCTTTCATCTAACATCGCACAGAAAACTGATCAACGTGAAAAAATAACACTTCTTGCTAGCCGGAAACCCCGAGTGTAATTTTGGGCGTAAAAAGCTACCCCTACTTCAACAGAGTGAGAAGACAGTCCGTTTTGACACTGGAAAGAACGGTTGTGTTTTCCTTCTCCTTCCTTAATAACATATTCCATAGAATGGAAATAGTCAATAATGTGAATAACTTGCTACCAACTACACACACTAAAATTAATAGCTGTGAACAAAATAAATCATCCATTAAAATTCTTAACTCCCACGCTATCCATCCATTTTCTTAAACACCACAATAGCTGCCTCAATCTTCATTTCATCAATCAAAATTTATTTGAAAATCAAAAAATGTAATCGAAAGTGTTGCGTTACCTAAAAATTTTCGTAACAAACCATTTTAAAGTCCATTCGATGGATCTCAGTGGGGGAGAATATTCCATGTAGATGAGCGAATAAAATATCAAGTTCAAGAACAATGACGAGGTGACAAAAGTGGAAGAGATGCTCATTTTTGCTGTTGAGTTTAACGACTTCAATGAACTCCGTAAATTTCCGGCACTTGGAGAATAAAAAAGCCTCCTGAAGTGGAACGAAGCGATAAAATGTTGACAAGCGAGCCAATTAACGCCTCTAATATTTTTGGGCCCATATTTTAAAGCAGGAACACTTGTCTGATTGTAGAAAATTTTTATTATTTGGAGTATGGTTCACGGAACACGAATCTTCCAAATTACAGTATCCAAAGGTAAAATCCACAGGTATTTTTAGAATTTTATCTTCTCTTGAACAAATGTATCGACTATATGTAGAAAACAGTATTCAATGTTACAACAGGTGTTATTATTTTTTTATTTATATATAGAGAAAATTAAAGTATATATATATATATAATTAAACTGGTAACAAAAAGAAACTAATGATTATGTTAAACATACAAACAATAGTTTTTTTTAGTTAGGTTAATGTAAATGACAAAAATGCTTGTTTCGACTAATTTGTAGCGTGATTCAATTAAAAGAATGAAACACTCAAAAAGTTTTGATAATTTGTAAAGAGTTATTTTTATTAAAATTAATTTTCTCTACAGCTCGACATTTAAAGAAATTAATTCAATATATAATATGTTAAAATTTTCAAGTTAACTAACATGATTTGGCTTCCCAATATTTTTATTCTTATCAAAATTTTCAATACACGACTTGTATCTTTAGCACATTGAATTTAGTTCGTGATTTTAAATTATTAAAAGAAAAAAAAAAGAATCAGCATTTATTTTAATACACTTTTTTGTACATTAACTATCTTTTCTATTCAGATACCTGAAAATACTAATCTATAATTATCATAAAGATATTGATATATGTTCAAGGTAGTTTATTCTAAATATTAAACTCACAGAACGAATGTATGTTTTAAAAAATTATTTTAATGAAGTTAACTCATTAACACATAGTGTCCTATTATAAGGACACCTTGTAAGTGTCTCTTAAAAGTAAATTATTAAAAGTTGTAAAACGACATTAAAAGTAATTATTAATTAATTATTGAAAAATTAAACTATTTATATGCCTTTTGATTTATTCGAAAATTTATAGGTGATTTTTGAGATTTTAGCAAAGCAAAATCACTAAATAAATTAAATGGGCGCTAATGGCTAGAATCAATATTTTGTGAATAAAATTTGCTTGCTATATTTTGTGTTTCAGTAAATTTGACTAGAAAAATATCATACTGTCTATATGTATATACCAGTAACCCTAATTTTATTTTTATTGCCGAAAAGGAAAGATAGTAGAAAATAAACTTTAATAATAGATCTCAATTAATTTAGAATAGTTATTGAGTTCAAGCTATTAATTGTTTCAAAATTATAATTTGGGAAGTGATTTAGGAACTTTCTCCCTAAATAATATATAATGTCTGAATAAAAACCTGAAAAAGGTATATTAGATCTCTGTAGGATATGATTTTACGAAGTCTTAGTCACAGGTTATTTTTATATGAAAAGAATAACCATATATGTGTTTATCACATTTATTACTAGAATAGAAAAAATTATGAAGCATATGTAATGTTAAATAATTAACTTATATTCATATATATACTAATCCCCGCCAGCTTACTCGTGCTGCAGCAACTTCTGTTAAAACAAACAGCTAATTAAGAGACTTTGTATTTATAATCTCTAATTCTCTCTTTTATATATTATTTTTGCTTTTTTTATTCTTTATAATACTAATCTGACTATGAAAAATAATTGAACGTTTAAAATTTTGGATGCAATTTTTTGTTTCAAAATAAACTTCAATTTTGCTTTAAAAATACGTTTTTTACTCTTTGGTAGCCCTTTTTAATTCATTTTTTTCTTATCTTTTACGTAATTTATGAAAAGAAAAACTTTAAATAGTAAAAAAAAATTTAAAATGGCAGCTAATCATGTTTAAAAATAACACACGTTCACATTATTCAGTTTTATTTCCGTTTACATTTATATACCTCTTCCATACTGTCTTATAAACATACACTTTTATAATACCAAAATGAATTGAAAATTTGAATATTTAAAAAAACTGACACAGACAGTTTAAAAATTCAAAATATGATACTAGCAGCCTATCTAAATGAACCTGAAAAGCTTTCTACAAATTATCTGCTTTAACAAAATTATTATTAAAACTAATCAAAACGTATTTTGTGCATAAGTAATACAATTTCTTTGAATATTTTTACAATTTTAATATGCTACATGATGTTCAAAATGCAATTACGGATTTATTGCAATAAATTTCTTTTTGAAGTTTCAAAATCTGGACAGAGCAATTCACAAATGTCCCCTATAAATATTACCGAAATATTTTCTTACAGTCATAATTTAAAAACAGCTATGTTATAATTTATCAATCAAATTAAAGATGTAGAATGAACAACTGGAATTTTTTCCTATAAAACGAGTTAAAATATACCTTATGTGAATCATATACACATTAGCATTTCGTGTATTTTTGTGTGTAGTCTCATTAAAAAATGATATGATTAAAATAGTTTTGAGGTAAGCAGATTCAAGAGAAGATGATATTGTAATCCTTTAAATCCAGTATACACCAATCAAAATAGAAAATAAACTTATTAAAAATCAAATCATCCAAAAAACGACTTTTATTCTTAAAATATTCAAAGGCTATATCACTCTTGAAAATTCAGAGACCACAAATAATTTTTTAACTAATACTTGATATGTTATACCGAAAATTATTATTAGTAAAAGTTAAATCCAGTATAACTGTTAATTATAAATTGTTACATTGTTAAGCACTAACAAACAAAAACAATGTTACGATTTCAAAAGTTTTTTTAGAAGGAGCCAATTAAAACAATGAAAAAAACCAACCTTGACATATACCGGTTACTTGAACTAATTTAGACTGCTCGTCGATCATTTGGTCGATGGACAAGTTAGAAGCAAAAAAAATGTCATTGAACACTGTACGTCAGCTCTTTGAACCCTTAAGAGAAGGTTTATAACTGGAATTATCTGGAATTGTACAGAGTAAACATCAATAATTTTTCGAAGGTTTTCCAGCCTAAATTTCATCAGTCCAAGTATCATCTTAACAGGTTATTTCGCACCCTCTGGTCAAATACTTTAACTTTGATGAGAAAGAAATTTCGAAGTTTCTCTTTACTACGAAATATTCTTGTGAGGCGACTTGTACGTGAGTAACATGTCAATTTACCGTGATAGGAATGAGTAACATGTCAATTTACCGTGATAGGAATTCCAAAATTTAACCTTTAAAAAATGTTGTTGTTTTGTCTTGTTTAACCGTTTTGGCAATGAAATTAGCTACTTAAAACCGTTAAAGCCAAATGATACAAAGAATGAGATTTAATCTCAGAATATATTTTCAAATAGAAAAATATTGTTTCAATATTAATATAAACTCGAGAGTTTTAGCAAAAATCTACCCATTTTTAAAAAACTAGGTCCTTTAAATTTAGAAGCATCTTTAAATGAGCAAATATTTAACATTAACAATTTAAAGTAAGGTACCTATTTAGCATTCTAATATAAGGGAAAAAAGACATGAACCACTTTTTATGAAAGAAAAACTTTCAATGTAAAAATACAAATAAAATTGGCTGGAATGGTAAAATGTTTTGGGTAATTACATATTATACCGTCGATAAATTTCATCAAATTAAAAGACGTCGCCAAATGTCGCTATATAAAACCAATCATAAAAAGCGTTCCCATGCACGTTCTAACAAGTTATAATATCGATTACTGCATTTTTTGAATCAGTGGTGTCGTTTAGTTTTAATGAATTTGGTCGTATAATAACGTAATATAATAACGTATAATACATTAGTATCCAATGTTGCTCTTTACACTCTATAGTGAATTCTCCTATATTAATATCATATTTGTTCTCTAGTGAAGTACAAATATGATATTAATATAGGAGAATTTTCTACCTGAAAAACTAGTATCCTTTCAGACCTCATTAAATGGAAACAACATTAAGCAATGTCGTTGTATAACACATACATGAAACTTATTAATTGTTCTTTTGAAATGTGAGACAAAAAAATCACTAAAATTACACTTTTACTGAAGAATATAAAATAAATTTAAGTTAAGAAAATGTGTTACTGCAACTACAGCTTATAGGATTAATCTAAAATTGTTTAAAATTGAATCTATATCAACCATAATTTTTCATTTTAATTCAGTTGTAAACAGCACATCTAAGCATATTATAATTTTAGCTGAATCTCTGGTATACTTCTTACTTGAAATATTCAAGTAAAAAAAACACTGCAGATCCTCATATTTCATGCGGCATCATGATGAGTTTACTTTCATTTCCTTTTAACGGTACGTAAAGCTATTAATTGAAACACAAATGATACGGAAGAAATAAATTTTCATTTCATTTAATCTATTCTACATCGATTTATAAATAGCACTTTCTTTGTAAAAAAAGATTTCAATAAATTTTAACTTTTCAATGAAATTAAAATGAATAAAAACGAAACTTTTAATAAAAAATGAAATAAAGATTTTTTTAAAAGGTTTTAGTGACTATGTTGCCTTTAATACATGAGATATTTTCTTTCAGTCGGAATTTCACCTATAATTTCATATTCTTCCTTACACAAGATATTAGAGATAGAAAATACCGTAAAATCCGGTGCATAACGCGCACTTTTAACTCAAAAAATTAGATCGAAATAAACGGGTGCGTATTATACCCCGGGTATAAAAATGATAGCTTTAAAAATAAAAGAAAAATGATCGTAGAAAAAAATTAAAGCTTCTACATATATATCGCGAAATAATCTTTATTTAAAATAAATGACATTCCTTATGAATTTAAAGGGTTGTAGTTCTAGAAGTATATTGTATTTTCCAAAGCTTTGAAACATGAATCAAATAAATGATTTTAAAACATGTAAGATCCTTATACCCATACATTTCAGGTTTCTTCGTAAAAAGGGGGGTGCGCGTCAGACGACGAATATACCTAAAAATTAAAAATTGCAGCCTGAAAATATACGCCGGATTTTACGGTACATTAAATTATAAATCATAATTTGTTAAATATAAATTATTTATTTTAGTCAGAAATTAAATATTAAAATATCAATAAAATGCTGGAGAATGCATAATTTTTTTAAAAAAAATAACTTATCTGACAGAAATAAGCTAAAACCAGAGATTATATTGAAAGATGATCTAGCATTGTCAAAAATTCCCTGACAGCAAAAATCAGCTGATCAATTATCCCTGATTTTCAAACATTGACAGTCATCAATCAAATCGAACATTAAACAAAGTTGACACACTTAACTCTTAAGCATATATATAATTCTTTGTCTTTTATTTATTTATTATTTTTTATGGAGGAATCCCGAGTCAGTCTGCGGCACATCCGAAAGGAACAGGTGCAACTGTGAGGTGCAAATACGGAAGACGTTCGTTAGACACCTCAAATCAATCCCTTTCAAGTTCACGACCTCATTGAGTTCATCCCAATTGCGGTCACGACGAAAGGCAGGGAAAATGGGGAACATCCTTTTTTTACTTGTTCCTTTTAACATTGCTCTTCATAAGGTTCTGTTCTTCAAAGCATGAAATTAAATACGAAAAATAATAAAAGGAAAATTTCAATACGTCAAAGATGTTTTCATACTGAATACCACGTATTCTCATTAAATAGATTCATGTTCCGAATATTAGATTGAAGAGATTTAATCAGTTGTACGAGACAAAATAGCAAAGAGGATTTAACGGTATACATCATGCTTTTATTCTTTCCTGTCATTGAAATCGTCACATAGTTTACTACGGAAAATTGCCGTCTAAAAAGGGTTAGCATTATTGTTCCATGAATCATATTTGAAATGAAATGTCATCACGGTGAAAAGAAGATTACTTTTTATTCCTAAGTACCAAAATGCTTTGTTGAAAAGATAAATTATAATTAGCTCTCATTACTATTTGAATTTTACATAAGATAATTTTGAATATGCTCCTTAAAAATGCATGACCTCGTTTGATTTGATGTATTTTTACTTAATATTTTTTTAACCTAGCCGCCTATTCATGCAGACTTGATATGCTAAATCGCTGTTGTATCACATTGTTGTATGAATAAAAATATCACGATTTAAAAGATTTTTAGAAATTTTTTAACTAACATTCGAAAAAAGATTAACGATGATTAATAATTAAAGATGAAAATTTTATGCTTTAATACTTTAGGCATACCTATAAAAATGAAGTACTTCAAACACGCTGATAAAAATAAAGTACCTCAAAGAAAGGTCTATAAAAGTAAAATACTTCAGTAAAATAATTCATAATCTTCTTTTCTTCATCGAAAGAAAAAAATCATACAGAAATATTCTTTTTTGGTATACAAAAGATCTGTTTATTCGGAATGTTTTTTAAAGAGATTGAAACGAAAATTGTGAAGAACTTCATCCACACATATAAAAATGAAGTGCTTGAGACATACCGATAAGAATGAAGTACCTCAGTCAAGTAAAAAAAAAATAAAGTACTTCAGACATGCTTGTAAAAGGAAGGTAAATAAGTATACTTTTTTATATATAAAACATCTATAGACTCGATTTTTTTAAAGTAAGTGGAACAAAATTATTTACCTAGGTAAAATTTAATAATAAAATGCCCTTTTTAAAAATTAAAGTATATAATGAAAAGGGAGAAATAATAACTGAATTTCAATTTCAAGATAATTTCTAAGAATATCAGATAATTTTATAGATAAAAAATATTATTTTACAAAATAATACATAAAAATAATTTAATGGGTTAAATGTATTATGATATTAATGGACAAAAACCTACAAATTCTTTCAATAAATCATCAGACAAATATAACTTCAAACGAAAAATTGATATACAGTGGACCTCAAAAATGTTCGTACACTTACAATTTCCTATCAAATTTAATGTTTTCGACTAATAAAAATTAATATATTGTAATTGTAATTTTTTTATGATATCTGCAACTTGTTCTTAATAGAATAACATAATTAATTTTTTAAAAATAATATAACTATTATTTTCAAAAATTAATAATCAAAAAGCTATTGAAAAATTACGCCACAAAAGTCTTCGTACACCTAACAAAAATCTCAACTTAGCTGTAAATATTGTATTTTTTTCTTACTTTAGTATTTAGTAGGATATCTTTTAGTGCCCACAGTAACTTTTAAATGTTTTGGTATAGATTTAATCAGTTTTTTGTAATTTCTGCATCGGTTTTCCACCATGCTTCTGTTATTATTTTTACTTCCCATTATGTGTTTATATGTAGTGTTTTCTTTTTTTAAAAATAAAATTCTTACCAAATATGTTCTACTGTGCTAAATAAACTGATTGAGGAGGTATTTTCAGAATTTTGGACAGTTATAGAGACACCAGCGGCGTACATTGAGAGCAGAGCGTCATTATCCTGTTCAAAAATGAAGTAGTCTCCTATATCCAAATTTTCGCCGTATAATTCAAAATTTCACTTTAAAATATTTAAATAGAGCTGATGATTCACAATACCATCAAAAAATACCAAATTACCTAATTTTGAGGCCAATTTGCACCTCAACGCAAGAACACTTCCACCTCCATGGTTCATTAATCCAATTTGATTCTTGAGATTAAGCTTCAGAACATTTAAAATTGACATCAAATATATCGGAATGTCAGAAAATTAAATATTTTTGGTTCTGATGCGAATATAAAAGTTTGTAAATGAAAAAAAATGAGGAATTTAATCCCATGAACTTATGTGGAACAAGAACTCCTCCACCTCCATGCTTCAGCATGGAGATGGAGAAGTTTTTGCGTGCGGGTGTAAATCGACTTTAAAATTAGGTAGTTTGGGTTTTTTAAGGTATTGTGAATCATGAGCTCTATTTGAATATTTTAGAGGAATTTTAAATTAGCCGCTCAAAATTTGGATATTGGAGACCACTTCATTTTTAACAAGGTAATGACACCAAGCTCACTTCTCTCAATGTATGCGACTGGTGTCTCAAGAACTGCCTCAAAATTCTGAAAAAATCTCCTCAATCAGTTTATTTAACCCAGTAGAGCATATTTGGTGAGAATTTTTTTTTAAAAAAAAGAAATCGTGACATATAAACACATGATGGGAAGTAAAAACAATAATAACAGAAGCATGGAGGAAAACCGATGCTGAAATTACAAAAAAAAACTGATTAAATCTATACCAAAATATTTAAAAGTTTTTGTGGACACTAAAAGATATCCTACTAAGTACTGAAGTAAGAAAAAAATACAATATTTAAAGCTAAGTTGAGATTTTTGTTAGGTGTACGAAGACTTTTGTGGCTTAATTTTTCAATAGCTTTTTGATTATTAATTTTTAAAAATAATAGTTATATTATTTTTAAAATATAATTATGTCATTCTATTAAAAACAAGTTGCAGATATCATAAAAAATAACAATTACAATATATTAATTTCTATTAGTCGAAAACATTAAATTTGATAGGAAATTGCAAGTGTACGAACACTTTTGGGGTCCACTGTAATTAGAAAGAATAATAAGCATTCATACAAATGGAATACAAACATAGCTTTATTATTTTGAGAAAAAATACTAAACTCGTTAAAATTTTGTAAACAACTAACATTAAAATAGTGCCCTAATTAATAAATTAAATTAGTAGTTTATTTTCATTTCTCTCAAACTTTTTTAATACTTTTTTTTCATAATGCAATATTTATTAAAATAAATAACCCGGAAATAAATACAAGGTCAATTTTCAATTGAAAGTAGTGAATGTAAAGTAAGTAAATTATAAAAAAGTGTGATGTTTCTGTTATTTTAACATCATACAAATGTATCACTTTTTTCACAAAAATATATATAAGAATACATTTATGAATACCCTTATATTCTGTTCATAATAATTATTTATCAGAATATATAATAATTATTTTCTAATTATCCATTAGAATATGTATTATAATTCTATTCTATACTCTTATATAATTATTTATTAGAGTGTATTTTTATCTGCAATTTACCTTATTACTTAATATTAAATTAGATAATTTTTCAGCGAAATAAGAAATATATTTTTAATATTTATATACCGAAGTATTTTTATGTCATTACAATTCATTTCTTTTCATAAAATACAAAAATATCAAAAATTCGGACAATCTAAAACGGATGTTATTTTACCCAATCTTTCTCAGACAGTATAATTTGATTTGAGCTTACATAAATAAGAGTTTAGTTTTTGAAGTCAGTACTACGCAAAAAACAATTTTAAGAAGCCAATGGGTACGTAGAAAAAAATAATAGAAGAAAAAAAAATTGATTTCTTTCCAAAACAAATTTCTAGAATAAATAACTTTATCGACATTCCAGTTGGAAAAACTTGCAGGAAAATTCGAAACATCTTTAAATACAATCAATAGCTTGAAATTCAAAACAGAGTATGAGACTCAAAAAAAAAAAAAAAAAAAAACTGCCAAAACTTTCAGAATAGCTGCACAGAATTCCTTAAAAATCATAGATAAGCAAATCAAATTGGAAATATTTTATATATATATATATGTAACTTAAACAATTTAAAAAATTGAAGAATTTTTTATACATACCTTTTGTTTATAGAAGAAAAGTAAAAAATAGTAAAATGCTTGCTCTGTGTGTGTGTGCTACGTAAAGTAAAGCTCTCTTAAAGAGAGCAAATCCATTTGAATAATGTCTAATCTCAGTTTAACTTTTCGGTTTTAAACTGTGACGTCACATCTCGTTTTGACTACTTCAAGAACTGGAGACACGCCTCTCGCACATACCTTATTAGTGGATAATTGAAAACTTTATGTACCCACACACGCCTCTTTTCAAAATATGACTTGAAATGTAAACAACAAGCTATATGTATTTTGGGAATATATTGCGATGAAGGGGTTGACTGGAGATAGTGATACCGGCACGCAATATTGCATGTTACAGTAATAAATAAAAGTTTCGAGAGAATTTTTAGTGGATGTGAAACTACATGCTTGATTACATTCTCCCATAACATTTACCTACATTTATTTATAAATCTATTTTTATCTCTATTAATTTATTTGGATTTTTTACTGTCATGCTATTGGGAACAAATAAACGAAAATCCAAAAATTAAAAATGTTTTTTGATTGAGTACGTGCAATTATGTACATATATTTAGGTTGTGTACATATAAGGCTCTGATGCTTTCAAAAAAAATTATATTCAAATTACGTTGATCAGTTAATTTTAGAGGTCCTTGTTGCAAAAATAACATAAAAGTTTGCAAAATTTTATCCCTTGTATTTTATTTAGATTTCCTTTTTAATTTCTGGAATTTGATATATGAAAAAAGTAGGTAAATCTTATATATTATAATAACGCACATAAATATTAAATGTACTTACATAAATGAAATATCATCTATGGAAATAGAGCAAAGTAATAAAAAAACATAGGAACATATTACATTTAACCTTCTTGTGTCGTAATGGCTTCTTTTAAAAGGAAATCAGAATAATTCGTTATTTAATAAAATGTTGCGGGTTTTTTTTGTAATTTTTAATGAAATTATAGATGGATACACAGGTGGCTTTAGATTTCGTTTGTGAGTTTATATGTTTGTCGAACAGAAATAAGATTTTTATTGATAATAATAGAAAGATAACGTAAATTTAAAGTAAAATATAAGCGCATTTCTTTAAAAAAAATGGAAAATTTATTAAAGAATTTGAATTAGGTTATCCCGCGAAGTTTCCTCTCAGAACTAACTTGGGGTTGTTTTCTTTAAAGCTTCATGAGAAACTTAACTGCCCCCCCCTCTTACTGTGGAAACGTTAAATGAAGATGAGTTTAGTACATATAGCAAGGGTTTTATGAGCTTTACGAGGTTATGTGATATTTACAGGGCTGTGTAAGATATTTATTTTAATAGTTTTATTAAGGGTTCCTTTTTCCTAAACCTAAGCGTTTATCTACTATTAAAGTTATTCATATGGTGGGATTGTCCGACCAGCTTACATTTGGATTCGGATTTAGCTCGTCTTTTCCAATGAGAAACATCATCAATTTATTAAAGAATCAGCGTGTTGGAGATCCAATAATTCTTTTGAAGATTATAAATAAACGCATTTTAATATATTTAGATTTGGAATTGACAAAAAAAATTCTACTTAGAGTGAATTATTAATTATTTAGATTGAATTGATTAAATTGATCTTTTCCCCGTAATTTGAGTTTACCAAATAATGAAGTAAAGTTTTAGTTAATTATTTGGTTGTGTGATTATTTTTGATGCTATGTATCATCTCGACTACTCCTAATATCATGTCGTATTCGAGTCGCAATCTTGCGAGTAAGAAACCCGGAATTAGTTAGTATGACTTTGGGAATATCACTACAAATTGATACATTTTTTCAGGCAACTAAGGGCAAAAAAAATCTTTTTAATGGGAATAAGTGACTACTGTAGCAAAGTGGCAAATTCGAGGTCGACTTTGTAGAGTCGGGCGTTGGAATCCTGCAGGAACACCCGCCGTATTAGAGGAGCAGATGCATGTTAAATTTATCTTGGCTCAAAGTCATTACGTTTGTGTGGTGTAGAAGTTTGGAGAGAAGGTGACAGCTTAGGTTTCATTCTCTTCACTTGACCTTGGTTGAAAATTACGAGGTTTTGTCACAATAGCCCTCGTATTGAGCAGAGTGAAATGTATGGTATTACAAACTTTGTTTCATTTTGCTTTTCCGTTTTATTGTCTGTATTTTCCTACTACTTGTTAAGATGATTATCAGATAAAAATAAGTACACAATAGCTTACTGTCGATGATGCAGATAAGTAATAACAATTTTCTTCCAGAGGAATTAAGATAAAAACTTCCCTTAATTCTGGAATACATATTGTTTTTAAAATATAAAGTTTTTGAAAAGAAGAAAATAAAGGAAAAATTTTAAAAAAAGAACCGAGTTATTGATAAAATTATACACAATATCAGATAAAAAATAAATACACAATAGCTTACTGTCGATGATGCAGATAAGTAATAACAATATTCTTCCAGAGAAATAAGACAAAAACTTCCTTTAATTCTGGAATACATATTGTTTTTAAAATATAAAGTTTTTGAAAAGAAGAAAATAAAGGAAAAATTTTAAAAAAAGAACCGAGTTATTGATTATATATTTATATATGTATACATATAGGTAGTTTCGTTGCAAGAGCCAAATTTGGCTATGCTGCTCCAAAAACAGAAATAAGAGAAAAAATTAATATTCAATTATCAAACGATCTGAGTAATAATCTAAAGATGTGCCCAAGATATTTGTCATTAAACTGAATTTAAGTGCAATATTTCGAAGGAAAAGTTTAAAACGTGTTAATGATAAGGTTTAGACTGTTAACATTGTTTTTTCGATCTATATCTTTCCATTCAAATCCAGTAATTTTCTTGAACATTTTTAAAAAGCTAAATATCTTCACCTTTTTATCTGAATTTTTCAATAAAACTCCATTTAAGAAGATATGGTTTTACCTTACAGTAATCAATAGTTGTAACACAGTAAACTACATCATACCGTTCACTTCACCATATAATAATAGAGAATCATCTCATCGAATTCTCTGACCAGTAACTTTTTATGAAAATAAGTACATATTATCTTCCGAAATAAGCTACAAAAACTTTTACTTTTTTCTCATGTAAATAAGACGATACTTTCATGCATGAAAGATAAACGATCCAAGAACGTTGTGAACAATGTCTTTTGATGCGCTTCGTTGAAAATCCTATTCCTGTAAGATTCTATATCTCAGAACAGTTTATTCAACAAAGACAATTTAAACCGCAACATTAAATCATTTAAAGAAAAAAAAAGATAGTATCGTTATCATGTAGGATGATACCGTTAGCTAACTGCTACAACGTATCATTATAGATAAAACTAGTTCTGAATGTCGTTACTTTAGGTTTATTGTGTACCCGTAGGCATACAAATCGTTAGTTTAATTATGTCGGTATTGATAGTTTTATGCGTTTTGCTTCTTTATTCAGAATACTTTCACTTAGCTGTCAAACTTTAATATTAATCTATATTTTATGTGTGTGAAAATTAATTTTGATTTTCTTTTCTTTTGAAGTTTTACTTTTCTACTGAGAAATGTGTTTGACATGGTATGACAAATATATATATGTATACATATATATTTAATGACGCAAAATTTGTTTTATATGTGCGTCTTACTTATTCAAAATTGCAAGCCAACAACAAATCTTTCGAATAGCAATTATAATATGAATTATTATACCGTATAATCCGGCGTATAACGCGCACTTTCAACACAAAAAATAAGATCGAAATTTACGAGCGAGCGTAACACATCGGGGGTATAAAAATGATAGCTTTAAAATAAAAAAAGAAATAATAATGGAATTAAAATTAGACTTTTACATAGATCAAAATTCTGTTTATTTAAAAGAAATGACTCAATTAATAAATTTTAAAGGGTGTAGTTTTAGAAGTATAATATTTTTTTAAAAAACTGAGATAATACATTGAATAAATGATTTTAAAGAGTAAGAGTATTACATACATATACATTTCAAGTTGCTTCGTAAGAAAAAGGGTACTCGTTATACATCAAATATAACCAAAAATTAAAAAAAATGCTATTTGAAAGTATAGGTGGGTGTTACACGCTAGAATATATGATATATGAATTCTAGAATTCTACTATAAAACATATAGAAACATTATTGAAATTAATCTTATGGGTTGAGTGAGTGAATATTAACGTCGCTCTTTTAATATCAGCTACACGAGGGCTTTGGGCGACGGACCTCGTAGTTTTGACCATGGTCAAACCACAAACAGGACGCCTGAGCTGGAACCCCCTCTCCTAACTACCACACCAACGGAAGGACGTGCAGATTTTACGTGCATCGCTCCCCTACATAGTACTGAGCTCGAACTCATGACACATCAACCACGAGTCCGTTACCTTATAATGTGTTTCAAGTTTACTGCGTGTCATGAAACATACAAAATTCTTCACACTAAGTTAATTTAATATTCTGTTTGTAAAACTGAATATCATATGAGATAAGTTTAAAAAAGCCATATTGTTTTACGTAACAGCTGTCTGTTTCTTTATTGTTGTAACACATGATGTTGATTCTTAAAAAGCATTTCTAACACATTTAAAATAGTTCTCATTGTTTTTGTAACCATTCCTTAGAGGAAGTGAATTTACTAAAATGTAAAATAAGTGCATATTTGTAAAATAACTACATCCTTATATAAAATAACTTTCATTTGTCTCAGTAGCCTTCTAATGCAATTGTTTTATTTTTTCAGAAAAAAATACCCACTTATATATACGTTATTATTACGTTTATTTTATTTACCTTTGTTATAATTGTTTGTGAATAGCTGTATCTTTAAAAACGGCTAAGCTAGTGTATATATGGTCTTTTAATTAAATTGAAATGAAGAAAAATATAATGGGACGGGATATATAAACAAGGACATAAGTGAAAAATTTTAAAGCTTTTGATAAGCAGATTAAAATGTTATTAAAATTGATCGATTGGTAAAGAAAAAATTACTTGCAATTTAAACTTTGACAACAATAAAAACCTGATTTTTCGCTTTTTTCGTCTATTATAGAATATATAATTACTTAGAAATAAAATCAAGGTTCTTGAATAACTGTATGCCATTTAGCGTAAAATAGTCATAAAAGTATTAGTTTGTGGTTATATTGGCTCTTATATTTTTTATTTATTGATAAAACAACAGTTATATATACCATAATTAGCCTCAAAGTTGACTTAAGAAAGTTCATTCCATAAGTCGTGACAGATACATTTATAGAAAGATCGCATATTGTACAATATAAATTAGTTCAATAAATAATACTATTTACTTTAACTTTATTTTGAACTTAAAATGCAATAATATGTAACAAAAATAAAGTAAAGTACATAGTCATATTTTAAATCACTTTCCAATAAAAATATCTCTTTCTTTATGATTTATATACAGTTATATCGATATTGTGATTTATAATGTTGTATAAATTTCGTACATTTTAAACAGATAAATTGATTTTACATTATTATAAGTTACACGATTAATTAAAAACAATTCATCAGTGAGGAGTAGTAATTAAACATGGTCAACTCAAATCATTATAAATTTGCTTTTTTAAAACTCATGTTTACAGTGTATTGTAACGATCAAGACAAAATTTTCAGTGAAAACAGAAAAACGAACTACCTTTCAAATCTGTTTCTATTAAAAATGTTATATTTGATTTAGAAATACTTTAAATTGTATCTTATTTTAAAGTAATAGAATTACCAATGATAATTTTCAACTACCTTCTGATAAACTTCTTATTTCCCACATTACAGCTTACAGATGAAAATTTAGCTAAAACACTTAGTAATTAAAGGAAATAGAAAATTTCATGCACACCGGTGAAGCAATTTATGATGCGGTGAATTTTGGACAGTTTAAAGATTGCCTATGTAAATAAAGGTCTTTAACGTCTGAGTTAGATAGCAATAACACAAAATAAGTAAACAAACCATAAATGGACTTATAAATTTAAAAAAAAACTGTCCTAAAGTTTTTTAAAATGGGTTATTGAGATGAAATATTATTTACATGCAAATTTATAAAGTAACAATCTTACATTAAAGTATCAGTTTTCTGTTCTGCGGTAAATATGAGCTTTTATTTACCACTTCTCAACATAAAAATCATCAATCAACCTCTTTATACAAATAGCGACTTCTACTATAGATTAATTTATGGATGGCATATCATAAATATCCTAGTCTAAGTCTAAGATACTTGAAGTTATAGAGTATTCGATTGTTACTAATAGTTGGATATCCTTATTTTTTTGATTTTTTTGTTTGTTTTTAAATGAAAAAAATCAACAAAAATGCGTAAATAAATGTAACAGAATGGTGTTTTCATAAATTAAGGATTCATTCAAGTGGCATAATGGGTATTTATAATGGGGTTAGAGTTTCTATTGCCTAGTTTCACAGCCTGTGGTATAATCAGAAGTTTCTGACAGGAAGCCGGTATTATACATCTCTTGACAAAAGGATGTATTTGGAAACGGTTTATATTCTTCTCATGGATTCCATCATTGGTACTGTATATTAGTTTTATCAATTCAAGTAGTGTTGCTGTCTTCAAGAAACATAAAAGTATAAAATTCCCATCCCATTACTGAAAAATGTTTGAAACATTTTTATATGTTAAAGTAAAGCAAAATAAATAAAATGGTTCCATAGATTATATTTATTTAAAATCAGGAATGTATTAAGGAGAATATCCAATTAACTTTTAAAATCACCTAGTCTTACAATTACAGAATAAAAAGCATATTTTGAACACTTTTATGTAAGAAATTCTAGGTTATACATGCCTTGTTTTGTCTTCCTTAATAAATATATAGAGAAAGGATTACTTTGTTATACAATTTGATTACTTTCACATAAATCATTTTTTTTCAAGTAAAATGTATTTTTTATTTCGTCTCTTAAATTTTGGCCAAATGAGTTTTTAACTATACATGCTAAATTTAAAAACATTATTTTATCATATTTCCAAAATCTAAAAATGATTAGTACATATTTGTATCATATAACCGTAGAAACGTATCTATTAATGATAGAATTTCTTTTTTTATATTTGAAGAATTGATACAGAGTAAAAACAAACTACATTTGACTATATGCATGTATATATAATCTAAATCTCCTGCTGAAACAATTATTCAAGTTGGAAGTTTCTTTAATATTGGGATAAGGCATCTGTACCAATAATGAATATCCTTAATACAGTAAAAGGATTCAAATAAGTGGTATGCATATATTTTTTCCGAAAGCAATAAATTAATCTCCTCAAAAAAATTTAACTTCACATTGGCGATATATTTCAACGAAATTGTTTAAGGTATATTTTATACTAACGTTATTAAAAATATTTTGATGAAATCTTTGTAACAATACATAATACATTTTTATCATACATAAATGTATTAAAATTTGAAACATAATTTCAATACAAATTTAATTTCTTAGTCAATAAAATTATTCAAACATTTTAAGATTAACAGTTTAGTTCAATTTTAAACAATTCCTTAACAACAGAGCACTTAGTGCTAGGAATATACATTTTGCTATTATAATATTTTGCTCTTTTTTCAAAATGATTTCAGGTAGTTACGCACGTGCATAGAATGTTAAAATGCTTTCTAACTAAAACGTTTAATATAAGTACCATATAATATATTGATCGTGTCTACAACATAAAACTTAAATTTCAACACGTGAATTTTTTAAATGATTATAATAATTAAAAATTAAGTTGATATAAATAACAACCTTTATATTAATATCAAAAAATATATAAGTTATAAGTTTATAGACTATTTAAATGAGCTATCTAGAGATAGTTTCCTCATATTTATTACATATTCAAATCTCTGGTGGCATGTTAAATGTTAAGTTATTCATCAATATTTTGTAAGAATATATAATTGCTTTAGTAACTCAATATTTTTCTGAAATTTTACTACTGCTGGTTGAAAGAGTATCCAAAGAGTATCAGCTCTTAAATTCTGCTTATAAAAATGCAATATAAGTACACTAAATACTATATAATATAAAAAGAACCATGTAGTATTATCCCGGTTAATATATTATAAATTAAATAATTGTCTTAATTACATATATTAAATGAATGTTTAAATACCTGTTAGCTACGGAAGTACTTAAATTCGGTTTCGGATGCACTCGTAGGAATATGTAGAAAAGTGATATGAGTATCAAAACACTATGCTGAGAATAACTGTACCAAACACTATGCAAAGCACATGCCCCTACGCCTATCAGGCACTCACTGTCAATGGTCAATACACTTACCCGTTTGCTTATAAGAGGCGCAAGAAGGACCGTGACATCCTCTAAAAGCTGTCCAAATAAATGCTAGTTGCTTACGTAGTGGAAAGTATAGCCTAGTTCCGCATTCGGATGTTCTGACCGGTTGCTGGAGTTTGGAGCATTGACTAACGAAATCTACCTTCCAGGGGGAAAGAGGAAGGGGAAAAATTAAACTAATAAAAAAAAAGGAAGTATCAAACAGAACATCCGAAAACTTGTTCCTTCAGAACTGTTCCACTCTGGGAGCAGGGAGGAAATAATGAAGCCTCCAGGGTTCAACTTGAACTTGATTCGAATTTCGAAGCTTTCGACAACGTTTTATTTTTTTTTCCTTCTACATTTCATTCTTCGGGAAGAAAGGTCAGAGTAGGAAAAATAACGTTGGTCCATACTCGGGTAGGGCTATTGAAATGGGTCACCAAGAAGGTATTTTTGTTTAGAACTAAGGTCGCTACTTTCCTATTAGTAGTCTGAGCTGGAATTTAATTGAATGTTTCAATATTACTTTCGGACTCGGAGCGTAACTAAGCTATTGCGTTGTAAACATGTTTATGGAGTAAACACATAGGATGGAGAAGAGAGCTTGTTATGATTTTATAATTTTATTACTAGCGTTTTGTTTTTTAAAAATATAAAATCACAAATACTGCTGTTATAAAGTGATTAAATTTAACGAGAATGATCTTCAATACAATAGCCTATTTTCTTTAACTATTAATTTTGTTTTATTAATTCATTATTATATATTATAAAAGATGTATTAATTTTAAAATGCAGAAAACTTATTCTGTTTCGTTTTACAGTAGAACTTCGTTTATACGAACGTTTATTATCCGGAGCGTCAAATATCCGAACTAAAGTCCGGATATGGTTTTGAACAGTTGCAATGCTCAACATTTGTTTCCTGTGAAGCCAAAAGTGACGGGAAAACCCAGGGTGTGAGATATTTGGGGAATTTCGGTTGTATGATTTGGTAAGCATCTGCGCGGAATATTAGGTTAGTTTGTTTCCAAGTGAGGAGATGTATACGTGCTCTTTTGTTGAGTTTGTTGATGTGGAGACCTGAATGGCATGCGATGCAGAAGACTGTGGGTTTCAAATGCTAAATAATGAAGAGGTAGTGACTTCCGTGCAAAAAGAATCCGACCCTGTCGAGAAAATGAAACGGGTGAAGACGAGGACAACAAGAACGAAAGCAGCAAGGGTCCATAAAATACCGACGCGTTTTTTGTGTTAGAGTGGTACGAACAACAATCAGAGTGATGTCCTACTCAACTCTTGCTGCTGAAGAGATTCAGAGACCTTGCGGCAAAAAAACGAAGGTGTACAATGGAACAGCGAAATATAAGTGATTATTTTTCACAATCAAGATAAAATTGCGACATTTTGCACCTATTTTGCTTTTTCTTCAAGCACTTTTCCGCATGTGATGATTTTCAATATTTGTATAGTGTCCAATATCATATACTGCATAGATGGCATTCGGTTTTCAGTTATCCGAACAATCGCGTATCCGAATGGTGTCCGGTCCCAATTAATTCAGACAAACGACGTTCTACTGTACATAAATTGCCCCGTTTTAAGAAATGCTTATAAAGAGAAAATGTGTGACATTTCATTAAAAGATGCGATAATTTTATGTGTTTGGTTAACCCGAATGAATTTGAAAATATATTGTTCATTTAAAAAGTAGAAAAATTATTTTTATCAGGAATGGTTTCTTGTTTTGCCTCGAGGACCACATTATGGAAACAGGGGACACCGGAGAACTGCACCTTTTTACAATGATTGCATTTATTAAATCTCAGAAGAGATATAAGTTGTTGCATAAAAATCAATAAATATAAGCTAAATAAAATAGTGTCAGTTTTATTCAATCCATTTATTGTGCTTATTTCTCATCTATAGCTTCAACAGTACATTTAATTTTAAATCAGTTTAATGAGATAAATGTACCCTATCTCACCTTTCTTCAATTTTTTTGAAATCAAGAGTGAGGTTGCTTGTTGAAATTCTCATCATAGCCTGCAAGCTAAATTGAGTCTTCGTTTATTCTTGTTGATATTCATGCACGAATAACTTTGCCCACAAATATATGCTGACCCAGATATAGAGAACTTTTCTGTCAATTTGGTTTTATGATTGTCTTGGTGAGGCGGGGAAAAAACTCTCTTTGAAGGTCGCTATTTGTGCACTTTTGATACATGGCAAAATTTTCTTTTGTAAGTTTACCTCCTCCCCAAAGTTTGGATTTTATTTAAGTGTCATATTTGCAGTCATTAGTTATGATAGTACGAGGGTGAGTCGGAAAATAAGTTTCCCCTGTCGACTGTGGTCACAGTTGTGTATGAAAGTCAAAACATAGAATGGGACATTAAAGATAAGACAACTTTATTTTTCTTCATAAATACCAAGTACATTGAGACATTTGTCATACCGCTCAAGAAGCACAGGGCTTTGCATACGGAAGAAGTGTTAAACGGCTTGTTTGACTTCAGCGTTGCTTTCAAAATGCCTTCCGGCGAGATTCTCCTTCAAAGCCGGAAACAGATGAAAGTCACTTGGTGCGAGATTAGGACTGTATGGTGAAGGGTGTAGGCGCTCCCAACCAAGAGTTGCGATATGGTTTTGCATTGTCGTCACCGAGTGTAGGGTCTAGCATTGTCATCCAACAACAGAACGCTAGATCTAAGAAGCCATCCATGCCACTTTTTCCGAATCCACCTGTTTGATCGCGGTCGACCTCAGCAGTCGACGAAACAGCTGATGAACCTTTGAAGACACTGATATACGATTGAATAGAGGTTAACCGTGTCTTATCTTTAATGCCTCATTCTATGTTTTGACTTTCATACACAACTCTGACCGCAATCGACAGGGAAAACTTATTTTCCGACTCACCCTCATATAAAATTTTTTCCCAAATCATATTTTTGTAATTAAGAATTATTCGATTAGAAATTCTCCCCTTTCCTCCGTGTTATTTTGTTTTTGTTCTGGAATCCATAAAATGATCAATGTTGTACTGGTGTAACATAATGTATACACAAATAAATTAAAACATATTTTGATCAAAGGTCATCTGTCTTAAAAAACTTCATAATAAAACAATATTAACATCAAAAGACATGATTGAATATACTCAAATGTATTTTTTTTTATTTCCTTAAAAAATTTTTAAAATCTGTTTTTGTACACTTTTTAACGAATTCTCATTTTTGATATAATAAGCAATAAAATTTAAAACAGACGGTCCCAAACTTTGTCTCATAGACCCCTTGCCCTGTTTTCGTCGTCTGCTTACCTAATTTTGCACATTTTAATTTAAATATTTTTTGACAGCTCGTATAGAGCTACTTACTTTAAAAGATTAAAACTTTTAACTGTAATGAAGTATAACGATTAAAACTTAAGAATCACATGTTAATTAATTTTAAATTTCAATTTAATATTACATAAAATAACTGAGCAGAAAAAAAATGTTTTTAATAGGAGGGGTGAACCAGGCGCTTCAATAACAAATTTTCAACATTTGGCATCAATCTTGTCGATGTCTTAACTCTAATTTCCTCAATTAATAATGCCCACTCTCTCTCCCTCTCTATTTTTTTCAATTGGCAACCACGATGAAACTCTTGCTCCTTAGGAAAAACAATTAAAAAGTGTCTTTCGATATTTCATATTTCGGGGGTAAACATCAAGAACGTGCTTTATAGCTAAAATTGCTGACATCCGTTTCTAAATTTTATTTTAAGATCTTCGTTAGTGCTTATTCTGATCAGTTCCTCTTGTAATATAACATTTAATTTCTCCATGTGACCATATGATTTCTTAGTCTACTGTGGTATTACTATAGTCAAAGCATTCTCAAATGTGGTTTCAAAATTTGAATAGAGGGCATTTAAATGTTAAGCGTATGTTAAAACGTCATCTTCCTGACAGATTGTTTGTGACAAAATGAGAAACTAGAAAAATTCGCGTTGTCCAATATTATACTGATTTAGCTTAATGCTGGGAAGAAAAACTGAATTGAATGTCCTTGTTTAAATAAAATATATGCTGTGACCTTGCAACTGTGCAAATTAACCTCATTAAATTTAGTAAACAAATCTGTAAAATAGGTAAAATCTGGTTTCCCCTTGATTACATTTTCTTTTAAAATCAAAGCCACGATCTGGTTTAATGAGTAGACCTCCATTTATACCACATGGATCCCTAAATTATTTTTTCCCTGACGTGGACCCCTTGCAAGTCGTCATAGATCCCTAATGGGTACATATAGACCACTTTGGGTTTCACTGATTTAAAGTCTTAAAATCATTTTAAGAATACTTAAAGGTGAAAACATAGAAATATGACATTTAATTATGAAAATTCTTTAAAAAAAGTACGTTTCATCCACTTTTAACTACTGAATAATGAAAAATAAAAAGCAAAAATTAAGTGAGTTATCTACGTAAATCGTTTAGAATTTAAACAAAAAACAATTACAGCAATTTTTTTAAACTCGTCTTGTCACGTTTTATATTTGAGATTTTTACATATTCATGGATTTTTAACAAGGCATTAGTTGAATTATTTCTAATAGATCATTATTATTTTATTATTATTAGCAAAACTTTTTACCCAACAAATGCTTTAAAAAATTGGTGTCATCTTCCCTTACAATCTTCAAGCACTTTAGAAAAACACTTAACGCAACTCAACTGTCATCTTATTTCCCTTAGAGATATAACAGTTGCACACTATTAAAAAAACATGTCATGCATATGTCTGTGTATGTCCTCTAGGTTTACAATTTATTTTTCAATCTTGGCCTTTCTAAAAACCCTATTTTTATGCATTCGAGTTACATAGTATCTTAAAAAATTAAATCATTTTATAGTTATTTTTTAATGTGTATAAAATACATTTTCTTTTTATTTCCTTGTAAAAATTTAAAAAATCTTTTTTTTTTTTGTACATTTTCTTAATAGATTCTTACTTTTGATATAAGAAAAGATATAAAATTTCAGAATTCTTAATGGTACGATTTATACAATTTTTTTTACTTTAATGATATTCATAACTTTTTGGTTGCTTTCTTTGTGTATGTATGATGTAAAACAGATTTTGTGCTCAAAATTTCATAAAAAGCTAACCATTCAACTTTTTAAGGGAAAAACTTCAAACTTATGAAGTGATTTTAAAAAATTACTCTTCCTACAAAAATTAACGTACATGTATGAAATTTGATTTGGAAGTACGTCAAGCTATGTATGACAAAAGTTGATATGGGTTTTGCTATAACATGATTGGTATTCGTACAATACTTCTTTTTATGAATGATTATTGAAAATTCCTTAAAAAATGTGTAAATTCTAAATTTAATCATTTTTTTAAAAAATAAATGTTGCTTTGAATAAAGGATGCATACCAACTTTTATTCCATGTAATATTGGTAGCAAGTGAAAAAAAGTTCGAAGTATTAGGCACAAAAGAAAAAAAAACCTTAGCATTTTAAAAGAAGACAAACTAGATGTTTTATCTTTCGGAGATAAGTCAGTTTATAAAGTTTTGATTTGCTATTGGGATGTGAATAAAAACAAACGCAAAAATTATCACAACTCTGCGTTTTTTAAACATAGCGTTCAAATTTTATAAGTTTATTGAAAAGTATATAAAAAATAATTCAGGCTAAGAAAATTAGATTTGATTTTATGCCCGATTTTTGTCAATTGAATCCTACTCTGTCCCTTTAAAATTATTTTAACAATATTTTAAATCAAAAATAAATATGATCCATAGCTTTCAAAATTCATTAAAAATGACGCAATCATTAAAAAATAAAGAGAAAAAAAAGGAGGATATATATATACATTTCATTTTGAATTTTAAAAAAAATTACAGTATTTTCCTAAAACTTATTTTGTCAAGTCTTACATTTTCGGTTGCTTTTACATTACATACACATGATTTTTTAGCTGATATTAGTTGTATAACTTCTAATAATTTAAAGTATTAATTATTTTTATGACTTAAATGTTTTAAAAAATTAATGTCATCCCTCTTTACAATCTTTTAGAAAAACGCTTTAAGCATTAACACAGCTATCGGCATTTTTTCTTAGGGAACTAACATTTGCCTCTGTTAGGGAAACATGTAATGCATATGTCTTTGCATGTCCTCTGAGTTTATAAATTATTTTTTAAACTTGGCCTTTCTAAAGAAAATTTTGTTGTATCTCTTAGAGTTAAATTGTATTTTAAAAAAATTCACAGTTTAGAGCGTATAAAAATGTCAGAATATTTTTTTACATCTTTATAAATTACATTCCATGATGTCAACTTCAGCATCACATCATAATGTACTTATTGAAATATTTTCACTTACGGTGATTGACTACGTTCGGAGCCGTGATTTTGAAAAGCTTATAAGTGAATAATGTTTAGATATTTAATGTCAGTTGAATTAGAATACACATGTAAATTTTCTTAAAAATATTATTTCACGAAAAATTATTTAAAAGAAATTTTTTGTCAAAAAATTAAGAAAGAATGTCATAGTTCAAAATATTCCCCTTTTATGAAAAATGTTTCCATAATATTTTGCCTATATATAATTAGGACTTTTATACCGGGATTGAGCCCAAATTGTACAATTCATATTATTTTTAGACTAAGTATCCATTGAAATAATAACGGATAGTTTTTTTTTGTTAAAATTTCTCTACTACGATATAAGAAAATATAAATAAATCAATTCCTAAAATTATATGCAAAATTTTTATTTCAATTCTCATATTGAAGTCTTACCAATATACAGGCAAAATATTCCAAAAACATTTTTCACAAAAGGAAAACATCTTGAAAATTTATGTCATTTATTTTCTTCATTTTTTGGCAAAAACTTGCATTTCAGTTTATATGTATATTCTAATTCAACTGACACTATATTATCCACCTATACGCTTTTTCAAAATTACGGGTTCGGCCGTAGTCAGTCACCTTAATGAATCATGATATTCATTTAAAAACTTATATTTTGAAATTAAAAATTTGTTCTCCGCGAATTTCTATAAGATTTTCAATTATTTCTTCATATATGAATCATGTAATAGCACTGACACGTGTTAATAAAGCAATGACCGATAGGACGGTGAATCTTTTGATACAAACAAATCTCTGAAAGATTGATAAATAGTTCTAATTATAGTTTCGATGACGATTATTACGTCTGAAGAAGGATCATTTTATTCCTAATGATCCCAAATAATTGTACAATCTTTTTTTTTGTTTTTCATTCACCACCAATGGAATTATAACAGGTTTGTAAGTGGAGAAAACTTAGATATGTAATACTATTACAATGGAATCTATCGAAAGTGCCATATATCGAATAGAAAATTCTCGATTTTTTTTCCTTTTGATACTCGATATTTCTTTTTTTAATTGATCAAATACTCTTATGAAAATAAATATAAGGGCTCTAATCTGAATATTGCACATTTTGTTGTCTTTTAATTATTAACAGTTTTAAATCCTGCTTTATCAAAAATGAGAGAAAATAAGCTATTAACCTATTACGCCGATTCATATATATTAATTTGTTTTTCAATTTGAATTGTGTTATTTTTGGAGAATGTCCTTTATTAACGACAGAAAAAAAGAGTTAATATTGTAATTTCATTTTATAAAATCGAAATGTAAATTTCGGGAATATCTAGAAAGACTTTATTGCAGTGAGCAATTTATATTGATGCGAAGTATAATTATTATTGGGATTGTAAATTTATACATAGATATTATAGGCATAATCACAATACTAAACGGTAAAAAGAAACATCAGCAATTAACTAGATTATACAACTTAGGTTACTTTATCTGGGGTTATAAGGATTCTCTAATGCAGTAAAGAAATGAAGAAGGCCAACATCGAGGAATATACAAATGTTTATTTGGCGAGATAATTTTTTTCAAAAATGGACTGCACTTCGGCAACTAAGCCTTTGCAGACACGGAAAAGTCCACAAATGTGAGAATCATTTCATTGGTGACTCCCACTACCAATTTTTTTTCGCTTGAATTTACTCAATTCAAGCTCTCGTCGGATTGCCATCATTTAATTTTGCCAAGAGTATCAGAGAGAAATTGATACTCAAGGGATCTTTTACCTGCCACATAATCATATAATATGCGTACATACGATTTTCACGTCCATAAAATCTATCGACTCCTGCCGGAAACGAACCCTAAACCTTAAGCTTGCGAGGCAAGAGCACGCTACTTTTAAGTCATCAAATCGAAAAGGCGAGGTAAATGATAATCATAATGCGTAAATGATAACTGAAACCGAGTACAGGCCGAGTACACGTTGGTGATTATTAAACAAAATCGTAACATCTTAGATTACTGGGCAACTATATCCTTGCCGAACATTTGCTTCATAACAGGTGTTTAATACAGCTGACTGTTCTCAAACTGTGGGGCGTGCCTTCTTAAGGGGGCGTGATAATCCAACAAGAAAGAGGGGCGAGCATATCGAAAATGAAAGATTAAAAAATATATATCAATTTACTGAAAGGTATCAACACAAAACACATTGTGAGGTAACAAAAAATACACATTTACAATGATATATTATACTTATACATGTATCAATTCTGCAAAATGTAGTGGCCGCGGTAGCCAAGTGGTCAAGGCATCGGATCATGGCTAGCGTGTCATAAGTTCGATCCCAGTACCACTGAAGGCTGGCTACAATGTAGGGGAGCGATGCCCGTTAAATCTGTCAAGAGCTCAAACGTCCTCCCTTTGGTGTGGTGTGGTAGTTAGGAAAGGGGGTGCCAGCTCAAGTGTCGTCCGCATCACTTGACTATGGTTCAAAATTATGCGGTCCGTCGCCAAAAGCCCTCGTGTAGCTTAAGTGTACGACGTTAATAATCACTCACTGCAAAATGCATTTGATCATTAATTCATTAATACTTAGTTAAGAACAAATTTAATAATTACTAGTGACCCAAAATGGGCTTGTCATAAACAAAATTTTATGCACAATTTAATACTTACCTTGATCATTTGTACAATTTATAATTCAAGACGCATTGTAGCTTAAGCGTCGAAGTATATCATTATTGAATTCAATACATTCTTATTTTACAGTGTTTATGAGTGAGGGGGCATGAAAATGATGTTTGAAAATTGGGTCGCAAGTATTGAAAGTTTGAGAAGCTCTGGTTTAATATGTTTCACGGGCTCTCTTAATTTATCTTGACTCAACTGGCTTCTCAGCTCGGAAAATACGCTACAACTCGTGATACATTCGTCATCAGCATTCATCGTTCTGTTCTTGCTACAACAGATACAAAAATGAACCGATTTATGAAATAAAGATGATTTAACTGATTATTAGATGTGTATAGTTAATTACTTCTTGTTATTAATTATATGACGCAGAATAGTTTAAATGTTCATAAAAATTGCAAAAAAAATTCATTAATTACACACATTTTCTTAATTAATTGCGTATAATGTAATTACTGGTAAAGTACCAAATATCATGAACAATTTAAAAAAAGATTATAGATATAAGCATTTTGAGTTTAGCCTTCCTTTTCATTCTTTTAATAAATTTATATAACAGTATCTATGATTTTGTTGCACAAATGTTGTGCAAGTTGTAAAAGAAGTATATTTAATTAATTATATTTAACTATAAGAAAAATTAAATACCGTAAAATCCGGTGTTTAACGCTAACCGATACTTCCAAGCTGCATTTTTAAATGTTTAGGTAAACTTAGAGATGAAATGACTTGTCATCCACCTCTTATTTTTGTTTTTATTCTTCCTTAAGTTACAAATTTAGAAAACATTAATTACTATCTTAGAAAATGTACTTGTTAAACTACTCGAATCTATTATTTAGAGTTGATTGTTTAATTTTTTTAAACTAATTATTTTTTTCATGCCATTAACCGAAGCTGTTAGTAAGTATAAAAGAGAGCAGATTTTCTTTATGCTATAAAATGGTGTGAAAATATCTGAAATTTCAAAACATAGAATATCAAACAAAGGCATAATACGGATATATAAAGCATATCTAACTAAAGATAGAATAAAAGCTCCGTTATCTAGGGGATGTAGACCCAAGAAAACGACAAAACGTGATGAGAAGGAATTGAAGAGGATTGTGAAGAAAAAAAGAAAAATCACACAAATGACAATTCTACATATTACAAAGGAGTTCACTTTAAATTCAGAAACAAAAATCTATCTCATAGAACAACACGAAGAGAATTTAAATTTCTTGGTCTTGAAAGTCGACGACCAAGACGAAAACCTTATTTGTCAGCTTTAAAGCGAAAAATTCGTTAAGCCTGGGCTAAAGAATGCGAGATTTGGGACGTAGAAATGAGGGGGGGGGGAATTGTATGGACTGATGAGAGCACTTTTACACTTTTTTCAAATAATGGCAGACAAAGAATTCATCTGGAACAACATGAAGCTCTTCATCCAGATGGCATACAAGCAATCGTGTAGGCTGGAGGTAAAGGGTTAGTGATATGGGGTGAATTTGGTTAGAATGAGATTGGTCCCCTTATCACCGTAAGGGGTAACACCCGGTAAGGGGTGTATGCAAGGAGTATAACGCACTCCCTTAAATTCCGATCTTATTTTTTGTGCTTACGTGATTGAGAAGGACAATTTATAATTATTGAACTAAAAATACTTTTGAAACTGTTGTAGTAAGGTTTATTTATTTCTCCCAAAACTGAATGAATTTTCTCAGACTTTCAAAATCAGTCGTATAGCAAGTCTTGAATTACATTCAAGCAAATGATAGATGCTATGCGATCTGTTCGAAAATTCTTTTACAATCGATAACAATAAATACAAAAAATATCAATTATTTTGTTTAAAAACTATAGGTACCCAGAGCAAAATTGGAAAAAAGAATCAGAATGTATCGCCCAAAAGCCTTTTTGTTTTAGACTTAAATCAGCGTTTTTCACTTTCATTCCTCCGCCTCACAAAAAAAAAAAAAAAAAAAAAAAAAAAAAAGCGGAATCTCTCTTAAAAATAAAAAAGGGTGTTTTTACAATTTCTCATTTTTTTAATGTTTTTTTCTCTCAAATGGGCTGCCTAATAGCAATTAAGTCTTTACAGTCCCAAATGTGGGAGCCATTTCAGTGATGGCACCAACTAATGGCTGCTCTCGCTACGACATTTGGACACAGTTTTCATTCAAGCTCTCGTTGAATGCTAAATACTGACTGTTTTGAATGTTATTTTTGCAAAAAAGTTCAACAGAAAATCGTTGTGAAAAGTATATGTGAAACTATAATCTTTTTTAATAAACAATGGTGCTCGATTTCAGAATTTTGAAATATCCATAAAAATGAAATGCAGATACCATTTACTTGAAAAATATATAAATACATTATAAACCTTTTTGTTTATTACACTTTTCTAAAACGGAACTAAATTGCTAACTTCATGAATGTCTTTTTTCAAACATGTGGATTAATCATACACTGCTGGCCATCGAAATGCAACTCCATGAAAAAAACATTTAAACAACGTGAAATTTTTACCGTGCGTATAACGGGATGGAATATGCAAATGATTAGCATTTAAGAACAGACGCTTGTTATAGATGCCTGCAATTCTATGAACAAGTGCTATATAAAGGAAAAACAGAATGGCATTTCGAAGGAATACTATTTTTTTCGTATAGTGTTATTTTGCCTGAGAAGCTTCAGAACATCTAGAAGAAGAATATAAGAACCATTCAAGTACCTTTTTGAGTTCTACTGTGGAATAAATGTTGACTACACATTGGATTACTTTCCGAGAATCTGGTGATCGTGTCAAACGTCATCAATGGAATGTTAGATAAAACAGTTGACCAATTGCGATGTAAGATGCCTATTGCACGCTTGTACGAGATATTGTACGAATTGCACAATGACGAATCTTTCTACCATACTGAAAACCATATCCTGACGTGTTTTATTTGTTGCAGAGTAATCAGGAAGAGCACGCACCAGTCAACGTCGTTTGTCGCATTGTGGAAATTTACAAGATGTCCGTTGCTTCGCTTAAAACCCATAGGTATTTTTGTTTAAAATGGTGCGTTGTACGGCAGACATAGACAACCCAGTGGCAAGACACCGTCTATACAAATGAATCATGCTTATGACTATAACACTTCTATACTTATATTAGAATCTAGGGACACTGGGGAGAAAGAATGTTGAACTATTGCCTTAGATTAGTCCTGAATCTGTTATAAATTTTGAGTGGTATTGGATTCCACTCCTGCATGTGCTTAGTACACACTTTCGGTACCAACCAGGTCCAAGGAACCTGAGATCGGTTGACATCCTTACCTTCAGAGCCAGTCTGCAGACACTTTCCGACAAGACATTACTCGACCACAAGATTTTTCTCTCAATCTGTCACCTATAGAACATGTCGATAGGTGATACTGGAAAAATGCTCGAGGATTTGATTTATTGGTAAACTACTAGCACCTCTTAGATCACTAGCTTGTACACCAGATCAACTTTGAAAAAGTGGGGAGGCAATATAGGCTACCTTACATGAACTATATATCCTAAGCCTCTTTCATTCAATATCCAGGCGTGTAGCAAAGATGACTCCCAACCGTGGTAGAAACACACAGTATTGATTCAATAATTTCCCTCACCTCACAGAAGGTTGTATGTTCAATCATACCGCTTTTATACTATGTGTTAACTATCATAAATTTGCCTTCCTTATCTCTTGTTCTCCATGGTTTAGCATTTCCGATAGCCAGCAGTGCAATTTTAATGTCTTTGTAGTAATATTATTAGCATTTTTTACTATCATTTTTATAATAAATGACGGTAAAATATATCAACATTAGTAATTATATTTGTATTTTATTCAAGAATGTTAGTTACCTTAATGTGATATACAGATTTTTAATTTAATATGCTAACTCATTTTCTAAATAAAAATTTGGCAACAAATTCAGTTTTAAGAAATATCAAATTTTGAGTTCCTTATCAGGAACATTCTCAGATTGAAATTCAATGTAGAACATATTGAGAAACTTGATAACAAGTTTTACTATGTTTTATGTCGATAGCTCTTACACTTAAATGGACTCAAGAGACTAACACATACTGTTCATGACACAATCACGACACAGTTTTCTTGTGGACTTGCATTTATTAATTACTCATAACTTCTTCTACATTTTCATCGTAATTGCAGGGCATGCGCAGTTCAGGCAGCGCAATTGAGATTGCGCAAACACAATTTATACATACATTACTACAGACACAATAACACACTCTACTCTCTTAATTACACAAATAGCGCTTCGTATGCCGTGAACTGACACTATGTAGAAAAATATATTAGTCACAATAAAGAAAACTCCAAAGAGATGTGTTTTTCTGATAATACATTTAAATTGTTTTTCCTAAGGAAATGAAATAATTTCTTATTTTTACATGAAAAAAATCTAGGTGAGTGAGTGAATATTAACGTTCCACTGTTCAGCTACACGAGGGCTTTTGGGGACGGTCCACGTAATTTTGAACCATGGTCAAGTGACGTGGATGACACCTGAGCAAGCACCCCCTCTTCTAAATACCACACCACACCAACGGGAGGACATTTGAGCTCTCGACAGATTTTACGTGCATCGCTCTTTTACACGGCGGGTCTTCAGTGGTACTGGGATCAAACTCATGACATGCTAGCCACTTGGCTACCGCGGGCACCAAAAAAAAAATCTAGGAGATGACTGTTTGAAGTAGTCAAAATTGTTTTGTAAACACTAAATGCATATTTTAAGAATACTGTCAAAAATACTCGTTTTTCCAGCAAAAGAAAAAAAAAGCAAATTAATTTGATCACACTTCGAGATTTCGTATGCAAAATTATTTACACTAAAATTGCAAATGCTTAAATCTTTAATGCTAATAAATGTTAACTTCGGTAACAGAACGCGTTTTTAACTGTGCATTTAGCATGGTATAAATCTGGTAACATTTACGAATGATTTATCTTTCCTCTTTTCCAGTAGTTCTCCAGAAACACAACTAATAATAAGAGAGATGAAAACGTTGTCGAATATTCATTAGCCAAATGGATGATTTCAAACATAGTAGCACAGTTGGGATGCGGGAAACTGACTGATCATAACTAACATTTAGCTAGGTGGCGTGGTTAGTTTGTCGCTGGCTTTCTATACCCAAGGTTGCGGGTTCGACACTAGACCAAGTAGGTGGATTTTTTCTTGATGCAGAAAAGCGACAGCGGCCATGTCGTATACGGCATGTGAAAGATCCTTAGAGTGACTGTTTGGCTTGGATTCTCTCGGCAAAATTAAGTCCTAGTACAAAGTTCGCATCATCAAGAGCTCAGGTGCCTCGCTCTGTGGAGAAAACTGGGCTTCAAAATTGCTTGCTGTAATTGGTATCGCCTATATGGTGCAGCGCTAAAAAGTGGTACCATCTCCTGGGGAATGTACTAGGGAATGTACCCATGTAGAAACATTCTGGTTGGGTGCGTATCCTTTTACACACGGCTGCCTGAACTTTAGAATCCTGGATTCATTATCATGACCCAGAAAACAAGAGGCAATCCATGGAATATCATCCTTTTGGTTCTCCAAGTGTCAAGAAATTCAAAACTTTAATGTCAGCAACAGAAGTCATGTCCATCTTTTTTTGGGATACAACTGGTGTGCTCTGCACGGAGTTTCTGACTAAAGGATTGAAGGTGAAATCCGTCAGGTACTGTGCATAACATTACAATCACTCAAGCAACGCATCCACAGAATCAAACCGCGAAGAATTGTCTTTCTTTTGCATCACGACAATGCAAGACCGTATTGCAGTGCACAAACACAGAACGTCATGAAAAAACTGAAATTCACAGTGGTTCCACAATTTTCTTACAACCCAGATTTGGCACCGTCGGACTTTTGGTTGTTCCCAAAATTGAAGGAGACTTTGAAAGGTCAACGTTTTTCAACGAATACCGAATTTCAGGCAGCCATGCTCAAATAGATACGCAGCCAATCAGAATCTATCTACATGGACGGAATGAAGAAATGAATAGAAAGATTGAACAAATGTGTAGTTGTTAGTGGTGATCATGTTGAGAAATGAGAGTTTTCAATATGTTAGAGTAATACATTTCCTTCATTCCGATACTTCTGTTAAAATTTTACCTTGTCAGAAACTTATTTTATACTAATGGAGACCTTACTTTATTAATCCCCTCTCGTATATGTAGCATAAAGTACAAAACAATTATATAATTAACAACAATTAAACTAATCAATTATTTCAAAAGTATTTTACAGGGAATTGCTAAATGTATTCATTACATTTTGAAGAAATTTTTAAAACAATAAAGTGTGAATTAATTATTTTAAAAAATTGTAATCCCAATCATAGGCTGCATTATGCTTTTGATAAGTGACAAAAATGTAAAACATCTTATTTAAGCAGGATCTCTTTTCAGGTATTTGTAAGAGAACTGATGTTAAACTGAGAAAAAATACTTTAAATTTATATTGTTGTACATATATAAAATTTGAATTATGGAATCTAGTACAAAGATTGTAACATTTTATTAATATTATTCAGTTTTACTTGAAAATTAAACGTGAAAAGGCATAACCATTTTACGAATTACAGTCTTGTTAAATAAAGGCCTTTAGCGCTGAAAATTGATTAATTTATAGTTACCATTATCTAATTTTCTATATCGAAATCAAGCTCTAAAGACTTCGAGAAACTATGGACTTACATTATAAATAGACGCAATTAAACAATTATTAAATTTATTGCGTATAATGCATAGTTAAATCAAAATGGCATTTTAAAATAAATTTCTATTTCTTCTCTTGTATTACAATATTCTCTCTTTTAGTATAGAATGATTTAACTTTTTCTTCAGGATGAAGCAATTTCTTTATTAATGTTTCACTTCAAAATTAATATCTTAAAAGTTTTCTGAAATACATCTCTAAGCTCGAAACTTCGTAATTTGACTCTAAACTATTATTCTTATTTAGTAATTTTACGTTATGGTCTTATCCCTCACAAATGTACAAATTTCATTATTATTTGTTTCGGGCATGCCTTTATATTCTACATAGAAAGATAATTTTAAAAGTTAAATTTATTGTAATAAAATTTAAACAAAAATGGATTAAGAATGAAATTGCTTTGATGGCAACATTTATTAATATAAACTTTAAATACAAATATTGTTACTAATTATAATAACATAGTTACCAAATAAACCTTTGCAACAATACTTTATTACTGATTCTATTTTAATTTTCAATGGGGCAACATCTTACAAGGTATGATTATTGCACTCCTTTGTATTGCTTTATGAACCGGTTAAGAAATTGAATCATATTTATTGATAGACATAAAAAAAATGAAATGCTGTTCGTGTGTGTATGTCTAAGCAAAAGTTCACTGTTTATTTTAAAAAGAAATATTTTATAGAGACTGTTTGGCATTGCAATTCAGCAAGGACTAGGCGAAACTCTAATAAATGATTCGTCTAAAATATTGTATTAAGTTAAATTATATATTGAAAAAAATTAATATAATGTAATGCATGTAACAAACTATGCATACATTTTGAAATGTCTCAATTATAATAGTTATATAATAATATAGTTATCTTTATATTTTCTCGTTCTCTTTGAATTGATACAATGCATATATTTTGGTCTAGACAAAAGAGAAAAAAATTACTAACATAATTTTAATATTAGTTATATGAAAATAATTATGCAAGACACGTACAATCCCCAATATAAAGTATTGTTTTAAAAGATATTTCTAGCTCAATTATAAAACGAAATTTCTCAGTATTCAAAATTTCAGACAGTAGAATTCAATTAAAATTCAGGGTCATTTATGAAAATTTCCCAGAAAATTCTAAATGCATTTTTTAGCTTATATTATTTTAATTGCATATCAGAATATTCAATCGATGTTTGCAAAGTAAAAAAAAAACTTCTTTAAACACATGTTTAAAAATTTTGTACTTTTTTAACTCGCATTCTTTTGTTTAATATTCATGCATGCAAACTATGTAAAAACTCTCAACTATATCATTGTTTTAAAAGTTTATATATTTTTAAACATAAAAATAAGTTATAATAATTTTTAATGGTTAACTTTAATTTGTGATTTAGCTTAAGCTGCTGCTATTAAACCTAACCTTTTACTTTTTAGATTCATTTAGTGTTCCTTCTCACAAATTTTATTTTCAAAACTGTACAGAAATATGGTTAGTTTATTCTTTGATTCTCAATTTTGGGTAGAAAAATAACCCTATAAATTAAAAATGTATAAAACACGTTATTTGATAATCATAATTTGAGAAATTTATTAATCGTTTTGCTTATAAAATATGTAGCTAAGTTTTAAAAAGTTCAAATTACTTTATTAATTCTTATCTGTACGTATCCATAAAAATTATGGAACCCGTGCGTAAAGTTTTGTAAATCATCTATAATAATGAAGACTATAAAATGTTAAAAATATTTTACTTTTAATATCTGGATTTTAAATTTTATCAAACTTGGTTAAGGTATCCGACTACTTGCGACAGCTTTTTTTTTTTAATGGAGATAGGGGGAATTTTTGTTGTTTTTAGATTTGTTTAGTACATGCTATGAAAAGTATGCTATAAGTAAGAAGAGAAAAAGAAACTATTATTACTAAAATGGGTAAAACTGTACAAAAACATAACATAAACGCCGCCCATTCTGTACCAAAAGTTTATGAACAATTGTTAAATTTTTCAATTCTGATGTGTTATTCGTTTATAAAATGATCTTCAAGATAAGAGATATTTTAGTTTTTACAAAATATAGAGCACTTTACCTTAGTTATTATATAAAATTGCTTAAAAAACAGTAATTATATTAATATAAGGGATTGTAAATTTATAATAAAACAGTGATTGATAAATCTGAAGGTCTGAAGGTTAGACACTTCTACAATTATACAGAACATACACACAAAATTTCAGTAAATTATTTTCAAAACTGTTTTAGCAATTGCTGTCCCGTTTGAGCATTTTCAAAAAAACACATTTCGAGTAAAATGCGTTTAAAAGTATGACATCTTGCTTAAAGTAATGGCATCTGCTTTTACTAAAACACTTGTAGAGTTTGTTCTAGTGAACGGAAAATAATAAACTTGGTATTTTTATGAAGCCTAATAAATTGGCCTATGAAATAAAATCATAAAAAATTGTCAATATTCGGCAAAATTCACAATTTTAGGGTAGTTGAATACCTTATAAGCAGAAATTTTCAAAATTTTATTTATTTTTTCAATCAGATGCCACTTATTCCATGCTTCATCCAATGCTGATGATTTGTAATTATTAAAAAAAAAGAGTTTAAAAATGGCCTATAAATCAATATCATAAAAAAATTTGTCAATTTTTGGCAAAATTCAAAATTTTAGGTTTGTTGGATACTTAATCATTTTGTTTGTTCTGAATAACTCTAAAAAAGTTAACAATTTATTTGAATTGCCGATTGACGTTTTCACAAATCTACAAAAAATAATAATAAATAAATGAAAAGAATAAATATAAAAAAAGTACTTTCAAACCAAATTTCGTAATTTACAGAGATTTTCAATATTAAAGTTTTCTATTATTAAGCATAAAGATATTTTATTGTCTGCGGTTGACAAATTTTTAGCAATTAATTAATGAAATGTCATAGTTTATACATTAATTAATATATAAGAAGAAATAAACCATAAAAGTATTAATAGTATGGGAACATTATCTCACTAAAAATATACATAATATTTTAAAAAAATGTGATATAAATACTTGATAAAAACTTACTATTCAACTATTGATTCCCAATATTAGTTAAATTTGATGATTCCATATTTAAGACGAATTCATTAAAATAATCTCTTTAACATTAAATACAAAAAACTAATAGTAAATGCTCGAATGATTACTTAGAAAGGCAACATCAGTCAGGAATTTTCGATAAATAACCAACAAAATTGCAAGCCAATAATTTCGATTGCACGGCTAGGCATTGTAAGTAAGCATTAGGACAGCTTCTTTTACAACTAAGCAATTATTTTGACTATCTAAAGAGTGACAAATGTATAACAATACGTTAAAATACTTTCCTTTTCTTCTTTTTATAGCACACTTACACAAAAATTACCAATTATTACATTTTTTTCACATACTCACACAAAATGCATCATGTAGTGAACGCAAATAAATGGCCTGGTTTCAATAAATTATGCCATTGCCAATGTCACCCTTGTAAAGAAAAAATGTGTAATCCAAGTGTCGATAGATAATGGTAAACAACACCGACAATGCATGTGTATAAACCCGGAGAAGAGGTCAGGTTAGCGACCTGCTTTTGCAAACTCACGTTCTGGTGTATAGTATGTCCACGTGCAAGCCATCCACGTGATTTTGACCGAAGCCCCACTGCTTGAGAAAATGTCCAACAAGATGCTTCTTGTGTGTTTAGACTCCGCCAATTGTCGTAGGAAGTGAAGGATGTGATATCTCTTGGATGTAAATGAGAATACACAGCATTTATTGATATGGGTGAGCTCTGATTAGGAACAAGTTGCTTGAAAGAAGTGTACTAATTTAAATGTACGGGGTAATGTGAATATCTTAAATATGCACATCAACGAATTGATGGTTTTTTTTTTTTACTTTTATGTATTTGACTACAGTGTAAAATACTTTTTCATTATTGGCAACATGATGAAGTTATTGTTTTCGTTCCATTACAGTGGAATATACCTTTAACTATTGTTTTATAAATTGAATGTGACCAACTTTTTATCTCATTTATTTTTTCCTGGAAGCATTTAAAGAGAAAAAATGATGTCTTACGCTGTGATAGAATATGAAACAATATTATCTGAGATAGAGGATTTTTTGTGTACCAAGTAATGTAATTTTCCTTGTATTTTTATATTTTTAAATGGAAAACAAAATAATATTTAGAAACGTGGCACTATTTGTTTCATGGTATAGGTTAAAAATGATGAACTATAATTAATCTTTATTTCCTGCTTTTTTACATTTAGTGTTTTTTCATCTTAGGACATTTCGAAAAAAAGAGGAAGAAATAAATATTTGTGATGAAACAAACTGCGCTTAAAATGCTGTAGATTACAAAATAAGGAATTGGGTAATTTTAATTTTTTTTTCCCATCGAAAAAAAATGTAGGAAAATCCAGATAAAGCGAATGGTTTCCTGGTAAAAAAAAACTCTAGGAGAAAGTACTTTCGTTGATATGTATATTTTAAATAATTCTTGCCTCTAATTTTTCACAGGTGTGAGTTTTTGTTATTTGAATTTTTACTATAATTCAATACTGTTTTTATGCGGAAAACTTTAGTTATGCTGTAACATTATCCTCTTCTAAATTGGTAAAAGACTCGAACTTTTATTTTTTTTATTCATAATTTATTTCTCTTCTAAAAATCTCTCTATATAAAAGAATCTTTATATACTTAGAATATTCTTACTTTTTGTAAAATTTGTTAATATGGGGAAGCAGAAATTCCTTTTTTAACTGGAAACTAATTTTATTGTAAATTTTCTAGTAATAAACACCATTTCCAAATTTGTACCACTGGTTCAACTAATTCTGAATAGTTAATTTAAAATAAATCTTTCTCTCATACGCTATAATAATTAAAGTCTCTTCTAGCATTTTTCAAAAATTATATTTTTCAAGTTTATTGTAAATACTTAGCTATTAAGTTTAAATCTTAACGATATAATACATTTTTACTCATTTAAAATGCTATCAAAATAGTTATATTTTTTCAAAATTTAAAAAAAAATTACATAAAATAAAATATATATGCAAGCAGTGTTTCAATTTACTATTATAATGAATAGGGAAATAAAACATGCGTACGGGAAATCATTTAATATATTTAGTTATTAACTATATGATGTCTGCTGATTAAAAAATAATTATATTTGGTTCATAAATAAAAGCATTTCGGTTGTCGAATAATATTTTTTAACATTAAATAGTAAAGTCTTAGTTCCTTGTACAGGAGGCGTGACATAAAATTTGGAAGGAAGATTAGTTGCTAAACATTTACTTAATAATGTCTCAGAAATTGATAAAGTATGACTCGAATTGTTAAGCATTTATCAATTATCTAAAAAAATATTAGAATCCACATTGATGGCATAGCATTTTGGAGATTTTCTAAAAATATAAGGTATTAATATCTTTCAAATATGCTTCGACTAAACAAAGAAATAAAAAAAAATTTCTTGTGTTTTTTACTCAAACTGAAAATTTTTAATGCGTTTTATATACATTTTTCTAAAACTTTCACGAGTAAAATCATCTAATTAGTAACTGTTCAGGATTGCTTAAACAGAAACTTTCAAATTTAAATTATTTTTTCATTCAGAATCCAGTAATTCAATGCTGCATTCCAATGCTAAAGATTTATATTTATTAAAAAAATATTATAAAAATATTTGAAAGTTTTACTTAAAAAGTTATGGCGGTTAAATTTGTACTTTATTTGCTTACAAAATAATATTTTTTCATTAGTAAAAATATAACACCAGAAAGGTTTAATCTGAAGATTTCCCTTCTTTTATATAGTCTGAAAGACCTCATGGAAAAATCGAAAGATGTGCCGTCCTAGACTATATAACTAAATTGTCCTCATGAAAAAACTGAGCCAGAACGTGGGTTTGGAAAAGAATAGTAAATATGAATTCAGTTTTGTTTATTGTTCGCAACTGCATAGCCATTACTGCATCGCATTATTTTCAAAAAATTATGAAAAAGAAACTCTTGTGCAAAGATCATAACTGAATCTAATACGATATCAATTGCATTTAAGTCACTCTGACATGTTTTGGGAGTCAAGGAGGAGTGTGCAAGGGTCCACGATGTCAGGTTGATAGATAAATGGGACCACAACGATCAAAATTTTAAGAACTGCTGTTCTAGAGAGCTATTTCTGGAAATTTTCCAAGAATTATTAAAATACACAATTTAAATTCTTCAATTTAAACTTCTATCGTTTATTAATATTTCTTTTTCTAGAAACTTGCTAATCTCTATTTTAACATTATGATTCATAAATTATTCTTGCATGTTTATTATCAATCTGAATATCGTAAGGTATACTTTTAATTTTTCTCTCACAAACAGATTAATGAACTCTTCTACACATTTCAACATAAAACTTCCTTATTTTGAAACCAAAATCACTACTATTGACACAGATAAACATATTTGCTCTGGAATAAAATACTCAAGTCTTTTATAATCAGAAGAGCTCAAAGAATGACATTGATCCATACTTCCTTTTATTGATACGGTACTAATTTACTGAAAATTGTTCAGAATTTTAATGAGTGGATACATTTATGAGCAAAGTAAAAAAAAATTCATTTGGTGTTCTGATGATTTTCCTTTTATAATTTTACAAGTTTCTCGGAATCAGCATAAAAATGGAGCAAGGAATTATATAATTGACAGTTGAATAACAGATTGAATTAAAAAAGCATAACAAAATTAAAATCCAGACCTACTGTAAAAAGGGTTTAAGTAAAACATTCATGATGGCTGAAATAGAGAACAAGAGAAAGAAATGTATAGATATCAAAGAGAGAGAGGTGCGTAAATGTCATCATGAAAAATAAAATATCAAAGTTAATGGCACAAAAAATATTTAAATATAGTTCCGGGAGGAGCATTATATTTTGATAAAATTAAACATCAGATTTGTTAACGTCATGATCTATCCAGTTTCATCATCGTTCATATCTGTTGAAAAAGTCGAAACAGATAGCATCTGAAACTTGTATTAAAAAGAAAAGAAGAAAAAGAGTTTAAAAGAAATCTATGAATAAATAGAAATAAAGGTCAGATAAAAAAACACTTCTTACTGGCGAAAAACTGAAAGCATTTTTACATCACTGGCTTGCGTGGAAGCTGTTTTTATAAATATTGAATTAAGATATCGCCAAGATCATAAATATGAAAAGTAACAAAACGTAGTTTTTATATCAATTTGAAAACAGTAATATAACTATAAAGATAAAATATTTTTAAAAGTTATTAAAAATTATAATATGAAATCATCTATTGTTTGTAAAGATTTATTTAATTATGAAGTATACGTAGATATATGCTATAAAATTTATTTTAAAAAAAATGCACAGGCATCTTTTAGATGAATAATTTTTGAAATGTTATTAGTTTACTCCTTTTTTAAAGAACAAATCATAGATTCTCCAACTGGCATTCATTCGAAAAAAATTAGATTATATTTCAATCAAAATATTAGATCGACTAACATAGTAAGGCATCGGTACAAAATTTTCTTGAAAACCAATTAAATGAAAAGGATGAATTTTTAAAAAATTGAATTCATAGAAAAAAGAACCAGTATATCAAGGAATCGATGTTGTTTATAATTTTTTATACAAATAAGTGGTGATGTCTTATTCTGAATTTCATTTTCATCTTTTATCGATGTTAAATGGTTCATTTAATATCTGACATTCATTGTTTTTTAAAAATATTTTATGTTTCTGAGTATCAAAATGAAATCATCTTTTTTCTAAAACATTTAACATGTAACTCATTCCATTCAAATTAACTCATTCAGGAAAAAATATTCTTAGAGTGCATATATAATTTTCTCAATTATTTCTTCTTTTAATGTCTTCTTTTAATCAATGTTGTAAAAGTAATGGTATTGTATAAGTGTTTAGCAAACTTATATGAAAATTTTTAAAAATATGCGTGGAAGATCTATCAAATGTTTAAAGAATATTAAACATTTTTTTTATATATGTAAGAAATGAATACGGCAAATTAAATATCCTACATAAAAGAAAAAGGCGAAATTCTGAAACAACCCAATACACACACACATGCACACACACACACACACACACACATATATATATATATATATAATCAACTGACCAAAATCACCAACTTAAGGTAATAAAGTGGGATTAAGCTTGCTTTAAAAGATTCTATCCTTCCCCTTGAAGCAGAAAAATTATCGGTGATAGTACAAGAAAAAATGAAAAAAAAAACAAGATTAAAAAATACACAGGCCTGAATTTCGCACATGTAGTCAAACATTAATCTATTAAACAATTAATACAAAAGGAATGGCTATTGTATATATAAGCTATTTCCTTTCTCCTTTATTTAGAAACTATCTTTGAAATTTTCATTGAATAAATATGTAAAAATATAGATAAATGAAATTTAACAAATGTTGCTTTGTTATAATATTTCTACAATAAATGTAAATGGTTTTATATCCTCCACTTAATTTTAAAATAAACATAAATTACTTCATGAATTTTTTCAAAAAAAAAAATTATAGATATAATAAACAAATAATGTCATTTCAAATATATTGTATAAAAATGCAAACAAAAGGGTTATTTTACTAATATTAATAAAATATTTACACGTTCCCTTTTTACTAGTACCAAATAATTGATTTCAATGAAGCATATTATTTTAGTTTACCATCATAATTAGCAACTTTAAGTCATTGTTGAAAACAATAAATTCTCTTAAAATTTTGACAAAACGTTGAAAAACTGGATTTTGATGACGACAAGGCAAGTGTGTTACAAGAAGCTTTAATGTTTTAAAAAAGAAGCATACTTTCTTCAAAATACGATTGTTACTTATGACTTAAGACAACCAGGACATATATCATACACATTCAAAAAAACCATTTTTCAATTTTAGTAATAAAAAATTGTTCATATTTTCTGAATCTAAAAATGTATAACACTTATATGTTCGTTGATAAAATAACCTTAAAATAGGAAAAGAGTTATTGACAAAAATGTAAACAAACGCTTACAAATATGCTTAGTTTCTTCACTTTTTCTTCAAAGCATAATTTTTTGCTTTTAGGTACACTTAAAAAAAACCAATGCACTATTTGGTTCCAAATCTCTTACTTTTCTATACAAGATAGCTGTGCATATAGAGAAACTGTTTTTTTAGTCGAAGTTGTACATAATTTTAAAAAAAAGTAATATTATGTGTCAAAAGTGTTTTCCAATTCTTAGTTCTCAAAACTAGATCTTTCTCCAGTCCAACAATCCATCTAAGATTTGGCCGCCCTTTCTTCGTGTGCCAATCGGTTGGGCATTGAAGACTTTTTTAGTGGTGCGGTCTTTGTCCATTCTGACAACGTGACATGCTCATTTAATTCGTTGTATTTTGATGAAGTTAAAGATGTCAGATTCTTTATATGTTTGATAGAGCTCGAAATTTGATCTTCTTCGCCACGTTCCATTTTCCTGAATTCCTCCAAAAATAAATCTTGAGATCTTCCTTTCGTAGATCCTTATCATGTTCTCATCTACTCGAGACATGGACCAAGTTTCGCATGCTTAAGTTAATACTGGTCTCAAAAGACTTTTATACAATAGAACCTTTGTTTCTTTTTTAAATAATTCGATTTCATATATTTTCATATTCCATTAGGATATCTATTAGTCACAGTAATTCTCTTTTGAATTTCAGTAGTACAATCGTTTCTAATGCTAATTTCTGAACCTAAATAAGTAAAACTGTCAACAACTTCAAAATTATATTCTTCAAGAAATATCTTTGGTGAGATCACAAAAAATCTAAGCTCTATTGGAAATTTTTAAAGATATATATCCCATAAACAAAGTCTTATTTTTGGCATTTTACTCTTTCGAGCATATGTCCTGGTATCCTTACGTAATTTTTCTTATATGTTATTATCACGTGATGTTCTCTGGAATACTTTTTTTAATAAAATTTCATTGTACAATTGTTTATTAGCAATATTTGTCAATTTTTCCCTCGGTTATGTTTGTCTGTTCTAATTGTATACATGTTTTACAAAGTAGTTACTAGACAGTATAAAATGTTCTAAACATTGATCAAAAAGAGCTCCATCATTTGAAGTATACTGATTCTATGGAAGTAGGCTAGTTGCAGTGAGTACAGTAAGTCAAATTGCTTTCTTAGAAAGCAATAGACTCAGCATTTAAAAACAAATATGACCTTTCGAAGAACATCATGAAATAAAGACCCAATTAAAGCGACTTTTCTGTGATCGCTCAACCGTATAGCACTTAATTAGGTTTCTCTATTGTACAAAACCCTTTAATATATCCCAAAGAGATTTTAACTAATTGAAACAATTCAATGTCATTTCTTTGCATTAAGACTAAAAAAAAAAAATGTTAGTGAAAAATATCAGGGGTATGACTTTTGTTTTCTTACGTTCAGAACAATAAATTCATCTTTGAGAGAGATATTTTCGTAGTGTAGAACTTCAGAACAACTCCTTATTATATATTCATAAATTCAGAATGAATATATTCAGTAACCTAGTTCAATTTACCTTGAAACTCAATATTTCGTATTTATATTTTAGATACGATGAAAACAATTATAATTTAACTTCCATTAAATTTATTGAGCACTTTTTTTTTAATATTTTAAATCCAACAAATGTTAAAAGAAATTTTTAAAACAAATTATAAACTTTCAAATAACCAGTTATTTAGTTATTTGTAGACATATTCTTCTACAGATAATTAACAGATTTATAAGGATCTCACCGGAGCACCTAAAGGTGTGGGTGAATTGGAAGGAAGACTAGCCATATTTCAAAAACAATCAAATTTATTCACAATACTAACCCCAACTCAAATGCAATCCATCAAGGATAAGAAAAGCACCCAATTAATAAAAATGATGACAATTTACGAGGTACGCGAGATATGAGAAGATCTTAATGTTTAAAACACTTACTTGATTCAATAGCTCTGACTTCATAGCTATTTAATCTAGATTCATTTTCCAGTGACAGTTAGTCACCTTAAGTAACTCAATTATCAAGTATTAAATATCCGCGATTCACATTCAATTTGATTAATCACTGCTCCGGTAGAAGTCAATCCTATCTCTCCCTAACCTGAAAGCCTACACTATATATAGTTGTTCTAATTTACATATTTACGTTATTTCCTCGAGAAGGAGTTTTATAATAAAATAATTTTTAAAGACCTGAAATTCCCTAAGAGGACTGTTTGTAAATAGAGCGAGGATAGAACCGTCACAAATTATCCCATTTAAAATGCAAACAATATATAGAAATGTAAAACAATAAAACATCAATGTATAAAAAAGCAATAAGAAGAAAACTCAACTCAAAAAAATCTTCTTAAAATCAGATTTTTAGCAAAAGAATTAAAAGCTTTAAAAATTGAAAATACAACAAGTACAGTTTTGGAGGTAGGATTGAAATTTACGGTTAAACTCTTTATATATTTTAGATAGAGATAGATATTAATCAAGCAGCCCTACGTTCATCTTCTCAAGAATGCAGTTTGTCACGGTTTCATTTTATGAATGTCAGTTCTCGTATCAACAGAACGGATCTGTCAGAAGAATTCCTTCAAACTAAAGATATTCTCCAAAAAACTTGTAAGTCAGAACTCCAGACTTTTATTTTATAGTAAATTTGGAATTCTTTTGGCTGTGCAGTTGTAGTGAACAACATTCCAGAAATATACAGTACCCCAAAACGGCGTTGTGACCAAGCCATAGATCCTATTCTTTCTGTAACACTACACTATTATAGCATGACAAACTTCAGAAGCTAATAAATTGTCCTATAAGTTCCAGAAAATTGTAAATGTATTTTCAGAATGAATTAAAGTAGATAAAACTGTGTTACTATAACAAAAGGACAATACTCTTTTATTTGTATCCCATCCATTAATTTCTGTTTTGAACAGACTCCCATGCTATGTAGGCGCGATTCCTGTAAACGAGCTCCGTAATAAATTATTATGTTATATCAACCTATGTATATACATCAAAATATATGGAGAACTAAAACAGAAAATTCTTTTAATTTTTGACTAATTTTATATATTTTATACTCATAGAATATAAAATTGTTTAGATATACTAGATCACAAAATTTAAATCTGAATATAAAAATATTACGTTTAAAACTAGGAGGCGATTTTCGGTATTTTTATCTATTTATTAATTTTCACAGATTGTCGTCACAAGGTCGTATGAACTCCAACAATCTCTTGCAATAAGAATAAACTTATTCACGTTGTAAAGGTTACCAACATCAGTTTGAGTAATATTTCAAGACATTTGACAAAATATTTTGGCCTATTTTTCTATAAACAAGCGAGGAAAATCAACTTATAATAAATGTGAACAAGAGATGATTGACTTTCGCCAAAAGATATCAAAGTACCAAAGAATTCAAAAGAGAAATACCGTGTTATTTTTTGATGAGTCAAAGATGCAGTAATTTTCTGCACGTGCAATAGGTGCCCACCCAAGTGGGAAAATATATGATAACAGATATGTGTTTTCAACTGTAAACATGATCCAAGCCAAATGATATGGGATGTGATGACTATGTGGTACTGCTACTCCGTATTTCCTGCCATCTAAAATCACTCTGAACAAAAATTGGTACCTTAATTTGTTACGTGATAAAATGAAGTGTCACATGGATGTTTATAGATATTCAGCTTCCATGCATGGTAGAGCTCCGTGTCACAGATGAAGAACTACTAAATATATTTAAAGATATAGAAAATACAAATGTTTTATTCGCTAGTTCACACAGACCAGATTTGAATCTCATCTAAAACCTGTAAGGCATTGTGAAAAAAATTCTGTTTTCTTTCTAATGGGGCTGCGTATAGGTAGTCACCATTGCAGATCTAGTACATTCCCCAGAAACTGGTATCAATTTTTAGTGTGGCACCATATGTGTGGATATCAAATGCCACAATGTAATTTTGATTACCAGTTTCTTCCCCAGAGAGAGGGGGGCACGTGAGCTCAAACGATGCAAAACTGTTCAAGGATTTTAATTTTGCCGATAGCACCCAGGTACTATAGGAATCTTTAACATGCTACAGTATCATATGACATGAACGATGTCTGGCTTTTACATCATGAAAATCCACCGCCTTGGGCCGGGATCGAACACACAAACTTGGGCGTACAAGGGCCTCACCAAACCAACTACGCCAGCCAGCCGGCTAGTGAAAAAGTGAATTCGCTGAAAAGCAACCTTTTTTTGTTATGGCACTTGATGAAGCAATAAAAGCTTGTCTGCGTGCAAAGATTTTTAAAACTTACTTCCAATTTCTTATTTAGATCATGACTATCAGTATTACAGCAGCGAATAAAAACAAAGAAGGTTCTAAAAATACTGATACTTCAAAAACTGTACAAAAAATACTTCTAATAAATGTGTAAATACATTTTTTCCGTTATACTATATATTATGTAAAAATTCCATTGTGAATAAGTTTAAACTGTGGTTTAAAATGACTGTAATCTACAAAAAAGAAATACTTTAACAAAACTTGTAACATATGCCATTTTACATTTCTACAAGTATAATATCTTAGGAAGTTTTTCTTCATAAATATATCTGCGTAATGTGTCGCTTGTTTTTAATTTAAAATAAAATTAAATAAATGTGGCTATAGTTTTTGAATTAAATGACGTTTTAAATGTGGTGAATTTATTATTTTAATTTTCAATTTCAAACTACTTGTGATTTTAATTTAACAAAATGTTTTTTAAAAATTCATTTTATGAAAAAATAATTATACGTTTTTAATGAGAAGGATTTCAGAGTAGCCTTAAGGAAAAATACTGCTCATTCTTGTAAAGCTTGCCCAAGCTAGATCCCTGAACTAAAAGAAAACTTCTTTCACATTTACTTTAGCTATAGAAATAAATACTTTCCATTTCTCAAAACTGTTTTAAAATTACTCTTTTCAAATTGATGATTGAAAAATGATCAATGTTATTAAAAATTACAGTTTTAAAAAGTTCATAGCTAAAAGGTTTATTTTCAGCATAATTGTTTACAGAAATAATATCAATGCATATAATTGCTTAGAGAAATAATATCAATGCATATAATTTCTTAGAGTAAATAGTAAATTTTGATCACTATATTATTGTTAAACTTTGGCTATGTCCATTTTGCTAAAATTAATTTAAAGTCTTATTTCTTTTTTTAATTTTTCAATTGTTTTCCACATAAATTGTCCCTAAGACTATATTGATACAAAGCTCACAAGATATTATTTTTATGATATTTTTAAAACAAGAGATTTACTCTTGAATTAGATTACTTATAAGTTGTGTTCTTTAGTATCAAATTATTGCATTCTGCCTTGCTCTCTTTAATTCTGCGATTCCCGTTATTGTTATTATATATGTCATCAATTCGTGGTTTATAAATTGTTTGCATTTAGAAATCAGTGAAGACTAACGTTTATTGTAGTACGAAATGCGAAATTAAATTTATCTTCTTTTAAAAATATTCTTGAACTTCTTAATAGGGCTAAAACTTCGAACCAATTTTGAATATCCGGAATCTATTGAAATTAGAACCGGTTTCTCATCAACTGAAAAATGTGGATAATCTATCAGACTAGAAACTGGTTTGTTGTTCATGACTTTTTTCTGTAATCAGAAAGAGGTGAGGACCCATGGGGTATGATGTTGAATGCTACGACAGTAGCAAGGCAACATTTCTCTAGTGTCAACCCGATCTACCCACATGTATCTCACGAGGTGATCTTAAAAAGAACATTGAATTACTTTTTACTCCTTTGACCTATCACATCACAAGGAAGAATTTTAACTTGAAAGCCATCCATTCTAGTTTAAGAGAAATAATATTCCTGGTAGAATTTATACTCGGTAGTTTTCCAAGTGTTTGAAAGCTATTCTTTAAAATATTTAAATCATCTAAAACTATCTATCTTAGTTGGTAATTTTTGAATAAAAAGATTAGCATGATCTTTATATCCAAAGATTACAAAATAAGGAAGTATGTGCATCTGAATATATTTTACGGAAATATTATTTGCGAATTAAATTTATATGAGTTGAAATTGATACACGACTTTTATCAATAAACGCATGTAATCAAATTGCAAACGTGTGTCTGCTTTACACAATCAACATACGCTTAAATAAGCTGTGTCATGTTCAATACTTTCATGTTCATGTTATATATCAATTTCATAATAATTTATCTCAAAGATGTTGTAATTTTCTATTAAATAGTGTTGATATGGCTATATAAAATTAACTCCCTCTCTTTAACAACAAATAACGGTTTTATTTTGCGACTACTAAAAGCTGAACTACCTCACTCCTCATAAAAACCTCACAAACTTTACTCTCGCATTCTCTTATACGCTCTATTCTTTCTCCTATCATTTACATCACTCTCATTTGTTTCCTAAGCATGTATAGAACTTTAAAAAAATATTTTTCAATAGTATATTAGCTAGCAACAGTAAAACAATTTGCAATACAAATGCACTAATGATCATATAAAAAAGATATACTTTAGTATTTACGATACATAAGTAGTTAAACGCACAAAAGGTATGCAAAAATTTTAGTAATCAAGAGAAATTTAACGGTAATATGAAATCAAAAATAAAGAAAATATATTTAAGAAAACTAAAGGAATTTTTCTGAATTGATTTAGAGGGTTGTGTATGGTTGCTATAAACCATACATATAGCATTAATAGGGTAATGATAGATTTACCCCACTTAGCCTTAGAATATGAAAATGATAATTAAATAATATTAAATTATATTTTAATGATATCAGTTTAGTAAAACTATCCAATATTAATGAAAATTGTGTACATAAACGGAAACTTTAACCTGTTATCTTCATGATAAATGCATGAAAGTAAACCATAACGCAAAAATATATTAGACATCAGAAAGTTTGAAAATGTACTTAAGTTTACGAATGTTCTTAATTTTGCCCAGTAAAGAAATCCATACACTAATATCGAAGCGACAAACTATTAAATCGAATGACGGAAAAAAATTTTAAATTTTACTTTTGTTTATAGAAATAGTTACTGGATATTGTACATCATGAAGTCCTCAAAATCTAACTCCTGGACTAACTACCTGAATTTAAAAAAAATTGAGCATATTTTGAAAATCTAAAAAGTCCACAATTCTATATATAATTCGTCACACTTATCTTCATACTTAAGACTCTATTTGCGGATTTAATTTAAGTTTCTTTGAATCTTATTTTATTAAAGATATTTTCACCGATTTACCAGCACTTTCTATAAGTTTTGCATTTTTTTTTCTTAAAATGGCCTGCGAATTTTAAATTTTTTACATTCATGTCCATAAATTAAGAATAATGCCAGCTCTGGGAAATAAAGGTTCAGAAACAAAACAAACGGGACTTACTCTTTAACCTTATTTATTAAACAAAAGATAAAGCACAAAAAAATGGCGTACTTGTGATACCATTCATAAAAAAACGACTTTTGCTCCCTGGAACAATTACAAAAAATATTCTCTTTACAAAAACTTAATATTACACGGTTGGCATGATAATTAATACGTTATATGTATCTCATGGAATAAAATACAGTTCGCACAACACATAGGCATGCTGAGTATCAAATTACCGAGTTGAGATTACTCCCATTAGCAAACAATGATCTCCGAAGTTCCGGTACACATGTAGACGTGGTTGAAGTGCTGAAACTCGTTGGTCAAACATGCGTCACACATGCTGTGCCAGATTCGAGCCAGGTGAGAATGCTGGCTATTCTATTGGTGTAATAAACTCAGATTGAAAGCATTCGCTTAAGATTTTTGCTCGGTGAAGACAGGTGTTGCCATCCATAAACAAATATTCTGTGCTCCTGGCATTCCTAAGCAAACGTAAATGTTATTTCAGAAGGATATCTCTATAAATTTGGCCGATTTGAACATGCAAATGTATTCTGTAACCCAGTAAAATTGCTCCCAAACGAGCAATCTTACATCACCGTATCCGTGCAGTTCAATGATATTGCCTTGGAGGTGACGAGTTCCTGTCGTTCTCTATATGAACGTCTGACGGGAGTCAGACTTGAAGCTAAACCTAGACTCGACGAAAAACATCATAAAAGCCCACTGTGACGATGTGTACATACACACACTCACATTGTATGTTCTTTACACCAGGTTCACCATTGGAAACAGTGAGCTGCCGTGAACGGAATATATCAGAGATAGCTGACAAGATAGGTCGGATTCTCTACTCCGTCTGCTTCTTTTTGGAGTTACTGTCAAACATTGGTCTTCATTCGACGTTGTAACTCGGGGGCGATCTGTGATGTAACGTCTCCTGATATTTCCATCATCTTGGTTGCCAAAGTCTAGATGACACTTTGGAAAATTCCAAGTTCCCATGACAATTCCATCTGAGTACGCTCCATATCCCTTGCTGCCGATAACTTTACAACGTAATAAAACATCTTCCTGCTTCCTCTGTGCCGTCATAACTATTCGGTTATGTCCCTGAGTGGCTTACAAAAACACGCTTGTGAACAATTTTACTGATTTGCCACCATTCCTTATATACCCCCTTTGACACTCTCGTCATTGTGACATACTCTCGACTTCCTGTAATTTGCATATTAATATTGAAGATATGTGTGATAATTCTTCAAGTGCAATTTTTAGTCTAGAGTTCGATTTTCATGTGATTCTGAATTATCCTTAATTTATGGACATGAGTGTAGTTTAACGTTCTCGTCTAACATCCTCACCGTTTTCAGCTTAATCTTTCATAGATTATAATAGATAAATTTGATGGTTGTCAGATTTTTGTCACGCCAACAGGAATTATTTCTAACGTGATCAATAATTTCTAACATCTGATTTTCTCTAAATGAAGTAAATGAGAATCCAGGGAATCTATTAACAACAAATGTTTCAGTTGGAAAATAGATCCCTTGCGACACCAAAAAAATTTTGTAGTCACTCATGCAGGATTGTTTCGCCGAAATCCGTCCATTATTATAAGTACAAATAATAACGCCATTAAGAAAATTTTCCTCCGGAATAGTTTTCCTTATGAAACTGACTAAATTTTTACTTTTCGTAAATCTGCTATACCAGCAAGGCTTCCCTTTGAAGTCATTTATTTTCAAGAGTCTTTATTGTTAAATTGGCATTCCCTTTCCTTGCTACTTAATCGACTTTTGAAGGTCGTTCTCAAGATTTAACCATCATTTAGTACAGCCTTTTTGACTCGTTACAGTTGTGACATATTTTCAAGCTTTTTTTTTTCAATCCTTCAACGTTGTATACAGTGCTTATTTGAATTTAAATTCTTCAGATGCTGTTGCACTTCCTATTTGTTCAGCATGGGAAATAAAACGAAGCTGAAAATTTTAATTTAGCAGTATATCTTATATGGCAGCGGTTCTTAAACTTTCCATCGCGGCCTTCCTTTATGCATCAGCCTGACATTGAGGAACCCCAGCATTTTGAACACCTTCTCTGATTCCCAACACATGGCTGAGCGCTTTAGAGGTTTTTCAATAGTCCTAAGACTGTCTCTAGTATTTATACAGAATTATTTAACACTTCATTTTTCTATATTTAAGAAAACAGTAAACATCTAATTATATATGCAAATAAAAATATTACAAAATACTAGTTTCACATAAATATAAATATTGTAGGTACAAATAAATAAATAATACAGGCACAATTCGATTAGGAAATCGAGATCAATACAATCCTTATCGTATTTGGCACGCTAGGTTAATTCAGTTCTTAGTCTTTGCTCATATGTTTCTTCCATATATATTTTTTGAAAATATTACATTTTTGTAATGGCTATATAGTCACGAAAATAAAAAATAATTAATACCCTTGATCGAAATACATATTCTAGTAAATATTTCCATTGTGAACAACTTAGGGATCTAGTCTAGGATCACACATCTTGCAATTTTTCACCCTCACGGACCTCCGGAGAACTGCAGACCACGGTTTAAGAATATCTGTTATATGGCATTTAGAAGCTATTTTCAAAAAAAAATGACACAATACTGCACTTCTAAAGAAATTGATAAGATCTATAGCTGGCAGAAGCCCCGAATTAATTCGAGATGAAGGGGGCAGTAAGAAAAAATACGTCTAGGTTTGTTATTACAATGCAGGTGGAGACGTGTTCACTTTTCGAAAGAACCACGAAAGATTTACAATAGAAAAAGGAAAAGAGATGTGATATGGGGTTCCGGAAGATTGATCAAAATAAACATAAACTATTCAGATTAATATGAATGAGATGTGATTGATCGGATTGATGTAATTGTTCCGAGATTTCATTTAGGATGAATTAAGCAAGCAAGTCTATTTAAAGTTAAAAATATAAACACAATAAAGTAACAGAAAAAAGTAATTGATGTTAATTGAGTAAGATTCAAAGAAATGTATTATAATCGCAGGTAAAGAGTTTCGTTTTGCAACATTCAAGAACACTTTCTCATTACCTTAAAAGGTTTCTTTTGCAACATTCAAGTTTCTCAATAAGCAACATGACATTACTTTTTGATACATTGAGTTATAATTACACAAAGCTAAATTTCTAAAAATGACTAAGTACATGAAATCCTTAACTTTAATTTAATTTTTGAAAACGAAAGAAAGTTATAAGTCTATCTATACATATGAATAGCCATTAATTTTAAAATGAAGTACCTTAAAATCCGGAGTATAACGCGCACTTTTAACACAAAAAATAAGATCGAAATTTACAGATTTTTTATACGCTGGGTATTAAAATGATAGCTTCAAAAATTAAAAAAGAGATGTGGAAAAAAAAATCTTAGACTTCTACAAAGATCGGGATACTGTTAATTTAAAAGAAATGCCATACCTTATGAACTTAAAGGGTTGTGTTTTTCTAGAAATATACTATTTTTTCAAAGTCCTTGGATAATACCTCGAATAAATGGTTTTAAATATAAATAGCGTTGCAAACGTACATTACAGATTCCTTAGCAAAGAAGGAAGTGTACGTTATACAGCGAGAGAGAGAGAGAGAGAATATACCTTAAAACTAATAAATGCAGCTTGAAAATATAGGTGCGAGTTATACGCCGGATTTTACGGTGTATCTATAAAGCCGTTTATTTTGCTCAGGCTATTCTGCCCCATCCGGAAGTAAAATGAACCTTCTATACATATTTTAAACTTCTTGTGTGTTATTTAAAGGAAGAAAAATTACAAGAAATTAAAAGTGCTTTGAATTATTTTTTCAATTTTCCTGTGAAATAATCTTAATTCTTCTTATTTCTTTCATTATTTGACACTTTTCCTCGAAATTAAGAAAATTAATGTATATAATTGTATTTTAAATTCGTCGATGAGAAATTGTGATTCTTAAGAATTTTTAGCTTTATTTGTATGCTCTTACATAGTTAATATTGATTTTAAAAGTTATTTTAGGAAATTTTTTACTAAGCTGTTTTTCGGAAATTGCCTTTTACCGTTATAATGAAGGTTAAAAATTATATTTCTGACACCCGAGCATGAATTAAATCCATTTAAAAAAATAATGACCTAGATAATTTACATGCTCCATTCTCTATTATAAGTTTAAAATCTGAAATTAAGAACTTTCAAACGTAATCCGTATTAAAAATAAATTACTGGTTACTGAATGAACAATGCAAGATTTTTTTAAAGTTAAATATAAATTTTAAAACATCTTTCTTTTATAATGTTCTACTTGTTTCTAGAAAATCAAGAACTGTAAAATCCGGCGTATACGTGCCCCGCCGTATAATGCGCATCTATTCAAGCTGCAATTTTTAATTTTTAGTTACATTTGCCGTATACCACACATCCCCTTTTTTACAAGGAAACCTGAAATATACGTGTACAATGCTTTTATGTTTTGAAGTTATTTATTAAAGGTCTTATATATAAGCTTTAGAAAAAATGGTATACTTCTAGAACTACAACTCTTGAAGTGCTTTAGGAATGCCATTTATTTAAATAAACAGTCTTTCGATCTTTGTAGAAGTTTAATTATTTTCTATACCCATTTTTTTATTTATTTATTTTTAAAAATCTCATTTTTATACCCGGCGTATAACGCGGCCCCGTAAATTTCGATCATATTTTTTGTGTTAAAAGTGCGCGTTATACAGCGGATTTTACGGTAATCTAGTATTTTTCTCATGATCAACTATTTGTAAAACTAAAACAAATTGGGAAAAAGCATTTCGTATTAATAATTGTATTAATACATTCAATACACATTGGGATGAGATGCTCCGAAATTTTAAGCGATTGAGCTTTCATTGCAATTTTTTTGTTTTAGATTAGTTACGGTTTTAAGGGCGGAGAAAAAGCACTTTCGAAAAAAAGGTAGCAAAATATACAAATCCATGTCTTGTATTTAAATTTTATTAATTATAGAAAATCAACGAATTATAGATATTTCTTTTCTTAAGAAAATATGTTTTAAAAACTTGATTTCTCATCATGATATTCGAACTTAAATTGGATCAAATGTAAAAAGCATAGTGTCACTTAAAGTCTTTTATTCGAACAATGCATCGTTATAAAACCTTGGATCAGGTAAAAGAAATGCAGATGTGTTTTCATTCGATGTTATAATTTGCCATGGAACACACACAGCTCTAATACTAGCTCTCAATTTTAATGAATCTACAGGTGAATCAAGCTTTTCAAAATACTGTTAATTGTCATTAAAACTAAAACAAATATCAAATAAAAATTTATATAGTTTTTTTATATGTAAATATATGGGAAAATTTCACTCTAATGGAAAGCTAAATTTCCTGATAACTTGAACTTTTGTCAAAATTTATTCTTCTTTTACTTTAAAAGCAGATTTTCTTGCTTAATTATTTATTTAAAAAGTATTAAAATATAAATTCTTTAAAAAATTAATACCTTAACTTGTTAAGTGTCCTTTTATGTTTCCTAATACTTAAACATGATTTGTTCTCCTTTTGTTTTACCAATTTACCTCTTGAATGTTTTAATTACTATGGAAACTATACGTCATCACTGGATATCTAAAGAAGTGAAATTGCTTTTATAAAAAAGGTACTAAAAATAAACACTCATAAAAATTAGGTTTTTCGAGTCATGTATAAAAATTGCTGTTATAATATTTTTAAATAAGAAATATTTTGTATCATTATTGTATATATTTCTTAATAAATAGCTTATGTTTTCCTTATGTCTATAAATTCTAAAAAAATTAGGTTTTCAAAAGCTATAAGTATAACATAAACGTATGGAAACTAAATTAGTCCATTTCGTAAGAGTATTATTTCGTAAATCATTTTTTATACATATTTGATTCATTTGGATTCAAGGTTTTTATAGAAACATTTTACAATGTTTGAGCAAAACTTACGCCTAAAAATTCGAAGATTAAAAAATTGTTTAGTATATAAATTTTTATAACATAAACTGATTTTCAATAACGAATAATCAAAATATTTTCGAAATAGACGAGAGAACACTGATATCAAAATACTAATACTAGAGAGATTACTGTAAAAAATAATGTCATCTTTAATGTTATAATTTGTTCTTTAAAACACCACCCTTAATTAAAATATTTAAAATTTGAAAATGCTCTTAGAATAAACTTTAGCAAACTTTGAAAGAATAAAATTTTAAATTATTCTGAAAAAGTGATGGGTATGGTTTAAATATAGTTATCATTATTTGTTTGTTTTTGTTTTACGTAGTCCCTTTAAATACAAAACTTTGAAATGTATTGTAAATTCTCCAGTCTAAGAATTCTAAGTGCCGAGTAAGATATTTAAATAAAATCTCCATTTCAAGTTTTAAAGAAATTTATTGTCATGATAAACATAAAATGCTCTTGAAACTAATTACGAAGACTTTAAATTTTCCCGAATTACTGTATGAATCTGAAATAATTTCATAAATTTTACTGTCACAGAAAATTTCCTCAACTTATTAACAAAAAATATTAGATAGGAGCTCAAAATTTAAATTTTCATTCCTTTTGACAATATTTAATTCCTTTTAGTGAGTTAAGTATCTAATATAACATTGAATTTATTACTCATGATCTTCAATTTTTGTATAAAATAGAAGAAAGCTTCACGTGAATGTGAAAACGTTTCAGAGGAAATATTGGTTAACACGAAAAAATACAATGATCCCGACAATCTGCTATGTATTTCTATGCACTTTTTTGTCTTAACACGAAATGCAAATAGCTTAACATGAAAGATTTTCCTCCTGAGTATGAACAAGTTACGGGAAACAGTAGCCGGATTTGACTATCTTGCTGTATCAACGGAAGGATACATTGCAGTAGATGATGATAATGAGTGTACAGCCCCGATTATGGCAGACAAAGACATTTTGGAGTTTTCTCAAAGCTCATAAAATATCATTGAGGCAGATTCTGGCAATAAAAACGATTTGAATAAAGCTGCTCCTGTCCCAGCATCATCCGAAAAGAGGAATATCTTGAAAAGTATGAGCATTTATTTAGACGCACATTCCAATGATGAAATGAATAAAAAATGGAAGATATCAATTTATTTGTTGACAACTGGAAGCTATAAAATAATGCAAAGAAAATATCAGATTATTTTCCTAAGCCGCTATGCATGCATGCATGTGGATATGTATCCATACGCAATATATGCATACATACATATGTATCTAAATAAAATAAACTTATAATTTTTGTTGACATATTTTTTTGCAATGTCTTATAACACGAAAAAATATTTCAGTCCCTTCAGTTTCGTGTTAAGCGATTTTAACTGTAATTTAAATCAGAACCTATTTCCAAATTTAGAAAACTGCATTTATTTTCCCTTTATTTGAATTCCATGAAGGCATGATATGAATGCACGAAATATTTATCGACGCCAACACTATAATGTCTACAGCTCGGAGCATGTTACCGGTTTAGCATGTGTTTAAACTAGAAGAACTACATAGCTATGTAAAAAAAAATTTGCACCTAAGCTTCTAACGGGATTTCAAAGTGGTCTATTCATTTCAATCTATTGAGCATCAAAAGCTGACTCTAAAATCTCTCTCTTAATTTTTTAGAAGAAAGAGAAGGCATTCAAAGGATTACTACTTCAAAAATTAGACAATGGACGATTATGGAATTATTGTTATTCTAACTCTAAAATGTTGTTCTTTTCCAGACAAAAAAGTAAAGTTATTCTACTTTAAATTCCAAACCAACGACTTGTCACTCAATGAATTCAAGTAAGACATTTATTCTCTGTAATGCTCTAATTTTATTCCTTTTAAGATCTATTTTGGCAGAACTTTGTTTTGTTTTGAAATGTGAAATATATAATAATAATAAAAGTAGTAATAAAATAATATTCTTATATTTCTGCGAGTAATATTTATTTTGTCTTTATTGTTTAGATAAGCCATTCTCAACTTTTTTTTATTGCAGTACAGTTTTAACAATTTAAAATTTGGCGGTACTCTAATAATAAAATAAGTTTAAAAGAATTTTACTAATCTGTAATACACTATATAAAATAGTTAATGGTAATAATTTCGGATGTTAAATAAAATATTATTTACAATAAAGACAGCAAAATGTTTATTGAGTTATCAATTGGAAATTAATTACAAGAATGCATTTAATGTGGAAATTGAGCTTGATGAATTTTGGTAATTTCATTTATAATTGGTTGAAAAAGAATAATGCCACTCTCATTTCGTCATCTACATTTAAAAATTTTAATTTTTTTTATTTTTATATTTGTTAATGATGAAAATCCAAAATTATGCAAATAAGATGTAGAAAATTGTAACATTTTTGAAGGTTTTTGTGGCTATTATCAGATAATCACCTCTAATTTTTAATCCAAAATGAATTGACTCTTCCGAATGTTTCGAAATTGACTTACAGGGCAAATTAGTTTTTCCTCTTCATTCAAATTTAATTTGTATACAGATGTATTCGTACACAAGTGGATTACGAACCCAATAAATATTTTTTATAACCATCTACCAACGAATACTCTTAGTTTATTTATATAAAACGGCCTCCTATAAAATGTAATAAATTCGACCTTTTAAAATTTTTAGAAAAGTTTCAAAATGTGAGGTATTTGCTTTGCTGTATATAAGAATGACTCTAAGCTAATTAATTAAAGCTACATATTTCATATTATTATATGAGAAATACTATTTTGTGCTGAAAATAAAAAAAAAACATTTTTATTAAAAATATCCGATGGGAATATTTCGATATATAATTTTGTCACATAGGTGTTGTAAATGGAAAATGATCAACAATTTCTCTTTCATTTTCCATTTTAGAAAATGACACAATAGTAATAAATAACATACGAAAATTTTTTAAACGATTCTGAATTACAAAATCAATTAAAATTAGCGCCTTTCTTATGCCTTAATATTTGAATTTTTCTGTCTCTTACGGATTATATATATTCTTTCCCTATAATTTCCCATAAAATTACTTCAGAGTTCCTTTCACTCTCTTTTTCTCTCTCGCTCTCTTTTTGCTACTTTTATTGAATAAATATTCAAATAAACGAATTCTTAACAAAATCTTGTCTAGATTGAATATTGAACCATGCATTAAAATATCGCTAGATTTAATTTTGAATTAAATTAAAACTTGATTAATAATAAAAATTTCTAAATAAATGATTATGTGAATTGAAATAGTTTTTCCTGTTGTATATTTCTTCATGAAATATTTGATTAGGGAAGCATTTTTATTACGACCTTCATTCACGAAAACATTTGGAATTTTGACTTTCTGTAAATTTTTCTGCGTATTTAAATGTATATACTGCAGTTTAAATATCTAAAAATTCGGTTGGGTGCCGTAGTTGCATTGGTGCTGGCCTTGTAGGCTCGAATTTGCAGGTTCGACTCCTGCCCAAATCTATGGATTTTCACGATGTAAAAAATCCACAGCGCTCATATCGTATGATTATGCGGCATGTTAAAGATCCCTTGAGTTCATGTTTGGCTTGGGTGCAAAATTAAAATCTTACAGTGGCTTAGCTTCGTAAGAGCTCAAGTGCCTCCTTCTGCGGAAGAAACTGGGAGCCAAAATTGCATTGCGACAAACTTCCTATATGGTGCCCTATCAAAAAGTGATTAAAGCTCCCCGGGAATGTACTAGGTCTGCAATGGTAAAAATATCAATCCGCAGACCATTTGAAATTTTAAAAAGTTTAAATAGTTAGATTGAAAACCTCCAGTTACTGATTTTTCTCTCAGGAATAAATGTTAAGATATATTTTTTATTGATTCGAAAATTCTCCAAGATTCATTCAAGAATATTGCGATGTGTGATGGATCTATACGCGTCCGTCAACTAATCCTCAGGGGAAATCTTTGGGCTATCAATCACAACCAGCCCTTTTGGAAGAAGAAACCATGATATGCAGATTAGGCCAGCTATATAAAGTATAGATTTTCAAGCTAGCGAGATGAATAGATGGAGTTACCTGGAGATTGAAATATAGAGAAGCTGACAACAAGGAAAGATATCTACCAATCAGGTATTAGTAAACATTGATAACGCGTTTCGGGCATTAAATAGTTGAAGATGTTTAGGTGACGATTGGTCACTATACCTAAATTGTAACTCAAATATTAGAGTCGTGGATTGATCCATAAAAAGAGGATCAATTTATAAGAAGTCTTCTCATAATTCACGTCTCTCGTTGTTAAATCCCTTATTGCTCTTAATTGGAATATCTCATATCGTTTGAATACTTGAATTGTGTCTTTTGATAATTTGTTGGCTGAATAAATAGTTGAAAAGTATTATGGCGAGTCATCCTTCACTTCCTCCCACACCTCTAGCCGGGTCCGAGAGTAGGTCTCTTTGTCACACATGTTTAAAGGCTGTGATTTTCTTATAACAGAAATAGTATAAAACCGTTATTCTCAATATGTAATTCTCTGTCTTGTAAAAATATTCTAATTCATAAGTTGAACTCGCGACATTTTTTAAATCAGCGCTATCCATTGTTGCTTTGAAGAACTTTTAAAATCTGTAGAAGTTGATTGTAACAACGCTTCAAACTTCAAAGAAAACACTATTGTGTCTCCAAAATGAAAAATGCTTAGCTACTCTATTTCTGTTACACAGAGTTAACATTTACTACTATTATCTTAATTATCTCAGCAAAATAAGGGAGAGTTGAAGCAACGGGGTACTTAATGATGTAACGCAGTGTTATTAACTTCAGATTCTTTTACAATGTTTCGCCTCATAATTTTTGACTCAATAAAAAAAAATATATCACAAATTAATACCACAAATTATTTTCTGGCTTCAAAACTATCCCTATTCCATCATCTATCGACGTGTTTTTTCATAATGTATGCCACATAATTTCCCCCCATCCTTATTTAAAAAGAAAAACTTTGAAAAGTTCTTTGAAAATTTGGTCCAACTTCAGGAGTAGATTCTTCTAAATAGAAATCATTTTTTAGAAGTTCGTCCGTAGTAAAATTGTGTAGTGAATTCGTGAAAAAAGTTTATGCTCACATTTTTGTAATACTGTCCAAGTTAAGACTGATTTTGATTTCTAGATATCGTTGATAAGGCATAAGGTTCTCCTCCTAAGTAATAAAATATTACGCCAAATTGTTATTTATTCACATGTAAATCACCTATTGATATTTAACAACGATTACTTCTAAAAATATTGTAGATTTCTTCATATTAAATCGTATGCCTTTCACGAAAGATTTTTCTATCATTTTTTTAAATTATGATAAACGCAGTGATTTTTAAAGAATAAGAATATTTTGATACTAATTTAACGAGATGAACATTATTTTCTTAAATGACAAGAATTCAAAATAAATGCTGCACTTCTTCAGTTTAGCTTTATTTATTCTGTAATAAATTTTTTGAAAATTTTTTAAATTGTAATATATTCTTTTTTTTTCGCAATCATTTACTAATTTAGAGTTTAAAATCATTTTCCAGCAGTCTGTTTAGCTAGCTCTTAAATATTTTAGTGTAGTTTTTTCTTACATTTTATTCAAGTTAGAATAAAATTATCCAAATTGCTGTCATTGTAAAATTCTCATTTATTATTATTATTATTATTTGCTTAACTGAGCTTTCAGATAACATAAGTTATTTTCGGTTTTCTGTGTAACAAAGTACTAGGACTTTATTATTTGCTTAACTGAGCTTTCAGATAACATAAGTTATTTTCGGTTTTCTGTGTAACAAAGTACTAGTGATAAAAGAATTTTATTATATTTTTTAGTTTGTTTATACTCTTGCATTAAATTTTCATTTCAAACTAGTAGCAAATTATAATTATCGCTACATTATCTGTAAGAATATAAATAGAAAACGCTATCAAGGACATTTTGCAGTTTATTCCATTTTCATTAAATTCTATAAAACTAATAAATAAAGTATTCTTTATGCATTTATTGTTTAATAAATCATGCTCACGAACATCTTTAAAATATTCATAAGTTTTTGAGGGATTAGAATTTTTTTTTACAGTTATGACAATTAAGTTTTTCTTTACAATTAAAAGTTTAAAATGATGTTTTCTAAAAAAAATTTCTATTATTTTAACAAAACATAAATTGATGTAAAAATTTATGAATTGAATCATTTATTAGAGCAAGCGAAAAAATCGAAAACCTTTGAAATTGCTAACTATAAAATTTTTAAACTATATTAAATTTTAAAAAATAGTATTTATGATTTGAAGATATAAGTCGTTCTGGCAATAGGAACTCTTTAAACGAAGCATTTTCCTGTTCTAATATTAATAAAAATAAAAAGTCATTAAATTAGTTTCTCAATATTTAAAAAAATGCATTTTAGATGACTTAAAAATAGTTCACAATTTCAAATATTTTCGTTGATTTTGATAAATAAATACCTATTATGTTTCAAAATATTTCATGTAATTTTAAATCCTAAAAATAAAATAAAATAAATAACTGTAATCTAGCATATATATTTCGCTAGACTAAATAAGTTGTTTCAGGAAATTTTATTTACATTTTACCATGACATATGCGTGAACTTTTTCTATATATCTTGCTATATATTTATTATAGTCGCACACAAATAGTAAATCAGTTAAATATATTTTACCTAAATTATCAACATTTACTACGCTTCGTTTGAAGCTCTTCGGTTTCTTATGACTGAATCCATATAAGGCTAAGATAAGCTTTAATACAAATACAAACAAAACAAAAAAAAAACAGCTATTTCCTCAACAATTATTTTCTAATTTTATTTTTTCTATAAACAGAAATTTAAGTTTATTATTGCGTTCCACTTTTTTAATACAGCCGAGAATCTTTCTGATTCGGTGAGCAATATATTTTTGAGCCAGAACACCTGATTTAAGAGCAGAGATCACGAGCAAATTACGTTTCGCAGTTGACCGTGAGACGACAGGATACCTGCTGATGTGCCAAAGGGGCCCAAAGAAATATCTGGGGAGTAGTTTGCGAAGGTCAAAAACCGCCCAAGGAGCAATCAGATAAGCAAGCATTTTAAGGTCGGCACGATAATTCAGTGTACAACAACCATAAATTCCGTTTGAAATAATTTTTCAGAAGAGTTTTTAGTATAAAAACATGTTTGTTTGTTATCATTTCTTTTTTATTATTTTCTTGCAAAGAAGAATTTTCATTTCATGTATTTCGGAAGAATTACTATTGATTATTAACAATTATTACAATTAATTAATTATTAATTAAGAATCCATGATATTAATCAAGACAATGTTAATGCACTGATATGTTTAATAATCGTATTGTCCATATTTTATTTGTTAGAGTAATACATAAAAATAATGCAAACGCATGATTAGTCCATAAAATTGATTTTTTTAACAAAAATTTCCCTTAAATACTGAGTTTTTGGAAGTTTTTAAAAATATTGCATAATTTTTCTATTGAGTTTCAACTTAACTTAATAAATGAATATTACGTTTGAGGTTAGTGAATTGTGAATAGATTAGAAGTGAAGTAAATTGGCAGTGAAACCTATACGTAAACAAAGTAAGAAGCCAGAAGCTTGGATATTAAAAAAGTGATAAGATTAGCTAACAGGAAGTGTTAAAATCAACTTAAAGTAAATAGAAGACTGCAAGAGTTCATGTACTGTGAGCTTAAATTAGGTCGATGTTTAAAACGTTAAACTAATAGTGTGGTCATTAAATACGTAAGCTTTATGTAAAGTAAAATTAAAGGTAGAACTACATGATTGAATATATTCTCCACAACACGAATCTCGTTTCCCTCTTGCTCTATTACTGGTTCGAATTATCTTGTTTAAAGTGTTGATTGTGTCTGAGTTTATTATAGTGCTAAATAAAGTAATTGAAATTCATCATGTCGTATGATCCTTTAGTTCCTTCCACACCTAGCTGGGTCACAGGGTACAAGGGAAGTAAACGCGTTTCGCTTTGTTAAAGAGAAAGATGTATTTTATTTTTAAAAAAGAAAAATATCATATGTATTCAATATTAGTAAAACTCGTTAGTTGAAAACTACTCTTATCCAACTTTATTAATTTACAATTTTTTTGTTTCATTGTCCATTAATTTTTAGTATATATATATATTTATATATATAGATATATAGATAGATAGATAGATAGATACAAGTAGATAGATAGATAGATCTTTTATCCGCAATGACAAATTTTAAAAATTCCATTTTGGAGGTATTTAAATATTTTAAAATTTTGTTCTCTTTCCTCTAAAGGATTCTAAAATGCCTGTTATTGGAATTGCTATTTTTTTTTTGAGAAAGTTGTTTTTAACCGGAAACACACACGAGAAATGTAAGAAAACAGAGCATATTATTTTTCTGAATATCTAATGAACTTCTTCCTACTTCACTGGTTGACCTAGAACTTTCACTTGAAGCCAGATAGTTAAGATTAAGCACCTTTACGTGACATTCTTTATTTCTCTTAACTATACGTTATCTGTCATGGATAAATTTATCGCTTAAAGATATTGAAATCGGCAATAAAAAAGTTCGAAATTTATTGCATATGATTTTTTACTGTGTGTGAAAAAGAGCTATATATGTCACCTAAAAAGAAGGAAAAAACGCCCTTTTAACAGGGACGAAATCGAATGTACTTAAAGTTAATGTTAAATTACAATTACATTAAGTGTTAGTTACTGGAAGTAATAGGAAATATAGATTAATCTGAAAATACATGCAAATAATTTTTGTGCTATGCTGAAACTCTAAGCTAATAAATGTGCATGATATTTTCATAAAAATATTAAATTAAACACTGTGAAAATGTATAATTAATTTTTAATTACTCTTTATACTACTTAATATCCATTAAATATTCCTTAATATAGGAATTTTTTTTAACATATATAAATGATTGAGTTATATATTAATATTAGCTTTGATTTTTTTCGAAGTATTTAAGTCATGTGAAAATTATAAAATAAATCTTTACATTTTATTCTGCTAAATAGTTCACGATGTGTTTTAATTCTAGAAAATTCTATAATACCACATTTAGGTTCAAACTGCTTTTTTTTGTTTATTTTGCAGCTATTTCGGTTTATATTCAACTTACTCGTATTAAACCATTTTTTGTTTCAAATTTTCAGAATATTGTAATAAACGTAAACAAAAATCATACTATGTTCAAAATTTTGATTATTAATACATTTTCTTCTCTTTTTTGATAAATAATTTGCAAACTGTAAGGTGCTCAAAAAAGTAAAGGAAAAGAAAAGAAAAAAATTATTCTTTTAAGTAATGTGATGAGTAGAGATGTCCTATATTAATATTTTATGGATTTGTTTAAAATTAAAAATTTTATCAAAAATATCAATTCATTTTTAAAAATACTGTATTTTGTATTTATTAAATCTCTAGTTAGAAAAAAAAAGAAAAGTATTCATTGCTTCTTTCCTAAATAATATTTGTATATAAAAAACTGCTTATTATCAGAAGTACACTATACAGTTAATTTTAATGCTAATACTATGTTTGAACTTTCCAGAAATATCGTTCAAATTTAAGTGTGAAATTCCTCGTTTTCTTACATACAAAATTCTAAAACGAAAAAAAAAATGGTTTAACAGGACATAAAAAATAATCTGAGAGAGGAAAAAAGACGCTGTTTCTCAAAACATTTATCCGGTAATCAGACATATCTTTAAAATCCAAAATAAGTTTGAAAATCAACCTATATATCTTATAAAGTAAGGATAATTTTTATTTTATACATGGCTTTATATATACATATATATATAAATTTTTAACACACTCACACATGGGGAAGTCGGATAGAAAGTAGACAAGCTTAAAATAGTTTTGGCGATTTTTTTCCTGTCCTTAAACTTAAGTACATAGTAATTATTCTTCTAACAACTTTTAAATTTAAAATGATATTTACCCCAGAACTGTTTCCTCCAGTTTTAAGGCATGAAAAATTTCATTTCATAAAAAAATAGTTATTGTTGACATCTTACTCGATTGTGCGGGTATATACACTACTGTTTGTAAAAAATGCAATACCGTGAAGGAATCATCAGAATTAAATGAACTCTGCAGCAAATATCAATTATAGGTTGTTACGTAAAATAGTAAAGTTTCGGAGCCGCCACGCATGTGTGGCAGGCACAGCGCCCTCTGAACTGATGCTGAAAGAGTATAAATAGAGGGCTGTAGCGCGACGTTGAAAATAGTTAATGATTATTTGTTAGTGGCGAATGTTAAGTGAAACCTAAGTGCAACTCCACGAGAAATTCCAACCTCTTATGAAGTTTGAACGGGGGAGGATTATCGGCCTTTGAGAAGGAGGATTTTCCTATCACGCAATAGGAACTCGTGTGCATCGGAACAGTTCCACAGTGATTCGAGTTGGGAAGCAGTGCACCGACAAGCACCGAACAACTCAAAAAACTGGCAGTGACGTCAGCGATCGACGATTGACATCTGCTCCGGATGGTGGTGAATGACCGTAAAGCTTCCTCCAGGCAATGGCAGCACGTTGGTCTACTGCGACTAATGTCTGGTGTACAAATGTCGGCTTCGTCAATTCGTCGATGTCTACTGCACCGTGGATTGCGTGTAAGAGTGCCTTTGTACAGGATCCACCTCATGGCAAACCATCGACGGATACATCTGCCAATGGGCTTTTGTGAGCACAGAGCCTGGCAAGCTGATTGGGACCAAGTTGTCTTTTCAGATGAATCGCACTTCAAGTTGTGGGACCATGATGGCCGCATTCGTGCTAGACGCTATGCCGGTGAACGCTGACATCCAAAGAGCGTTATCGAAAGGCATAAATGTCTAGCACACGGAGTTATGATTTGGGGTGCAATTTCGTATCATGTATGATCCAATTTGCTATGAATTTGGAGTAATATCAATAGGAACAGGTACGTTCGTGAAGTGCTACAGCCCTAAGTCGTTTCCTTCCTTTAATTCATCCCTGGGGCTATCTTTCAGCAAGATAATGCACGTCCGCATGTTGCAAAGACTGTTCGAGACTTCTGCTTATCCCAACACGTGAAACTTCTTCCTTGGCATGCTTATTCACCGGATATGTCGCCTATTGAGCACGTGTGAGATTTTGTTGGTTGGCGTTTCACTCGTGATCTGCGTCCTGCAGATTCAAAAGACGAACTTTTGCTGCGCATACAAGCAATATGGAATTCTCTTTCACAATCAGACATTCAAACTCTGTTTGACTCCATGCCACGTCGTGTAGCAGCATTTATTGCAGCACGTGATGGTAACACCAAATACTGATTTGGGACACTTAATATTGTTTGTTTGTTTTTTGCTTTGAAAATTTCGTCCTTTATTTATATTAATACAAGTTGCTCATACATTAAATTTCATTTAATTCTGATGATTCCTTCATGGTGTTGCATTTTTTACAAACAGAATTATGTATATATAAACTATATACCACTATGATATATTATTACTTATCTATAATACCTAATTCATAAGTCCGAATACCCTATTTGGATCGCGTCTCATTTCATCTCGTACTGAAAGATTAAAACCATTAAACGTAACAGACTTATGCATGGCTCCTCTTTAAAAGAATTCTCGAATTGATAGATTTATTGGCGACTCCTATTAAACGAGTATCATACTAGCTCACACTAAGCGGTTGAAATTTTCCTTAAAACAATGATGTAAATTCTATAAATAACTATTATTTCCCTTCACTTGAACACATGATGCAATCTTTATATTATGTTCCCCCTGTTTTTCCTTGAATATTTAATAATCCTTTCTTTTGTATTTTTCCCCTTTAACGAAGGACATGCTCAAAAGAAATTAAATATACGATGACGGGTCAATGTCAAGAATCCAAAAAATAAATAGCACCTCTTCGATACATCACAACACACGTACAAACACACATATACACTCACTTCCAAAAGTTAAGCACGGAGAGGAAAATGCTAATTTCCGGAAGCCAATCAGAATTGAAGAGGATTCAATTCGCTGCAGAGGTAGATGGAAGTGTGCAAATATGTTAAGTAACAGCCAATAGTGCTTTCATGTCAAGAAATATGCAAAAAGGGCAGTCTTATAAGAAGCTAGCTTTATGAAGGGTTACAGAAGTTGATAGTAAGTGCTGATAGAAGGTGTTTAAATTTTTCGTACAATTTGTTTTCAAGACATACGTGTTTCTACGACTTCCAGAAAACGAATGGAAGGTTCTGAGCGCTGGCGTGCTGTGGGGCGCATTGAAGCAGGACAGTCGATCACAGATGTTGCTCTTTTCTTAGGCTTTCATCATTCTGTAATTTCACGTTTACGGAAACAATTCCAAACCACACAGACAGTTGTCCGAGGGCCCGTAGAGGGTCGTCTAAGGGTTACAACCCCCGCGGAAGATCGATATTTTGTTATTGTAGCCAAGCGGAATCTCAGAGCGACCTCCACACGTGTGACATCTATGGTTACAGCGTACATTGGTAAGGCTATATCTGCAGCTACTGTACGCCGAAGATTACATATGAATGGACTTTATGCCAGGGTATCTCGAGTTTGTGTTCCTCTATCCGTTCAATTAAGAGAAGCACGATTAAAGTGGTGCCGGGGATATGGCAATTGGACTGTGTCTGACTGGGGCAATGCCATGTTTACTGAAGAGTCAAGATTTGCTCTGGAGCCAGATGACAAGCGTATAAGGATATGACGTAAACAAGGAACACGCAATCAGCCCCAAAACATCACCGAACATCACGCATTCCGAGGCGGAAGCATTATAATGTAGGCAGGGATTTCATTAGGATACTACACCGACTTGCACATCTTTAAACGGGGTTCTGTGACGGCTGTCCGGTATCGAGATGAAGTCCTAGAACCTGTTGTGAGATTGTACACTGCAGCAGTTGGCCCTACTTTTGTTTTAATGGACGACAACGCACGTCCCCATAGAGCTGACATCGTCGATGACTACCTGGAGAGTGAAGGGATTGCGCGTATGGCGTGGCTAGCATATTCACCCGACCTTAATCCCATTGAAAATCTTTGGGATGCTCTCGGCCGTGCTGTATCTTCACGTTTCCTCCCTCCAGCTACTCTTATTGAGCTAGAAACTGATCTGTAAGAAGAATGGCGATTGCTTAATTCTGCGGTGGTTGACCAGCTAATTGAAAGCATGGTCAGAAGGTTTAAACTTTGCATACAGATGAGGGGGGATCACATACCCTATTAATGTCCTTTTTTCGTTTTATGCTGTTTATTTTCACTTTATACATAATTCTGTTTAAGTCTCCATTATGACATTATCTGATAACTTACAAAAATTTACTATTGTTTTCATTTCTGTATATAATTATTGATTTTGTTTTATGTATAAATATATATGCTACTTTACTGCCAAATTTTGTGTCAATCAAAGCAGTATTTGTTGATTTTTTTGCATTTTACATCTTCGTGCTTAACTTTTGGAAGTGAGTGTATATAGTTAATATTCTCTACAATAGAGACATAAATTATTAATAATCACTACAGCTGATTCAAAAACAGAAATTGCAATCTAAACCAGATATTAGAATTTTGAAAAGATATATTAGAAATAAAAAAAAATAGAGTTTAAAAAATATATATACATGGATGCTGCAATGTTATAAACACTGCTGACGTAGAGTAGCTTTATATATAAAATAATGTATATAAAAGTGGGGCGTAAAATGTTTTTTTGGCCAACCAACCTTCCCCCTTTCTGTTAAAAATACTGAACAAAATCCTATGGAAAATAATGGATAGGATATCTAAATCCATTACAATAAAAAGGTCACTTACGTATAAACTGCATTCAAAAATGCATAGCCCGCGCTAAATTTGAGTACAATAAAGAAGTTATTGCCAGATTCAGGACTCAAATATAAATTTAAAGCATGGAATTAGCATAATAGTAGCTTTTAACAAAAGTATGAAATTACTAGAAATAAAATAATAAAATAGTGCGTATAAATATTATCAATACTTCAGAGACACTAGGGTTGTAAATATATTTAAATACTTAAGAAAAACTATGGTTAAAATAAAACTAAAGGAATTAGAGTTTTTCCTATAATTTGAATATGCAGGTAACTATAAATGTATCTATCCAAGAAAAATGATAAATTTATAATAATAAACTATTAATATTCTTAGTAATTTAATCCTTACTATTTAAAATTTCTTTGTACAAAAAACTATCAATAAAATTAATTGGGTATTTTTGAATCAAGCAGCATTTAATAAAATGTTTATAGTTTTTTTTTTTCCTGATTTTTTCGAAACAAGAAATTTGTTGCGATGTACGTAATTAATAAAATTTCTGAATAAAGAAACGTGTACATTACTTTTCAATCAAGTACTTTTATAATACTGAATTTAAATTAATTTCTTTTGTCATATAAATAGTCGACTCTCGATAATTCGAAGTTGGAGGGACCAATGAAAAACTTCAAATTAACAAGAGGGTAGAATAAACTTTCAAAATACACGAAGATAATTTTTTTCTAACACATTTAAATTTGAAACTATGTAATAAAACAACAATTGTACATATGCATACAATTATTGTAACATATTTTTAAAAAGTACATATTATACATTATAAATACTATACAAAAGTTAAAAATCCTGTATTAAAAGAATACATTCATACACAATCATGGGAATCTTCACACTAGCGGACCATCCTTTCTGAACACAAGTGTAGCAAGGCGACGTGTTAAGTGAAAGATAGGAACGGCTGACAACAGGTACGGTTGGTCTATTGTCCAGTTGAAGAAGGAAACGAATAAAAGTGTATTTTCACTGGAGGAACGGAAAACACTAAGAAGGGGTAGCAGACAGATGGTCATTAAAGGGGCTACGTTAAAGGGGAGAGACACGCAGAGACAATACAACACAATACTTGTAAGCTCCAACCTGTTTATTACAGGACTGCAGACGACAGTGAGTGTTCAAATTGTCGAGAGTTTTATAAAATAACTTTGAATTATTGGGTCTTGTAGTCTGACTAGCCACAGATTTTACTTCGAAATATTGAGTGTACCTAAACGTATTGTTTTAGTTCGAAATACCAAGAGTTTTTCTAGGAACTGAGCCTGTACTTCGAATTAGCGAGAGTTCATATTATCAAAGGTTTGAATTATCGAGAGTCAACTGTATATTAGAACCCTTAGAACAGAAAAAATACAACTTTCTCGGTGAGCGCAAAAAGTATCCTGTTGTTAAAGGAAAATCCAGCACCAGAAAAGAAAGAAATATATCACTCCACGCGATCCTTAGTTTAAAAACAAAATCATTTACCTCATTTCTGGGATAATATTGTTAATGCCTCAAAGTAACTGCTCACGAGCACTTGTTGAATAACAAAAGAAAAGGTGCAATGGCCACATGCTTTTCGTTTAGTTACTTCTATCATGATGAATCTATAAGTGATTAGTTCATTCACTTTGAACTTCATGGTGCTACACTTGATCTCATTTAATTTTCAGATCATGCTCAGCGTAAACACTTGCCAAGTTAAATTTTGCTTCGGGAAACGGTCAAGCAGCAATTTGACCTCTATAAGGTATCTTGCTTTTTACCGTTCTATTTTTTTTATCGAGGAAGAAGACATAAAAAGTAAATAACAATAGGAAATAAGTGCTTGGGACAAGCACGTGTACCTTCAAAAAAATAAATAAATAACTCCTTGAATGTTTTTCTTCTTCAAGCTTTATTTTAAGTCATATTTTTTAGTTTTAAGGTGTAGAAAATGATATAATAAAATTAAGATTTTGTCTTTAAGTTTTGATTCTTTAAAATTACAGCATTTGCGGAACATTTAATCAGTAATTAATTCTTAGTAAAGGAAATATATTTTCATGTAATTGAAAAAAACCATCATCAATGTAATGTTTCAAAAATTTAATATAAATTTACTAATAATTAACGCTTTTTAAATAACTGAATAAGAATGAAAGTTTTAATTAAATAGCTTTTCAGTTTCATTTTTAAACGATATTTTTAATCACATAATGTACTTAAAGCTTCAATTTATTCAGATTTTATTAATTAAATATAAATTTAAGCATACATTAACTCTCCAAAGATAATTTTGACTCTTAACATTTTAAGTTTATCATAATACTTTTAAGAGTATTATTCTAAGGAAAGAAAGAAATATATAAACTCTGGAAGATCTGGTTTGTTTTTAACACGAGAAACCCAATCAAACGTGACGTTTATTTTTCTATAGAAGTGTTAGAAAGCAAATTCATGACGAGGTAATTAAAAAAATTACAAGAAGAGATAAAACCTCCTTGAACAGAAAAAAGTAAGTGTTTCAAGCTAGTTTGTAATTAATATTCCTATTTAACCACTTCCCTGTTTTGCCCGAATACCGCTCGGGTACTTGAAACGGCGCTTCCCTGATTTGGCCGAGTGGCGCTCGGGCATCACTTTTTTCTACTCTAATCCTCTGATTTGCCTGTATTTTTTGCTCTTTTAATGTGCAATTTTTCTAACAGATGTCTTTAATAGTCAAGTAAAGTAAGGATGACAAAAAATGTCTAAACCGATTTCAAGCTTAGTTTTTATTGCATTCTTTTAGACTAGATAGGACGAGAATTTTCTTTTTGCCAGATCAGAGTACCGCAAACTACGAACACAATTTCTTTTAAATTTGGAGCTTAAAATAGAAGAAAAATGAGTGAATATGAGAGGCTTATAACAGAAAATAATTCTTATATGGACTCAGATAGTGAGTCTAAAATTTCTGTAAATGATTCTGGAAGTAATGAAAGTTTGTTACAGGACTTCTCTTGGGGTGTTGATAGAATCAATCAGCATCTCACAAATTACCGTTTAAAAAAAGAGGCAAGAAACAATGCAAAGAAATATTTTTCAATATTTTAGATACATCATTGTGGAATGCTTTCGTTTTATAACAGAAACTGATGTCTAACCGATGTCTAACAGAAGATGATGTCTAAACCGATTTCAAGCTTAGTTTTTATTGCATTCTTTTAGACTAGATAGGACGAGAATTTTCTTTTTGCCAGATCAGAGTACCGCAAACTACGAACACAATTTCTTTTAAATTTGGAGCTTAAAATAGAAGAAAAATGAGTGAATATGAGAGGCTTTTAACAGAAAATAATTCTGATATGGACTCAGATAGTGAGTCTAAAATTTCTGTAAATGATTCTGGAAGTAATGAAAGTTTGTTACAGGACTTCTCTTGGGGTGTTGATAGAATCAATCAGCATCTCACAAATTACCGTTTAAAAAAAGAGGCAAAAAACAATGCAAAGAAATATTTTTCAATATTTTAGATACATCATTGTGGAATGCTTTCGTTTTATAACAGAAACTGGGAGGAAAATTATCTCATTTGAATTTCAGGCTTGATATTATAGATCGCCTTATTGAAAGACATGGACGGGAAATGAGTCCCTAACGATTGACAGAAAAAACATTTTTGAAGTGATTTCTCTCACACCGACAAAATATTGAGATCAACAAGACAATGTTGTGTGTGTTGTTCGAAAAGGAACGGTTTGCGGAAAACAGGTGAAAAAAGGAACACGATATTTTCGTCCCGATTGCGATATTGAACTATAGCTGTCTCTCTGTTTTAAAATTTACCACACAAAAACAGAATTTTAAGAGAATAATCAACTGTAAGTATAATATTATCTTTTTAAATCTGATATACATTTTTGTAAAGAGTTCTTTTGCGTTCGCTTTTTTCTTCGGAAGTAAGCCAATTTTAAGCAAAAGTATTTTTTCTATCAATGAAAATAAAAATTAGCATAATTCTTTAAATTTAATATTTATAACATTTCTGTTTGCTGATTTGAGTTTATATAATTGATTTTATCATAAAAGTGCTTATAAAAATTATGCTTATTTTTCGACATAATATGGCAGAAAAAAGAAACAGTTAAGTGGTTAATGACTATAATTTATTGCATACATTTTTAATCTATTTTTGCACACATTTTTAATTTATTACACACATCAAGATGATTTTGGCCTTATTGATATGAATCCATTTATGATACTGATAAATGAAAGATCTTAAAAACTGTTTACTATGCGAGAACATATATTAATAATTAATGTATTGTGTAGTTGTTTTGATACTCTCACATATTTAGAAATATTCTTGGATTCCTGAAGGACGGCAAAAAGGAAGTCATTTAAGGTGTTTAATTTGAAAGGAATATCATGCAAAATCTGCTGATTAATAAATAAGAAAAAAAGAAAAAATCACACAATCACCCAATATTGTGTCATCAGATTAGATTTTGCTGATTCAATCATAACCAGAATTGACAAGAACAAAAAACATGTTAAGATAAAAAAATTTTGCTTACGCGTGCAATAATAAGAGTAACACAATTAAAATTAGCAATATATATGGCAAGTCATTACTTTCTGCATTACGCTAATTTCTATTTTTACGTGATCATGTAAAATTATATACTCCTATAATTTGAAAAGTTTCAAGGCCGCTGATAGAGAATTACAGCATTTTAAATAAATAGTGAGAGATCAAAAATTATAGGATATTATTTTAAATAAATATGTAATTCCATAAAAATTTATTGTGGAACATTCCCAAATATCAAAATGGATTCAGCGAACGTTTTGTATGAAGGATCATCTGAGAAAAATTTTAAATCAGGCTTATCTCACATTTGATGAATTATTAATTATCCTGATTGAGATAGAAACTGTTGTGAACAGGAAATTTCTGATAAGATCCAAAATTTGTAATACTTATTGACTTCTTTTAATTAAAAAAAAACATAGCTTAGTTTCCCTTTATATTTCACTGAAATTGAAAATAAACTTTCTACTAGACTCTGCTCCTAGATGAAAACTTTACCAAATCCAGTTAGTGTAACGATCGTGTTCTACGTGAAAAGCGAACAATACTTTATCCCAATTTTTTTCAGCTCGAATTTAGTTCATTTACTAAGGACTCCTAGGAAATAAGAAAATTGAAATATTGGGTTGAGAGAGAGAGAGAGAGATTATAAATCGAAATACACACAAACGTTCTCTTTTTTTAGGTACTTACGAATAATTAAGGAAGTTTTTCAAAGCAAACACAATCTCAATTGTGCTTGCTTGGTAAAAACTGCAATAGGAATTTTTAGAAAACGAGTGTAATGATTACATCATTTGGAATAAAACATTTCTTAAATTATATCTTACAATTAAATGTTGATATTATATAACACTTTTGTTGCACTTTCTGAGCATGTCTTACACTTTTAGCATATTTTTTCTTAATATTTTCAGTCATAAATATTAACCTTGTATAACTTAGATTATGAATTGTAAATAACTTTATATATAATTTGAATAATAACTCACTCAATAATGTGATTACCTCATATACATATCCTTGTTTTCTAGAATTAAGGAGTTATAATTATTTTGAATCTTATTTTGATTTTAATAAAAGTTATTTAACTGAAAGAACTCACTATTTATATCAATTAGAATTCATATAAATTGCGTTTATATTTGCCATAAAATTAATTACTGATTAGTGTTAATTCAAGTATTAATTTATTTCATTTAAAATTTTTCAATTAATTATTTTTTTTATTAAAAGTATTAATGTTCACATGTATATGCTGTTGTGTGGTAACTCAGTTTATGCTGTGTGTTAGTATTAATTTTCGATCGTGATAGTAGGTATATATTTTCAATAGAGACCATGTGATATGAGAAATTCATTTATTATAGCAGCGTAGCTAGGAAGTGTTAACTATACAAGCTCCTCTTGGACTAAGAGAGATATTTATTAATTGTATTAAACGATAAGATATTAGTGCAAGTGTAAGACGCTCACATTTCCTTTGAGTAGATTGTGTGTGTGTGCGGTATCGGCTGGGTGACGTAGTTGATTTGTCGCTGGCCTTCTGCACCCAAGGTTGCGGGTTCGCCCCAGCCCAAGTCGGTGGATTTTCGTGATGCAGAAAATCGACAGCGGCCATGTTGTATGATTATGCGGCATGTAAACGATCCCTAGAGTGTCTGTCTGGCTTGGGCGCTATAGGCAAAATTAAATCCTGGTACAAGTTTGCATCGTCAGAGCTCAGGTGCCTCCCTCTGGGGAGGAAACTGGGCGTCAAAATTACCTGCGGTGATTGGTATCCGCCTATACGGCGCCGCACTAAAGAGTGATACCAGCTCTTGGGGATGTATTAGGTCTGCAATAGTAAAAATACCAATCCGCAGCCCGTTAGATAAAAAAATATCCTGATATTCAATAAATCGTTAACAAACACGAGTATATACTTAATGTGTAAATGATTTGAGAAAAGTTAAAAGAATTAACAAAATGATAACTTTATAAAAGAATCGCCCTGATGGTGTACCAATAAAGCTTCAACGTACCATATATTTTGAATTTATATTTAATGTTAAACACTATGATTTTTCTAAATATCTATACACGTCTACAATTCTGCATTGGTGTGCAAACGTTATGGAATAAACGTACTTCTACAAAAATAATACTTTGTGAAAAATAAACAGAGAATATGCGAAACAAAGAAGATATACTTATTTTAAAAAATTATTTAATCATATTCTATCTCCCTAACTTTCTCTTTTATAATATGCCAATTTTAAAAACTGATAAGATAGACACTTCAAGCGTTATCCAGCGCAATTTTAGTTTTGCTCGCGTTTCTGAAAACTTAGGGTTATTTTTGAATCATAAAAAAATAATGGAGCAAATGCAGCCTCTAAATGAGGTATTACAATGGACAGCAGTCAGGAGATTTGTGGTAGACCAATCCCAATTATAGGTAGCAATATGACCCATTATATCGAAAAAAAAATGGCTTACAGATCATGGAAGTAGTTCCAGAAGACAATCAGAACACCCGGGAACCTCCATAAACCAGGACGATCGTTATTTGACTGTAAGTCACAATATGGGAGTGAATCACAAAGGAGTCCTTAGCTTACTACTGGTACTTCATTTTCGAGGAATACTGTTTACCAAAAGCTTAAGGTATCCGATTGCTTGTGACAGCTTTTTTTTATATAAAAAATGGAGATATGGGGATTTTTTTGTTGTTTTTCAGATTTGTTTAGTTCATTTTATGAAAAATATGCTAAAATTAAGAAGAGAAAAAGAAATTATTATTACTAAAATGTGGGGGAAAATGGGTAAAAATTGACAAAAAATAACATTAACGCGGCCCGTTTTGTACTAAATTTTATGAACAAATTTTCAATTTTCAATTCTGATGTGTTGCTTTGTTATTCTATTTTGAGGTGACCTTCAGGATAAAAGATATTTTAAGTATGACAAAAACTAGAGCCCTTTATCTTAGTTATTATATGAAATTGCTTAAAAATGAATGATTATATTCACATAAGGAGCTGCAAATTTTGTAATAAAACGGGGATTAATAAATCTGAAGGTTAAAACACTTCTACTGTTATACAGAACATACGTAGAAAATTTTAGTTCAACATTTTCAAAACTTTTTGAGCAATCGCTGGCTCCGTTTGAGCATTTTTAAAAAAACACATTTCCAGTAAAATGCGTTTTAATGTATGACATCTTGCTTAAAGTGTTGGCATCTGCTCTTACTAAAACACTTATAGTTTTAGCTCTAGTGAACGGAAAATAATAAACTTGGTATTTTTATAAAACTAATAAGATGGCCTGTAAAACAAAATCTTAAAAAAAGTTGTCAGTTTTTGGCAAAATTCGCAATTTTAGGGTAGTCGGATACTTTAATGTGGCAAGGAAAAATACCAGGAGACATGCACACCAATGATCTGCATCCCACTCACTCTGGTCCCCAAGCGAACATACTTGACACGGTGCAGAACACAGGACGCAGAAACAATGGGTCTGTATTCCTTCACTGAGTTCATACTTTTGTTTGGGGCAAAATGATCAATAGACATCCGAAACCCAACGATTTTTATTTACTCTTATCTCAACATCGTAATGGCAAATATGCAATGGCCGTCTTTAATTTTACTCTTTTTAATGAATATTGTTTTAAAAAATTGTTGAATTGTTTTCAGAATGCTATTAGTGTTTAGGTGCAAAACAAAAGTTGCTTTTGTGAATTTAAGATAATAGGTAAAGAAGAGTCTCTCAATTTGCGGGAAATAACGACAAAATCCCCACGTTTTACAAGGATGATAGTTTTTCACAGTAATCGAAAATACCATTATAAGTCATTAAATAAAAAGACTCCTTTCATGACTACTCATCTAGTATTCTAATTATGAGAAAAAAACAAATAATAGTTTGCTCTTTTTAAAAAGAAAGACGTGAAGAGAGGACAGAGAACAAAATGATGCAAACGTGTTTTTTTAATTCTTTGTTCTAAAGTGTTAAGAAAAATCATCATTAATTTCCCTTTACACATTGTCGAAACTGCTAATGTTGAGTGAGAATAATACATTTTAGGATTGGCAGAGTAGAAGCAATTTTTGTTGGATATTTCTGTTGTAGTGAAAGAAATGTAGCAATTATAATGCAAATCAACGCAGTTTTATAATACGGTGTGATGAAAAGGAAACAAATTCGAAACAATTATGCAATATGGACACAAATTTAAAAAATTCGAGAGTTCATCAACGCGATTTATTGAAGTTAACTGATTTAATGATTTTTATCTCGAATATAGGAAGTCATAAATCCTGCTGTAATATACAGGATATAACAAAACCATTCAATAGGAGAATGAATGTATTTTTAGTAATATCCAGAATGGCTTATTCACCACAACAACTTATACATCCATATACATGAAAGCAAGTTTTTTCTTACATGTATATTATCAAATACTTTTAAAATATCGACAAGAACTAACTGCCATATGCTCATGGCATTAATTGAATTCCAAAAACCTGATCCACCCACAGGGACTTTGTCCTCTTCAGGGCCATTTGGCCTGCAATAAGCAGAGGATTAAGCCGAGGCGAAACGTGACGAACAAACAAAATGCTTGAGGAATTGGTTAGTCACTTTGTTGCGAAGAAAATAATAAATTAAAATCATATATTTTTTAACATTTATCAGTAACATTTCCACAGCGTCAGTTTTATCATCTATGTCAATATATTTTTATTTAATTTGCTTATTTAATCTGACCTTATATTTTTGCTTGCATGTTTATTAATTTAAAATTTTATCTTTCTAATTATTATTAAACCCCTAATGCATATGAAAATATTCTAAAATGCTCTTAACAGCTCATAAATATTAATATTTATCTTCAGTTTGCCTTAATTATGTCCTCCTCAAATGTTGCCAATTTTATTTCCTATCTTTTTAATAATAAAAAGAAGCAATACACATATCCAGATGACGGAAATTAAGATTTCTTTATCCAAGGCCACAGTAACATCCTCTATTAAAGTATTCACGCGTTACTTTTTACTTTACGAAATAAATTAATTTTGAACTGATACATAAATTACCACTCATAAATTTAAAAATGTGATGCATCATTTAAAACCATTTCTAACCTCACATTGTCCAGGATTTTAAACGGATCGATTTTAAAAGTTTCGCTGATGAAATTTTCCCCATTGATTCTCAATAACCTAATTGTGTTTATTAAAAATCTTTTATAGAAAAATATTAATAATATTTAATTTTATATTAATTATATTAATAATTTTAAATTTAATTTATTTATATATAAATTATATATATTACGTAGAACAACAACAACAATGTTTTCCTCACAATAACAAATTTCAAAAGTCATTATATTCATACAAAGATTTTAAATAAAGGAATTACAGTACATAGCTATTCGATGATATTTCTGTGGAACTAATTTTTGTTCCTCACATTTTTATCCAAGCATTCCAGGTAAGAAACTGCTGTAAAACATGAAAAGCGTTTAACTAAAACAACTCTCGATATAATCAAAGGAAATATAATTTTATTGTTATTTTATCAATTATTTAAAAAAATATATAAAAATAATAACGTGAGGAATTTCTAATATTATTTGAGACTTTATTCTGCAATTAGAATAGGGTCTCGCTCGTTAGCTCGATGCCATTTTCGGAGGGAAAAAACTAATAAAAAACATTATAATAATTACTATGCTTTTTTCATTTTAATTACATTATTACTACTGTTTTTCCAAAAATGTTCATTAATATTTTAATAAATATGATTGCGGAAAATACTGACAAATTTTCGATAATCAAATTGGTAAATTTTTTACACATTGACTAAACAGTCAGTGAATTACTTTTTTGATAAAATATTATTTATAGCAAAATTTCCTTTCTTTTTGTGACGTCGTTAAGAATTTATTTACGAGAACATTACAAATAACATATGCAATAAGTGAGAAAGAAAAAAAATCACGTTTGACGGAACATTTATTTTACTTCAAAATGGATAATTTTTTTAATTTTATGTTTCCATTTAACATCAATATATATGTATGTTCTTGAATTTGTCAGAAGACAGATTATTACTTCTAGTAATGGCTAGAAATTCAAAAATAACTTGAAACATGTATTTGAATATCTTATTGTATGAAGAAATTATGCCCTTAGACAGGACTCTTGCCTCCTCTCTGAAATAATTTAGCACTCATCCAACCTTGAAAAAAGTGAAGGTCAAAACAAGCAAGTAAATTAAAGAGCTTTTTAGAAAGGAAAAGCATATATTTCTCTGAACCCATCAATTCCCCCCCCCCATAATAACAGCAAACATTTTAAAAATACTTTTGTAACAGGATTTGAAAAGAGAAGACGCATTCACAATAATAAGGAAAAACATCGCGTCTTATGTATTGAACTTAAATTCAAAAATACAGTAAAATTATTTTTTAAATAAATTTTGTACTATTTTTGAAATTTGTGCATTTAAAACAATAAATTAACATATATTTAATGAAGCAGTATTAAAACAAAAGCGCTATTTAACAAGAACAAACGATGAAATTTACAATATTTCATTTGTGTTTTGTCTCTAGAGGAAAAACGGATATTTCGCCTCACACACGCAAAAGAAGAAGACTCCATATATATGTGTGTATATATATATATATATACATATGTAATAATTCCCACTAACATAATCCTTTTAAATATCCTTTAATTGCCAATGGTCCATCCCTTCAGGACCAACGTTTTAGTAATAAGTTAAACCGCCGCCTAACGAGAGTATTTTAAACTACACCTATCCACCCACTCAAATCATGTGATTTGAGTGGTCTATAAATACCGAGATTCCTGGAGACCGTTCACTTTCGCTTCTGTATTTTGTCTGCGTAAACATGTAGCCGGCTGCAGTGTGTTTGTGTGTGCTTATATTGTGTCGCCCTGTAATGTCTTATGTGTTCAAGATGGATAATAAACAAGTTTAATCAATCACCGGACGCCTCGTCAATATCATCCAAAGAAACCATCAACAATAGCGATCATATTATAAAGAATACCTTTCAACGGCCACGTCTATATTACATATATATATATATATAAATGTATTTTTGTACTATTTAACTGGCATAATATCATAATGTACTTATTAGCATCTTTCATTCCGCGAAACAACCTATTTATATATAAATGGACACTTCATTACAATTCACAAATAAAAAAAGTTTTAATTTTTTGTTACGAAAACTTATTTTTATTAGACTAGGGATGGGGAGGCACCCCCTGCCCTCCTAACAGTGGGGCTACCACCATTGTATAAATTATACTATTGTTTATACTCATTGCTCAAATTATAAAACTTTAATTTACATATATTATGTAATTCTAACTTTTCAATATATTGTAAGTAGGAAAAAAATAAATTTCAATTCTTCAACTCCACATTTTAATTTGTACTTCATACAGTTATCCATGAGTAAATGTTGTTTCCTTCGATGTTACACATTAACCAATATTTTCAAAACTTTGTCCCTGTTTTACGATAAAAATTTTAATATTCGCAAGCAACGCCGTCCCTTACATTATAATGACGTTTCAATGGAAACTTGGAGAAATATTGGCGATATAGCCATGCAGGCATTATTTTTGGTAGCCAAATTTGGTGACTATATGGATGCTTCCGGAAATCAGCGAAGAAATCTGTAACATCACGTTCTTGAAGAAAAAAAGCGGAGTTTTCGAGAAAGCCCTCGACGGTAGGGGGACTCTCTAGGCGAATAGCTCTTGGCGCTCCTCTTCAGATATAATTTCAACATTTTCTAACCTATTTTTCTCACTGTACCTTATGTATAAATAAATTTATTGCAGCATAATGAAAAGATATTTTTATACAGAGAGAAATTACTTTCAAAGATATCGAATAGGCAAGAGTATCAATATTTGTATTTTATTACAAGTATTAGTTTAATATATTTCTTACTCTTCTCTCTTTCTTTCTTGATTCTATAGATACTTTTATCTTATTTACTTCTCTTTGTTATCTTTTTTGTCGCATATCTTACCTTTGGGTGGTAAGATTTAAAATAATAGTTTCTTCCTCTCATTCAAAATAATACGATTGATTATTCTTTTCTTTAATTGTAATAACAAGTCTCCTTGATCTCATATCAGGCAAAGCTAGTTAATGATATGAACACTAACTAATCCCATAAGAGATAATGGTTATCAAATAAATATTTCCATTGAAATACTTTATTAATTTCTATACTTCTCTCAAAGCATTTTAAAATCAATAACAGGAAACTAAATTTGGAACATTTGAAGAATTGTGAAGGATAACTTTAGATAAAGAACTTGTATTTGTGTGTGGAAATAAATAAATTTTGAATCAATTTTCCATTATGTTTCTTTTTTTTAACTCAGAGAGTTCAAGACCACAATCACACAATCAAACCTAGGATTTTATGGTGTTTTCGGTGCAAACAATTCAAAATTAATGCAAAATCAAATTCTGAGCATTGGAAAACCAACAAAAGTATCAAAGAAATTTTAGCTTTCCAGTTTGAATGTAGACTGATTTGACACATATTTTTTACAATTTAGATTATCAAGAAATTTATACTTGCATTTTGTTAGATATAAATTATCTCCGTATTGTTGCTTGGCATTCACATCGCTAAATGTTGCTACTGGATCCGACGAAATATGGGCAGTTTCTACAGTTCCTGCCATTCCCCATGATATTTTAGAGCAATAATAATTAAGATTTCAATTCCAAAATGATGAAATTTTGAGATTTGCCTACATCAGAGGTTCATCTCTAAATGTTTCTTTCTAAGATTTGTGATTTTTTTAACCCAGTAATTCTAGACGTTTTCTGAACCACCAACCTTTTTATAAAGGGTTGAAAAATTAACACATCCCCCTCTCCCATAAAGTTTAATTGTAACAATTATTAAAATATTGTTAAATATTATCTATACCTTTTCTATCTATATACGCATTTATCTATTAAGAATCGCAAATTAGAAATATGTGATAAAATGAGAATAAATATATAGCAAAAATAATATGGATTTCTTACTGCAATCCATATCATTTTAGCTCAAAAAGCCAAATTCGCCAGTTGGTTTATTATCTAGCCTTGTGGAGGCGCCATGTGTTAGCCATGGGATAGTAATTTTTAGATTTTCGCTCTTCTATAAGTGCATGTGCTTTTTTCCCCCTTTTTGTGTTTGTCTAACGAAAATAAATGTTTCTAAATTGATTTCGCTGCATTTAATCGAGCCTGCGTTCCTTTTTCAGAACAATATGCAATATCTGAGTATGAAGGTTCATCGTATTTGCAAATCTATTACTGCATGTTTATAAAGTAACCTCCAATGTCTTTTAAAAGTTGGTTTCCCAAACAAGAGGACCTATTCGAATGGGAAGAATTTTGAAAGACGATCAGAAACGTTCGATTTTGATGTCTACAAGACTGCTGCAGGCTGTCAATGGAGTCTTGCAAAAGAGCTGTTAAATATCAGAGAATGTTCTTGTCTACAAGACTGCTGCAGGCTGTCAATGGAGTCTTGCAAAAGAGCTGTTAAATATCAGAGAATGTTCTTGTCTACAAGACTGCTGCAGGCTGTCAATGGAGTCTTGCAAAAGAGCTGTTAAATATCAGAGAATGTTCTTGTCTACAAGACTGCTGCAGGCTGTCAATGGAGTCTTGCAAAAGAGCTGTTAAATATCAGAGAATGTTCTTGGTTGTTGTACAAAAGGAGTAGAGTATTGGAAAAAAATATTCACCATGGCTGAAATTTTCTATCAGCCAAAGAGTCTCTGAAATACTGACATTCTAATAAATATTCCATTTCCGTGAAATACGAAACCGACATCATTACAAACAAATTTATGTGATTGTTTTTGTTATCAGTGGTAAAAAAATGATTTATAAGTACTTAGTGAACACACATTTGTGATTAAAATCTCTAGTAAGTGGTGAAATACTATAGGAAAACTAATAAACTTGTTATATTTTACAGTGTATGAATAGAAAAAAAAAGTTCTTTAAAGATATTGTAAGCTCATTTGTTTTACTATGAAGTCATGTGGCTTAGTTTCATATTGAAATTTTATTTAATAATGAAGTATTTAGTATATAAAACGCTTTCATTTGAAATGATGAATATTAAAATTTGAATTATAGCTGTTTTATGTTAAAATGAATGAATCAGCGTTTATTCAGGAGTTTTTAAAGTGAAGTAATGATCATGGACCCACATAACATAATACCAAAGTGCTTACTCATGAAGAATAAAATTTGTTTTGGATTTCATAAATATTAATAAACAATTAAAATGCAAAAAAAAGCATTTTTTTTTTCTTCTTGATCTCGTTATAAATGAAAAAGGGCTTTATTGTTTCTAAATAGTTTTCTTTCAAAAATTTTATGGGAGTAAATGCTAATATTAGCTGCGAATTTTAATCATTTTATTTGATCAAATTAACAAATTAATGTTTGACGTATAATTGCTTTAATGTTGATCTGTTTTTACTGTGAATATTTAGGCGTGGGGGATATTGTCTAAGTATTGGTTATTCGAAACAGCGTTTTTATTTTTTAAACAAAAACAATATTTGGAAAAGAGAACCTTTCCAAAAACAACTGGAAATAGAACTCTTCTTGGAATGAATTTCTTATACTCTGTTACTGTTCTTAACTTGAAGAACCTATATTGATTTTTGTGATATCCCTCGTTGCAAATTTCCATTTGAAAAAAGTGGAACTAATGCTCAATATCCTTGTTGAATTGGTAGACATCCAAATTACTTTTTGTTCCTTGTGAGGGAAAAGAGGCTCTTGAGTTATCATAAAAAAAGGTTGAATTATTTATTCAGCACGTATCATAATACTTTAGACCAACGGGAGAAGTAACTCCCTACACAGTAAATCGCATTGACTCGGATAATCACCCTCCTGCAGCCGTTACCTATCTTATCGGTTCTTTCCTGTTGTAAAGTAACATTTAAAGAGTTAGACAATTAACTGCTTTTATCGGGGATTGAATAGTGTGACATTAAGGGTGAATCAAGTTTAAATCCCTTCTACCCTGTGACCCAGCTAAATGTGGGGAAGAAATTAAACGATCCCCTCGACATTATAAATTCCAGTTATTTTATTTAACACTATAACCAACTCAAACACAAATAACACTTTAAATATGATATTTTAGTCCCTCTGTAGAGAGAAGAGACGAGATTCGCGTTTGGAGAGAATATGTTCAATACTGCGGCTCTTCTCCTTAATATTATTTTACTCCGAGCTTGCGTATTTAATGTCCTCACTACTACTTTAACACTCTAAACATCAACTTAATTTAAGGTCACAATACCTGAACTTATATATATATATATATATATGCAGTCTTCTAATCAATCCAACTAGACTCTAACACTTCTTGGTTATAATCTTTTACAAGGACTGAAACCAATTCTGGTAAGCTTCCCCTTGTAAATATCTTGTCACTTCCTATTAGCTAAACTTGAGAGTTTCTTACTCTTTGTTTACCTATTCTTTTCACTGCCAATTCTCTAAATATTCACTATTCTCTTCACTTCTAATCCACTCACAATTCACTAACTCTTTCCCCCGTGAAGAAGGAATACATATGATAAACTTAATTTGGATATCACGTTTCCTTCTTTTAGGAGAAGATTGGTTAAAATTTGCTGGCCCGAAAATAATACCCAAAATGACTGTTAGTGGAAGGTCGCGTATAGATCCGTCACTAGGGAAAGATAATGAAAGTACAAGATTTCGAAGGAAAGATTATACAGACAGACATTTAAAACCTATCCTGCATACAAACCTTGAAATTTCGTATAGGTACTTCTAAACCTAATCAGTAAAACCAAAATGGGGAAAAGTTACAAATTGATGCTAAAAAGATGAACTTATATAAAATCTTGCAAAAATGTTTCTACTTCGTGTAAGATCACCCCAGCCGTGATAACTAGATAAAGCTCTACATGTTAATCACTCCTCTTGTTTTTAATTCCCCATCAAGCATCCTTCCAAATTGCATCACTAGTAAGAGTTGTAAAGAAAAAAAAAGCTAGGTCACAAGAAAGATTACACTTCCTTCCTTTGACAGAAATAGCTGAGGTAAAATAGATCACGAATTGGTTAGAAAAACCATTTTTTTATATACTATGTGACCTATGCACTATTTAATGGTCTTGAAGCTCTTGGAAAAAATAATTCTCTTGAGCAGAGTTAACATGGCGGTGGTACGATAACAATTGTTTATTTTGATTTTCCTAGCACTCTTTTTTCGTGTAAAGTCTTTATTTTGTAATTTCGTCTGCCATTAATAATGCCTTTGTTTAAATTTTTATGTATCCGAACAGGTTGAGAGAAGGATTTTTAGGTGTTGATGTTAGCGCCATTAGAGAAAAAAATATATAAATATTAAGGAAGAAGGAATAATATCTAAAACTACAGATTTTGTTAAAGTTGTTTTTATTGCTTTTACTCTATTTAACTTACAAGAATATTTTTATTGTGTTTTTTGAGGAATGAAAGTTTTACGATAACTTGTGCACGTAAAACCGTGATATCTATAAAATAATCCCATCAAATTCAATGAAATTTATAACATACTAGCTGATATACCCTTTTTTGGCACTGGTGAATCAAGAAATTAAACAATACAAATTGAAAATAAAGAAGTTTTTAATGAGTTAATTTTACGTGAATTCCAATTTTTTTTTTTTAAAAAAAGCCTTTGCATATTTCAGCTGAACAAAAAGAGGCATATTTGTTAAATTTTAAGTCTGTAAGGTTTAACAGCTGATATTAAGGATTTCTTTTATTTATAACGCCCACGAAACTCCCTTGTGGGTCGAGTTTTGAAAAAACACCTTCCTAAGCTGATCTCTGCTCAGCAAAAGTAACATATTGTTACAAATGTTGTGCAATGGACTTTAAAAATAGTGTAAATTATTAATATCTGGATGTATAATACGTTAATATTGTTTTCTGTTTTATTTTATGTTAAAATTGCAATATTCGCAAGCAACGCCGTTCCTTACATTATAATGGCGATTCAATGGAAACAGCGAAATGTTGGTGATAGAGCCAAGTTGGTATAATTTTTGGCAACCATGGTGGCAACTTGAAGATTGATAGAACAGTGCAGAAGTTAACATACTGTAGCGCCACCTGGTGGAGAGCTTCAACAAAGAGGATAGCACAAAAACCTTCTCCATAAAAATACATATACATGCCAACTATCATAGTGATCGGTTGAGCGGTGCTGGTGTGAAGCGAGGTCATCCATTTATAGAGAGAGATATGGTACGAGCCTTTTAAGATAGTTATCGCATATTTAATCACATTTTACAGCAATTTTTAGCTTAGAACAAACAGTAATTCGACGAAAAATCTCTCATTAACGTAAAATTTAAATGATTATAAAATATTTATTTCTTAAAATATTTTTTACCCTGCGTTTTATGACACTTTAGATCAGGGGTACTCAACCATTTTTTCTGCTGGGCCGCATACATATGTATGCCATTTCACGCGAGCCGAATACATATGTTATCTATTTTATGCGGGCCGAATACATGAGGTTAAACGGGGGGATTGAGAAATGTTTTCAGACAAAGATTACATTATTGAAAATTTAAAATATCGAAAACTGATCAATATATATAATTCCTGTTTTGCTTAAAAAATGTTTCTTAACATTTTTTTTTATTTTTGTCACTAACACTAAAACAAAAGAATTTAAGAAACACTCCTTCATAATTTGTGCATCAGTAAACGGGGGGGGGGGGGGTCATAGTTATTACCAAAAATATAACAAACTTCTTAGGATGTCTTTGTTACAACTGTGACATTACCACTGATAAAACACTTTGTTGCTGTTGCAAAGAATATTCAATTAAGCCTATTTATATCACCTCTTGTGTTGTCACCAATGAGTTTGTTTTCAAATGTACAGAAGCATTAAATAAATGTTCCTTTTTATACTAAAATTTCAAACTTTGTTATTTAAACTATTCTTAACACAATAATTATATTTTTAAGATAATAAAAAGGTATTTAATTGTGAAATATGATATTAAATAAAGAGAATATCAAATTTAATGTGACATAAAGCATCAACTATATTTTTGATTTAAATATCCTTAAAATAACATAGAAAATTATTTTTGCCTCATCGAAATGTATCCAGAACAAAAATATCAATTGTGTAATTGAACAAATATTATGTACACAATGATTCAACAGCACCCAGAACAATTTTACAAAAAAACAAACAAAAAAATTAGATGATAAATAATATCTGAAAATTATGTTTGAATTTTAAGTTGAAAGTTTATATCTTCTTTGCATTAATTAAAACTATAAATCTTTCTTCTCTTTAGTCCGAAATAAAAATCTTTTTAAAGGGACTCTGTACGATTCAATTGACAAAAATCGGTCAAAAAGTCACAAATTTAACTTCTAATTTATTTTTATATACTTTTGTATACTCTCACAAAATTTTAAAGATCTCAATTTAAAAAATGCAGAATTGTGATAACTTTTACGTTTGTTGTTATTCACACCCCAATGGCAAAACAAAACTTTAAAGAGACTTGTCTGAGAAAGATAAAATAACTAGTTTGTCTTCATTTAAAATGCTAAGGCTTTTTCCTATTGTACCTAGTATTTGGAAATTTTTTTCACTTGTTGCTAATAGTACATGGAACAAAAGAGGGTATGCATTTTTTTAATCAAAGCACAATACTTATTTCTTAAAAAATAATTGACTTTAGAATTTATATATTTTTTAAGGAATTTTCAATAAGCATTCTTAAAATGAAATATTGTGCAAATACCAATCATGTTATCACAAAACTCATACTAGCTTTTGTTATACATAGTTTAAAGTACTTTTAAATCCAATTACATATTTGTGCCTCAATTTTTGTAGGAGGAGTAGCATTTTAAAATCACCTCATAAATTTCAAGTTTTTTTCCTTAAAAAATTAAATGGTTAGCTTTTTATGAAATTTTGATCACAAAATCTCATGGAAACTCATCAGAGGCAACCAAAAAATTATGAAAATCATTAAATTAAAAATTTTTGTATAAATCGTACCAGTCCCTTTAAGTTTTTTGCTTTAACTTATTACTGCAATGAATAAATTCGTAAAAAATAATAATGCATTATATTATACATGAACTATCAATTAACAGAACTTCATCCACTTATATAATATGTTAATGAAAAATAGAGAGCTGGCTTAAAGATGTATATATACGAAAAAAGTCAAAGAAAATCAAGAGTGCAGTTTTTTTTATGAATTATATGAATAATAGTATACAATAACGATACGTTTCATGTTTGTTGACAGGCTACACGTGCTCTTGTTAAAGATAAGTACTTTAACACTTTATTTCTAAACAGCCTCTTAATTTATTACGCATGCGTTGAATTTTAAACCTAGATGGAGAAGTAAGTTCGCTTATTAAAATGTAGAGATTATAGTTGCTAGTACATGCACGTGCAAAATAAATGTGGAAAATTTAAATTTAGCAACGGATAGAAACAAAAAAAAATGGCTCTTTTTTATAGTTTCAGACCACAATAAAAACAATCTATATACTTTAAATATTCAATGTAAAGGGTTCCAATCATGAAATCTTTTTTGTTATTTTAACAGATTTTTAGGAAGAAAAAGAAATTATGCAAAGTGAAAATATTATCATTTACAATGTAACACATTATTCAGGATAAAAACTTTTTTTGTCAGTAACATTGTTTCTAAATAAATTTAACTTTAAAGAAAAATTATTTCATTCATTGTTATTTTATATTTTTTACTATTTATTGACTTTTCAATTACTTAAGGGGAAAAAAGCGTGCATAATTATTAGGGCAGATTGCTGTTATATGGTGAAAAAATTGATTTTAATCGGAATCTACCTATGCGGAAAAGATGTTCTATCGCAGGGATCGGCAAACTTTGAGCTGTGGCGTGCCAAACCAATCTACCAATAGGATTCAGCGTGCCACTCAAGACATTTTTGAAACAATTCGATTCCCGTGGTAATGCATGCATAATTGGAGAGTAGAGGTCAATAATGTAGATATTTACAGTTTTTATACATATTAATTTTGCATCATTTAAAGATATTTCTTAAACTCTTAAACATAAAATATAACTATTTCTTCAACAAAAAAAAATTTTTAAAAAAATAAAATTGTATATATATATATATATTATCAAAATTTATCTACAAGAGAGAGATGAATTAGCATGATTAATACTTAATTGAATTGCAATTGCAAGATAACCAGACAACAGAATTTAAAAGGAGATATGAAAAAATTGAAATAACAGAGTAAAATATAAAAATATAAAAGAATGGATGCTACAGTATTATCAACATTGCTGACTTAGGACAGCTTGTGTACAAAAAAATTCCTCTTAAAAAATTTATCTGTATAAAAGTGGGGTTGAACATGTTCTTTGGCCAGCCAACCTTCCCCCTTTCTGTTAATAATACCGAGCAAAAACCAATTGGAAATAATGGATAGGAAATCTAAATCCATTATGAGAAAAAGGTAACTTACCTAAAAATTGCATACAGAAATGCAGAGCCCACGCTAAATCTGAGTACAATAAACAAGTTATTGCCAGATTCTGGACCCAAATACAATTTCAAAACAAAGCAATGGTTGAAAAATAGCACTTAGCAAAAGTATGAAAAGAATAGAAATAATAAAATAAGAATTGTAAACATACTATGTACCATTATCTAAGAGACTCTAAGATAATATGATTTAAAAGTTATAATAAATTTTAAAAAAGTAGTTTTATCTAAAACTAGAAATTGGGGGTATTTAAAACTATCTAGGAAGAATAATAAATCTATAATATTAACCTGTTAAAGCTGTGGAAATTTAATCCTTACTATTTAGAATTTCTTTATTCAAATATCTATTAATAAAATTAATTGGGTAGAGTTTTGAATTAAACAGTATTTAGTAAAATGTTTATAGTTTTTTTATTTTTTCTGATTTATTTGAAACTAGAAATTTATTGCGTAGTGTGTAATTAATAACAATATTTCTGAATATTGCACATTACTCTCCCAATGCGGTACTTTTATAATATTGAAATTAAAGTCTTCTCGTTTATCATAAATATTAGTAACTATTTTATTATCTTTTAATTTAATTTCTATATCAAGAAAATTTGCTTCATAATTGTTACTATTTGTCTGTATTAAATTAAGATATTGTGGATAAAAATTAATATTAGGTTTAAAGTTGTCTTGCTTGCCAAAAATGATTATATCATCTATATAACGAAAAAAGTAATATTCTAAGTTGTGTCTGTGAAACTATTTTCAAAATAATGTAAATATAAATTGGCAAGACAGTTGCTAGCTGGGCCACCTTGTGGTAGACCCTTAATTTGTTGATAATAATTGATAATATATATATATATATGGGAGTAATGAATCATGTAAGGAGTTATGATTGATGTAGGAGAAATGAAAAATTGTTAAGAAATTGAAATACCGTTCATCGATTTCATTTATTAATAGGATGATTTGGGGTGAGTTCTTTTTAATGATTTATGTAATCTGTTTTGGTGTTGTTAAGTATTTAATTTTTGAATATACTACATTCTTGAATTGAATTTTCAAACTTTTGAGGTTTTTTCATTCTATACAACCATTTCAAAGATCGGTGCATAATCTTTGATGTTTTATGGTTGTTTTATTATGCACTAAGTTGTCTTAGTATTTTAACATTTTTATGTTATATCTTTCAGAATGCAATGGCGAATAGTTTAATTTTTTTAGGTATTGAAAAAATAAATATTTTTTTTAATTTTAAATTTTTAAATGAAAAGTTTTTTTAAATTTTAAATTTTTGAGAATTTGGATATTTTCAGATTAGTTTACCAAGTTGCAATAGGGGGAAGGTTGGCGCCATCAAACTAGTTTAACCCCACTTATCGGTCCTAAGTCCGAGGTTGTACTTGGATATTTTATAAATTTTATCTTAAACAATTTTAATTTCGTTTGAAAATGTTGGATCTTCATTATTTTTATTCGCCATTCATATTTTGAAATGGGATGTCGTACTCTGGGATTCATATGATTTCGAATATTTACTTAGTTATATTTGTGTGTGATGTATTTTATATATATTTAAATATATATATATATAATGCATGTTTTAAACTTATTTATTAATATAAGAAAAAGATAACTTATAATATATAAGTATTCAGCTTCATTAAAGTTAAATAAGGTAAAAAAAATGTAATGCGAACGTAGTGCTTATACCACTCTACATTCATATTGCAAAATTAGAGGTATAATTTTTGACTTTCAGTTTGACACGATTCTTAGCATTCAGTGGTTAAACAATTTTTTTGCGTACTCGAAATATTTTTCGTATGAGGAAAGATTTTTTTATTTAAATATGCAGAACCAAAAGCGGAAAGTCGAATACATGCAATTTTCTCTCTTAAAACAATTAAATTTCTTCAGCAATGATATTCAATAATTTGCAAAATTGCTTTATCTTAGAGATCTTAAATCTTCAGAGTTAGATTTCTGATTTATTTCGTAATTCCGTGAATGCCCATAATTCTGAAGATGTTTGTTAAATAAGGTCCATTACAAATTTATCAACTTATATCCACTCAAAAAAATGACGAATTTGTAAAGTAGTGCAGCGTGCCACTGAGAATCGTACCACGTGTCATATCTTGCCGACCCCTGTTCTATGAGTTGGAGATAAAAAGAAATATATTTTTTTTTTTAAATAAATTTAAAATTTAATATTGCCACAAAGGGGTAGAATTTTCGAAATATGGAAAAATGACTTAATTTTAGGAAAAGGATTTTAGACTCAAATAAAATTATTTTCTGCTCTATAAATAATTAAAAACGATGATAATTGATAACGTGAATTCTGAGTAATGAATAATACATTGTACATTTCAACATTTAAATAGCCCCAGCTCTCTGCCCCCCCCCATGAAATCATTCGAATCTAAGTATTTTTCCGTCTTCCGCTTTATCGTGCACTGCAATTTCGACTGTTAGCGTATTTTAAAATTTAATACCAAAAAGTTTGTTACATATACTTGATGTGTTTGTTTCTCGTAAATATTTAGTGTCCCCTCTTCACACTATTTTTTTATTGAAAAAATTTATAAACCCCCGTGCATCACACGGGGCTTACAGAAGTAAATTTAAAGCACATAACAAAGAAGAAAAAATAAATCATAAAAGTCATGAAAGATTACAATATTTAGAATGAATTTACAAAATTTTCAAAAGACTACTGGTGGATATGAGTGGGTGAAAATCTGGAGGCCAATTTATATTAATGCCACAGCTCCAGTCTTAGAATCTTTCCCTGACAAACTTAAAACTTAGAAGGAGAGCACATTCTACATTTTCCTCTCCACCAATACACAATCGCAGAAGATGACGGGGCCAAATTAAATTTGTTCAAATAACTTTTAACCTTTTATCTACAGCATTATGATTTACTGCAGATTTTTTCATGCAATATTTTTTTGAATCACTACATTGAAAATTAAAAGGTATACATAAATAAAATACTCAACTTTGGGAAATTTAATCCGTTAGAGCTAATTAGTTACATTGGTACTTTGAAGTACCCTAAGTTTATTGACTCTTAGATAATTAATTAATCTTAGACTTTTCAGATTTATCAATCACTGTTTTATTACAAAATTTACAGTCCCTGATGGGAATATAATCACTGTTTTTTTAAGCAATTTCATATAATAACTGGGATAAAGTGCTCTAGTTTTTCTAAAAAAAGAAAATATTCTTATCCTGAAAGCCATTTCAAAAATGAATAATGTAGCAACACAATAGAACGAAAAAATTGAAAATTTGTTCAAAATCCTTTGGTACAGAATGGACCGCGTTTATGCTATTTTTTGTCGATTTTTACCTATTTTTTCCCATTTTAGTAATAATAATTTCTTTTTTTTTCTTCTTAATTTTAGCACATTTTTCTTAAATTGCACTAAATAAATCTAAAAATAACAAAAAAAAAATCCCCATATCTCCTATTTTAAAAATAAAAAGTTGTCGAACCAGTCGGATACCTTAAATCGCTTTGGGATCTCGACGATTATGCTGATAGACGAACAAATACAATTCAGAGAATCCAAGGATGGAAGAGAATCAGTATAAATCGAAAAGTCTGAGATAACAGCCTTTTTTTTCCAGTGATCCCTTTGATGGCGAAGTTTAATCCTAAAGGTTCAGCTACAAAAACTGTACATTCATTACGAATTCCAAATTGAAAGTTTGTTCGGATTCAATGTCGTACTAAATATTAAAAAGCACCAAAACATCTGTTTTTCTTTAACAAAAGTTAATTTGACTTTTTACCATAAAAAAAAAGTTTGAATACCTCAACTTCATTTCCTTTATGATAGCATTTACATAAAAATTAATTTTTTTATTTAATTTTTTTTCTGCATCTTTATACCAGAGAGCATCTTTTCCGAATACGTAAGTTTTGAAAATTTGAGAAAAAATTCTCGATCTTTCGTAACATTTATATCAATGGGAAAAACTATCTTTTCAAGCTTACTTTCATTCACCTCACGAACTCTTTACAGTGTGTAGTTAAATTAATTCTCACCAACTTAATTTTTTTTACTGTCATTCCATTACTCAATTAGACCAAAGTGTTTCTGTGTTAAATGCAGTTATTCTACAGCCGCAGGAGATGAGTTCCTTGTTTAGTAGTAATTACCTTTAGACTAAATAAAAAAATATATTTGTATGCAAAATGCGTTAATATTTATTGCGTTAACTGAAAGTGAATATCTTATAGTATATTAATAACAATATTGAATGGTTATGATTATTTTTTGGAATTTTTTTTTAGTTAGATTTAAAAAAATGATATAATGGTTGTGATAATGTTAACATGAATAATTTTTTCATGATATTTTATTAGTCTATCATGAATAAAACTTTCCCCTTTTTTATTATTTTGCTAGAACATTCATCCGACTACTTAGAATTTTTTTTCATCTTCCATCTACCTTCTTTTTAAAGCCAATCCAATCAATTAATACTAATTCAATTGTTTTGAATAATTTAAAAACCCGTACGGAATTTATTTTATATAACATTTACTCATTCTTAAATAATTAAATAAATAATTTGTAAATAAATGTATTAAATTTATCTGGAGACGATTGTTTACACCTCGAATTTATAATATAAGATATCACAAATTTTCATCTTACATCAAACACAAGTACTCATGCTTTTATTTTAATCACAATCGAAATTATTTTATTTTTCCTAATTTTTATGACAGATCGAATGGTTACTTTGATTTTCATGAAGGTTTAAAAAGATTGATTGGTAGATTTTCGATTCTTTAAGATTGGTAGTTCATTCTTTCTAGGAAATGAAAATTATGTACAAAAATGTTTGTTAAATATATATATATGTGTAATAAATGGCCAGTTTTTTTATTCAAATATCGTTTGAAGAGAATTTTCTAAAGGTAAGATATATGTTACGGATTTTTTTATTTTTTATTTTTAGAAACTAGCATTCCTTTATATCAGTGATCGCCAAATCGTTGATCCCGAGTAAAACGGTAGCTCGTTAGGACATCTTTGGTAGAACGTGTTAACTCCAACATTTTTAAAGATTACAGAAACAGAATCACTGACAACTTTATTTGAATGGCAACCACAAAAACCTACTCTCCCGACATTTAAAAAGCTTTTTGATGACAAATAAAAAAAATTTCCTTCCTTCTCATTAAAGTTTATAAAAGTGATACAAAAATATCTTACATTTCTTATTTAGTACTTCCTGTACTTCAATTTCTTTCCTGTGTACAATACATTTTCAGTTTTATTTACAGTATAACGCGTACTTTTAACGCAAAAAATAAGGTCGAATTTTAAGTGTGCGCGTTATACACCGGGTATAAAAAAAGAGAGCTTTAATAATTATAATAATAATAATAATAATAAAGAGATGCGCGTAAAGAAAATTATGCTTATACATATATCGAATTACTGTTTATTTTTAAAAAATGACAAATCTTATGAACTTTAAAACTTGTGTTATTCTAGAAGCAAACTATTTTTTCGAAAGTCTGGGATAATACTTTAAATAAATTGCTTCAAAACATGAAAGAATTGCTCACGTACATTTCAAGTTTTTTTTCGTAAAAAAGAGGATGCGCGTTCTACGGCGAATATACCTCAAAATTAAAAAAATGCAGCTTGAATATATAGGATCGCGTTATACGCCGGATTTAACAGTATTTATTTATACAGTTTTTTTTAATTGTTTTCATATTTTCTAGAAATGTAAATTTGTAGGCAATAAGCAAATGTAAGAATTTTTTTTTAAAAAAATGCAGATAACTTTTTTGTTGGTTGCTGCCAGTACGATTTAAAAGCGGTACTATAGTTCAGAAGCTTCATAATTGAGTGATCACTGTTTTATACCCTTATTCATATGCATTCTAACCTCCATATTACGACCATCTATATTGCGAATTTTTCTCTACAGTGAACTTTTTTCTGGAACCAAGAACATTTCACGATTTCCTTCGTAAAATAAACTCCCAATAGCACAGTATATTTTGTATATAACGAACTTTTTCTCCCTGTTTTCAAAGTATTTCTGGACATTTCAAGTTATTCTCTCTTTTAGCACATTTTCTGGTGGTCATAAATCTTGAACTGGTTTTATTAGGTGCCAAACTCGCTGAGAGTAATAGAATTCTTAATGTTTCATCCAAGAAGTACAACCTTTAACCTCCATTGTACAGATCACTAAAAATATCTTTGATATCTCCTTTCATCCTCAATGGAGTTGTTTCGTGTCCCCGTGTCCTTGAACTAGTCTCCGTTCGTTTGTAGTGTTGATCAGTCGTGACGATAACTTCGTTTCTTGTAGCTTGAAAATGTCAAAACGTAAATGCATGAGAATAAACAAAAAAATTTAATTCTTCATGTAGTGCATAAAGGCGTCAAGAAAAAGGATATTGCTTTAAAATTTGGTATTCCTCCAAACAGCTTATCAACTATTATAAAATATTGAGAAAAGCTGCAAAATTATGATTCATCTAATTCTTGTTCAAAACGTTTTTGAAGATGGGTCATACGAAGATGTCGACGAGGCAGTTTTGAAGTAGATAGACACAATGCGAGATAAAAATGTTACGATCGTTCGTTATAAAGCAGTGCAATTTGAGGGAGGCATTACGATGCGACCAATTTTACGTAATAATGGAGGGTTAGAAAAAATTAAGAAAAGAGACGGAAGAATACCCCTGAATGGATTTTTGGCGCATTGCAAAAATGTGAAGCGTATTATGAAACAAAGCATTTTTTCAAACAAAAAAAAGCTGAAACAAAATTAACAGATTTTATGAGTAATTAAATTTAAGGATAAAAAAAACTTGTTAAATGTTGATGTTAAAAACTACTTGTATGCTTTAAATTCGAAAAAAAATGTCCTTAAAATTCATTAATTTAAATATAAAATCATTTTCTTAATGTTGTAAATACAGCACATTCTTACTCCTCTTCATTCGTTTTCCTTGTTTTCCTTGCAGTTCTTTTTTCTATGAATAAGATACATAAAAAAATAGATATAAATTTTTTTACAAAAAGGTGTGAATAATTCCTTTTTTTAATGTATAGTGTTTATGAATTTAAGATTTGTTTTATGCGGTTTATAAAGTATATTGATAGATTAACTTGTATATTACGAATTTTTCGTATAACGAAATTTTTTCCGGGATTTAGCTACTTCTTTAAATAGAAGTCTGACCGCATATTCCAAAATTTAAATATGATTATAATATAATGGGAGTCTTCTAAATTATCGAACACTAATTTTCTCATAGTTATTTACTTATGTGTTTGCTGTTTGCTCTAACATATTTCAATAAATCATTCAAAAGACAGACTCTACGCTCTATATACCAATTGGCCTTCTTTGTTCTTTATTATATGTTATAAATAAATCTAATATCAAAACGCTTGGATTTGCTTCATAAAAATACCCGTATTGCTTCCACAGCACGCAATTTAATTTACCCGAGCAAGGTTGTCATATAATTGTACGCTCCATTTGCGAAACAAATCGTTAAACATCTAAATATTCGCAGTAACGAAGATATATATGTATTTGGTTTATGAATTTCATTATATTATTTTTAAAATAAAGGTTTACGAAATGACTGAAGAAGTAAACAAGATAAGAAATTGAAAATTCGAAGAATTTCTAAGGACAGAAGTTTATTAATTGACTCCGTTATTGTTTGAGTTGTTTGGCGATGAAAACTGGTACCAAAGGTTATTGATATTCTCCTTGACGTTGACCTTGGGAACTTGACCTTTCTTTGTTTTTCACGCGACTAGTAGTTATTCGTTCATAATATCAGTGATAAATTGAGTTCATTAAATGATATATAATTAGAGTATTGTTTTAATTCGTTTTGTCTTAGAAATTAATTGATAAAAGTGCAATAGCTGTATTGCAGTCATCTTTATAAGTGTTATTATCAAGCTTTTAGAAAGATCATATTTTCCATCTTTAAACAATGAATTATTTTGCTCCGTTGAACGAATTTTGATACACAGGGGGGAAGGAAAAGGTGGCTTCGCTTCAGCGGACGTGGTTAGAGCGGACACATAACATTTCATGGTCTGAGCGGACACTTTGAAACTCATAGTGGTTAGAGCGAACACATTTTTTGCCCATCTTAAAACAGATTTGATAATGAATTACAAGGATTAATACATGTTTGCCAATCAAATTAAATTATTTATATTAAATTGTTAAGATGTTATAGTGCGAATACATTTTAAACATAGCAAAATGTAATAAAAAATAAAAACTTCCAGATAAATATTTTTAAATTAATAGTAAGTAACAGTATAATGAAGGGAATGAACAAATTTCGGGATTTTGTATTTTAGAGTCAAATAAATATTAGAACAGGTGCAATTACCATAAAATTAATTAGTTTCATAAATGTAAATAAATATAAATACTAGAAGTAAAATATACAAGATACAAGTAAATAAAATAAAAATAAATAAAAATAAAAATAAATACTAACCTTTATTATAAAGGCATAAATGTCATTTGCCATTGGATTTAGTCCAACCTAGTTAAAAACATAAAGAGGTTTGAGACATTTTTCTAAATTGTTTGATGTTTCAAATTAAATGAAATCACTGGCAGAAACCAGTCTAATGACCACTTATTAGTTAAAATACTAAAAGAAGAAACACAAAAAGTATCTTTTAATTTGAAATCCAGAGGATTAAGCGACCCTGGAGAAAAAAAGGAAAAAAGCATACGTAAAATTGATGAAAGAATTGAAAACCTCCTAAAGAAATTCGAAACATCAAACAATTTAGAAAAATGTCTAAAATCTTTAAGTTTTGTAACTAGGTTGGACTAATTCCAGTGGTAAAAGAAATTTATGTCTTTAAAAAAAAGGTTAGTCAGTATTTATTTGCTGTATTTATTTTTCTTTGAATTATTTGTATATTTTACTTCTAGTATTTATATTTACTTACATTAATGAAACTAATTAATTTTATGGTAATTGCACCTGTTCTAATATTTATTTGACTCTAAAATACAGTTTTCCACAAAATTCATGAAATTCATTCATACCCTTCATTATACTGTTACTTACTATTGTTTTTAAATATGTATGAAAAGTTTTTATTTTTATTACATTTCACTATGTTTAAAATGTATTCGCTCTATAATATCTTAACAATTTAATATAAACAATTAAATTTCATTAGCAGAAACGTATTTATCTTTGTAATTCGGTAATCGAATCTGTTCTAAGATGGGGGGAAATGTGTCCACTCTAATCACGATGAGTTTCAAAGTGTCCGTTCAGACCACAAAATGTTATGTGTCCGCTCTAACCACGTCCGCTGTAGCCACGTAACAAATGTAAAAAGCATTAAAATAAAAATCCTCCAAATGTTTACTTTAAATTAATGCTTATGACCCTAACTTGAAAAATATTGTCAAGAAATAATAGTAAACACAGTTTTATCAAGCCACTGAATTTATCAAAAATTTGAGGAGAGAAAATAAGGTATGAGGATTAGATGAGCATAGAGAGCGCATCTTACTAACTTAGTGCTGTTCAGTGGTAGAATGCTCTAACTACTACAAATAAATTCAGCTAAATTCAATTCATGACCAGATTTTCTTGATAGTTTTTATGCTTAATGACATTCTATATATATATTTACAAAGTTTAGTGAGTTCTGCCTGTTAATTCTAAATACTAACTACTACTAGTAAGGGAAGCGAACATCAACTTGGGCAAAACTAAGGCAGAACTGCCTTGGAACGATGAATTACGGCTCGTCTGTGGGCATATGGGCTACTTGCAGCCCTCTATCACATATTTGATGGTCTTCGATGGGGAATCGGCAATAGTGGGTTTTTTCTGTCTGCGTAGCTGCATGGCGATTGGTGGAGAGACTTTAGGAAGGCGTGCCTGTAGTGGAAAGTTGCTTGAGGTTTTGAATGTATATTTTGCTTGGGAGAGAGCTGAGAGGCTGCTCTCTGATTGGATGCTGGAAGGTGAGGAAATTGACTCCAATTGCGTCTCAGAAAGTTAGATGTGAAAAAGTGGGAGGAGCTTGTCCAGTTTGAAAAATAAAGTTAGGAGAGAGAAATAAAAAAGTAAACAGATTAAAGTTAAAATTAAATTGAAAAATACTAAAATGAAAAAAGTTTAATAATTTAGAAGAATGCAATAAAAATGTTATTGCATGAAAATCTGATGCTATGGAGGATTGTAAGAATCTAGGAGAATTCTCCTAGGCCTTTTGGTTTTATCGTGAGACTGCCTCGGAACCGAAACAAAAACTCATTTCATACAAACAGAGAGAGAGAGAGTGGGAGTGCCATCTATAGTGCTTTTCACCACGGAGTATAAGATTCTTATCTTTCACATAAAAACCCTTAATATATGCTTTTAAAAAACTTCTTAATACAAAACGGGTAAGCAGGAAATATCAAACAAGTTGCACAACGTTAATCAAAATGTGGGTGTAGATATGTGGTACAATTAGGAGCAACCCGAAGTTTTTAAACATAGATCTTAAATACTTGAAAAACAATAAGTCAAATAAGAGATTGTTAAGAAAGAGTTGAGTTGATGTGAAATGATTAGTTATCCGTTGGTTATTTGAGTAAAATGTTGAACTTTGTAGATGTATAAATTGTTTCAGAATTCGTACTTCAAAGTGTAATTTGTGTGAAAATGAGTATAGACCATAAATCTTAATCATACAAAAACTATCAATATATATTTATTCTGAATATGTCATTAAGAAACTACAGGAAAATTATATTTAAACAATCACAGTATATTTTTTAAATGATGAATCTGTTTATTTTGTGTGAGATAAATTTATACTTAAAAATAAAAAAACAATAATAAAATATAATTTTTCTATAAACAGGTACATCTGAGTTTCTATTCCAAATAGGTATTTTAATTATACACAATTTAAATGCAAACATAAATCCTTTGATGCGCTCGAAATAAATTTCTGTTTAAATCCATATATATACATTCTTCTCTTAGTGCTTTGCATGTTTCACTTTTTCTATTCTTATATTTAGTTGCAAAAATTCTATAGACTTTATCAGTTTTATAAGTGCAATTCCTTGAGATAAAAATTTTATATCATTTTATTTAATAATTTATAAGACATTCCAATTATTCGAAATTATTTTTAACCTGTAAAAGTACGTTACCAAGCAAACTAAAATAAAAAATTCTAAATCACAATTTTTTCTTATATTAAGATACAATTTTAGTTATAGATGCTTTTATGTTAGGAAAACCACCTGTGAATCAAAATGTTTAATTTTAATTTTACCAGAAAATTTATTATGCTTAGAATTATGTGGTAACACACCTATGTTGGTTTATTCTGATGTTAAAAGTATCAGAAGCTTCTAATTTTTACATGTATCTAAATAAATATACATTACATATCATCATATATACACAATTAAAAGTTTTGCAAAATGAAAAATACGAGTTGTGATTGCATTTTGTTCATTTCCCATCTTAACAGAAGTCTTGAATCTTTGATCAAGGCATGTTCTGAACCGCTATTTTAATTTATCGAAATCCTGAGAATAAAGCAACATTACTGTGCTTACAACTCATATCACATGTATCATATATTTTGCACTGCGATCTGTTAGAACCAAGATCTTCAACCTGGGTTCTCCCTAGAGCAGGGGTACTCAGCCTTTTTTCTGCTGGGCCACATACATATGTCAGCTGTTTCACGCTAGCCGCATACATATGTAAGTTATTTCACAAAGACCGCAACATGAAGATAAATGGGGGAGGGGGGAATGCTTTAAGACCAAGATGGCATTGGAAATTCAACATATGGAAAATTGATCAAAATATTATAACTTCTGTTTTGCTTTTTTTAATTAATATTTTTTATATATTTTTATTTTTGTCACTGACACTAAATTAGAAGCCTTTAAGAAACACTTCCTAAGATCTTGTACAGGGATTTGTAAAATTTGATCTGGAACGTATTTTAATTTCTGCGAGATCCCCTTACAATTTAGAAAATTGTCTAGGAAAAAAATAAAAGCTGCATATTGAAAAAAAATTACTAACGATGGAAAAAAGGCAAAGGGAGGGCTGATTAAAAGCTGTTCTTTATACGATTTTTATTATAATTTCTTATTACCTTTGGTATAAGTAATATTTTTTAAAAGAAATTTTCGTGAATATTTACTGATAAAATACCCACACTAATATATCTTATATTGCATTTATATCTTAAGCTCTAAGATACTTAAAGGAAATATATACCTGTTTTTTTACATAGAAATTATTATTTTTTAATGTAATAAAGTTTTTCTAGTGTGCTTTTTATGTCTCTAATTTCTCTTTAAAAACACAATGTATTTAGACGTTAAGAAAATTTTTTTGATTCTATAAAATTGGTAAAAACATTTAAAAAAGAATTTGAAATACATATATATAATACTGATATGTGTGCTGATAAAAGGTTTACTCTTTTGATATAAAGAGGTTTTAGGTTGTTTTAGCTGTGCATAATTTTTTAAGATTTTGATTTTAAATTTTTAAATGCGTTTTTCTAGAAAACAGATTTTTCCATATTTTATCACACGCAAAACATGATATCACAAAACGTTCCTGAGATAAGAGCCTGAAATTTTGCACCATTGTTTATTATTACAGTATTCATGCTGTGAAATACAGATTAAGAAAAAACAGTAAATTTACCTTTTTTTCTAATTGTTTTTCTTTGTGATAAATGCAAAACTTTTGAAAAATTTGCACTTGGTATACTTTTTGACTCATATTTATGTAATAAACTGAAATTATTCAAAGATGCTAGTTCAATTTTCAGATAACTACTTTATGAATAACATCCTAAGAGCCTATCTTATTTCATGCATTAGAATTTGTTTTACAGTGTTTGCCGTGATGTACAAAAAATGCCTAATTTTAAACTAAAATTGTCCATTTTCTTAAAAAAATAAATCGGAACATTTTTTTCTTTCTTATTTTTATAAGTTTTCAGTTAAATAAGAAAGGAGTTTAAAGATGAGTTTTCAACAATATTTCAAAAAAAAAATGTTCCCGCAATTAATAATAGTCTTTGTAATCATCAAATTAAAACTTCATTGTGGAAATTAGAAAGCAGTAGAATATTATACAAGCAAAACACATTATATAATAATATCTCCTTATAGTCAGAGGTACGGAAATCTAAATAATTTTCCCGATTCGTTATTAGCAGGAATAGTCATCATAGACACTTCGCATAACAGTACGCTATTTTTTTTAAAAAATCATTATATAAAACAACTGAAGAAATTGTTACAAAATAAATTATAAAAAGAGAGAGAGAGAACAATGTATAGTTAAAACTTTGAATCTGTTTAAGATAGTTGAAAATCAACTACTATATAGTATATCTTATCTGTGTGCGTGCTTGCGCGCGCGTAATTTTGTTCTTTAAATAAAAATATGTGTTTCGATTTCCTCCTGTTCTCATTCATTCAACCCATATCGCGTGCTATATGTCTTTTAAAACGTATGAGTGCTTTTCCTAAAAGGATGATGTAAATATGTCTTTCAGTTGAGTTGATTTAGAAAAATAATTGAAAATAATCTAATGACGTATTTAAAATTTCTGACTAATAGCAAAAAAAGAATTTTTAAAGCTTATTGAATTTTGACCGTTTAGTGAAAAATATGTACCAAGTAATCAGTCAATGATATATGCATTCACAAATGCAAAATTTTTCAACATGAAACTAAAGACAAGATATCAATCATTGGCATGGCCAAGTAATTTTAGCGCGTTTTTCACATGTTGCATTTTACTAAAATGCAACTAATGAACTTTTTACTAACAGAAAATAGTACTATACTTTAAAAAAAAAATTTAATTAAAAATTTTTTTAAATTATTAAATTTAAATATGATTCGGCTTATTTAAGGCACAAATGCGACCAAATGCCGAAAACCCGAGGTCAATCGGTTGCTTATTGGCTGAGAAAAAGGTTCGACAAAATATGGAACGAAGACGTAGACGAAATTTGCGTCCTAATAGCGCTTTTGTTCCACTACGTGATAAACGCGCTAAAAATCTAGCTATTTCATTGAGTTATTCTAATATTCATTGATTCTAATCATACTTGTATATTACTTGTTGTATTATTATTATATGTATACTTGTTGTATTATTATTATTATTATCTGTTTAATGAAAAAATACATTTCAGATAATAATAAAACATTAGTAAATCTCATTAAAAAAAGGAAAATTATAGTTATTATACATCTATTTCATTGGGGGATTCTTACTGTTACATTGATTCTATCCTTAAAATTTGGTTTTAAAAATACTTTATCTAACTTTTCCAAACATATTTTTCTAAATATATATATATTAACAACATTTATTATTTATTTATGTAACATTTAAAGAAAAGAAAAGACATCGATTGAAAACGTCACTTTTCTTATAAAAACCGTAATAGTCAATGATTTTATTTGCAAATTTTAACATTTATGACTATTGTATTCAAAAATATTACAATAATATATTTTCAGGTAAAAACGATTTATTCTTCCACATTATAATTGGTACCTATATTTTTTATTTAATCAACTTCACGGTATTTTTATAGTAAATTTATCTTTAATAAAGGTTTATCATTAACAGATCCTACACGGTGTTGCCTAATCATATTTCACTTATTATGGTAGCCACGTGGTCATAGTCACGTGTTTGAAACCGGCATTGTTTGTATCAAGATGTAGACTCGAACGATGTCCCTAAAAATCTATTGCGCAGAGAAGCTTATGCACGTTAAATCTATATAGCCGGGGTGGGAGATCGCCCGGTGGACCGCCAAGATAATTTAGAGTGACCGCCTGAAGATTAGCCGTTAGTAATTGTATACGGAAATATTAAAGATTGGCTGACAGTACGCAGACTAAGTATTCTGCAGATTGTAATTACAAGAACAAACTTTAGATAAAAATGTTTTATTTTGTAATGTGTTTTGAATTGTTTGATAACAGATGCATCATAAGATATTATATTTGTGGTTATTATTATTATGTTTGTATTTTATGTTTTGCTTTAAACACAGTTTAAAAAAAGAGAGTTTTTTCTTTTATTTACGTAGGTAAGTACATATTCCGTATTTATTATTGTTATAATAAATATTGTTGACTTTTTCCTTACCTCACCACATCTACGACCCTGGGCAGTGAGCGCACTTGTGAATTTTTCAAAGGGGGCGCGGCGCGGTGGCCCATGCTCGAATGTGTACCATTTTCATATCCTACCCCAATACGCTACCAAACACACACACATATATATAGATTCATTTTGTAGATTGTCGGGAACAAAGAACAGTAAGAAATAAATTATTGAATAAATAATTAGCATGCATTATTTAATAAAAAAATTATTAATAACAAACACTTAATTAAATTTTACGTACTATACATGGGATCATAATCAATCGAAAAAAATCATGGGCTGTGGAGGAGGGTCCGGACTTGTGGACCCCCGCCCCCTTTGTGTGTACCACTGATAGTGGGTGGACCGCAACACCTTAAAAAAATTAAAAGTAGCCCACCCCTGCTATAGAGGCTTAGAGCCCTTTCATATATCACCTTATGTCGCACTTAACAGAAACAGCAGACAACCGTAAGCTGGTTTGCATAAACGAAAATTAGATTTATCGGGTGCCAGCGGAAATCGCTTATACCCAGTATCCGGAGAAGGGTGAAAAAAGCCAGTTTAGTAGAAATCGCCTGGGTCCTTTTGGAGGGGGAGGAATGGCCCTCTTTGCTGTTCGCTCAGTTCAAAGAACCTACATTCTCCTCACTAGTTGACTCATCTAAAAGGATGTTGTATAAGCTGCGCTCTTCACACGCGGCTATTTGTATATTGAAAGAGAAACAGTAATATTGCTTTTTCGGACAATCATTGTACTGACGAGTCCCACATGACCTTTTCCATCAAATTTGTTTCCGCGTGTGAAATGATTTTTTTTTTCATTTTCATATTAGAGATGTGGTGATAGGAAAAGTGTTGACTGACACTAGGTTTCCTCGAGTGAATTTAGCCTTTAAGTCCACACACAATTGTGTGAAGCTAAAGTCTGGAGATTTATGTGCCAATTAGGTCATCTTTTGAAAACGGCTCGAAATTGTGAGGTTCGTTGCCAATAGTCCTCGAACTGCTTCAAAATGCGATAGTACTAAACTATCAATAAATCTTATTAAAGGAAAGTTACGCTGCATTATTTACAAAAATTGTGATTACCTTGCTAAGTAAAACCGTTTTAAGAGACGTACGATCATATTTCGAAATTTTAAACATTTAATATGAATCTCTGATTTATAAACGCTTGTAAGTAAAAAACTGATTGTTTTTTCATGTTACTCAATATTTTAATATAGATAATTAGTAAGTTTTTTCTTCATTTCATAAATATATCCATATAAACCTATTTTTCTCATTCCTGATGTATATTACAAGAATTCCAAATTTAAAAAAAATATATCCAACCAATGTGATAAAAACATATCCGTTCCAAAATTTATTTACGAAAAAAAAAAAGCAATTGAAGTTAAGAAAGAAACTAAATAACTGTTTTTGTTAAATGTATTTATAGAGGTTTTTCAGTAATATCTATTGTATTTTATTCTTTAAATTATTACATCGTTTTGAGATAGACACGCTATATTTCCATTGCTTTGGGTTTATTGCTGTATTGTAATCATCAGACCATAACAAGTAAGCATTCTAAAAGAATGCTGCGCAAATGATTTCACGAAAGGACATGAGGTTCAAAAAAGATATCAATAAACTCTCTGTGTACTTTTACAAAATACAATTAAAATTCTGTCCAAGTTTATCAAGGGCTATGTTATCATCACAATAAGTGATTAATTTGTTTTTCAAAGACAACTTCTAATACAATCCACTGAGAGAAAATTCTCGTAATTACTATTTATCTGCTAAGAACACTGAAACTCTTGATACATAACAAATATTGCTACTATGCTTTAAAATATTAATTTTCTCGCACAACGACCCGTTATTTTCCGTGCGCACGTGTGCAGTTACGATAGATTTCATTTTCAAGGTCGTATTATTCTATCTAAATTATATATAAGCATTTCTTATCAACACTTCATACTGTTATACGAACTGTCAAACCAAAACGTTTTAGATTTGAGTACTAAATGCACATATGTGAAAAATATTTTATTATATTTAAAATTCTTTAATTGAAGGCGTTGACCACAGTGGCGTAACGGAGAATATTTGGGCCCGTCTGCAAAGTCAGGTTTTAATCCCCCAAGTTGGATTTTACAAGGGTTAGGTACTTGGTGGCAGTCAGGCTTTAGGCCCCTTAGAACCCTGACCTCCCCGCGGTGTGGGGGTTGCGGGGGTGTACGTTAAGCCGCTAGTTAGACATGAAAATGTGTTCGATTTCAGATGTTATTTTATTTGGTTAGGAAATCAATGAATATCGTTTCATAATTACTTAATAATCTTTGTCATTTGATTAAAAATAAAAATATCTATTAAATATAAGTGTAAGGGTTAAATGTTGTTCAGCATTCGTTTATTGGTGCATTTAATTTTCTTCAATTGATATAGAGCTCTTACAGATTTTAATTTCAAGTACCAACTTCGTATCATTTTAAAAAATTCTAAATTTAGAACATGTTATTGCAAAGAGTATCTTAATCAAAAGTAGCTAACAACATCTTAATTCATTTTCGAATATTCTAAAATCATTACATTTACATTGAGATTAATAAAGATAGTAAACGTCGCCAAAAGACTGTTATTGATCGTTATTTAATCACTCAATAACTATGTATATTTGTATATGTAAATTATACTTATGTAAGTATATAACTTATACATATTCAAATAATTTTATCATTAATTATTACATTTATTGTAATATCATAGTTGAAAATAAAAAAAAATTAACAATAAATTAAAAATTACTTTATTTAAGCAATAAAAATTGTATTGTATGAATTATATTATGTACATACTGTATCAATGTGTTTTCAATTTTTTTTATTTCAAATGGGCTGCTGGTTGATATTTACCACTGCAGACCTAGTACATTCCCCGAAAGCTGGTATCTCACTCTTTAGTGTGACATCATCGATGTGGAGTATCAACCGCCGCCATGCAATTTTGACGCTCTCAGATTACTCCCCAGAGGGAGGCACCTGAGCTCTGACTATGCGAGATTGTACTAGGATTTAATTTTGCGAGGGAACCTAAGCCAAACAGGCACTGTAGGGATATTTAACATGCCGCATAATCACATTACCGGGCGCTGTCGATTTTCTGCATCATGAAAATCTACCGACTTGAGCCGGGTTCGAACCCGCAACCTTGAGCGTACAAAGCCACCGATAAACCACCTACGCCACTCAGCCAGTAATTGAAGCAACATTTGGATAGGTAAAAAAACGTGGCGCCCTGTAGGAAATAATTATTTTTAACTAAATTAAATATTTTAAACTCCTCTACAGATAATCAATGAATTAAAAATTCAAATTGGTAGGACTTAACAAAAGATATAAATTAGACGTTGAGATATAAAATCAGTAATTTGTGAAATCATCTGTAATGATGATACATACACTTATACATTTCTCCACATTTAATGATGACTACTTATTGAAAATGCGAGCTATGATCAAAGTTAGCATATATTGTCCTTGAAAATGTAAATTCTATATATCTGATATAAAGATATTTACATGAAAAATTTCGAGTTGATTAGATTTTTTAGAGCGGCTCTTCGTTCTTATATTTTTTCAATTGTTTGTTTGTTGTGTGAAATAAGTGAAACATTTATATTTCTAAGTTGTACTTTCAACATTGAGGAAAATAAGAATTAACAATATCACATCTATGCATTCAACACTTGTAAGCTCAAAAGATCTCATCAGAAAATTGTTTTTCCAAACAAAAAAAAAATAACTAGGAGAAAACAAACGTCTATAAATGATTGCTCCGTTGTTTTAATGCCACACAATTTGTGAATCTATTTGAAAAAATTTTAAAAATAGAGACATTTTTTAAAAATTTTAATATTAATGTGGAGCTGTGTAGAGGAAATGCATTGGGTGTTAAGCAAATTCAAAATTTATCAATAGTTAAATAAAGCCCATAACACAGTGGCGTAACGGAATATATTAGCCCCCCCCCCTTGCAAAGTCAGATTTTGCCGTTAATATTTTATAAATTGGTTAAATACTACCTGGCATCAATCAGCATTTGGACCCCCGCCCCGCAATGCGGGGGTATACGTTACACACTGTCTTAACAGTTATTATTTTTCTCATACCTCTGGTGAACACAATCTTTTTTTATACTGAAATTTCTTTCTTCATCTATTTCAGTAATTATTTTTGCACAATTTTTGGTTCTGAGTTTGTAAAAATTGTAAATTTTGATTCATTTGAGCTGCGCTACTTAAATTACTTTAATTACAAAACTTTGTTGCATAAATTTATATGATCTTAAAGGGACATGGTACAATTTACACAACATTTTTTAATTTTATTATTTTCATAGTTTGTTTTGGTTGCCTCTTATGTGTATGCGTGATGTAAAACAGATTTTGTGCTCAAAAGTTCATAAAAGGTTAACCATTTAATTTGTTAAGGGAAAAACTTGAATTTTATTAAATTATTTTAAAATACTACTACTCCTACAAAAATTGACGTACATATATGAAATTTGATTTACAAGTACCTCAAACTATTTGTAATAAAAATTGGCATGGGTTTTGCGATAACATGATTAGTATTCGTACAATACTTCTTTTTATGAATGATTATTAAAAATTCTAAATTCAATTATTTTTTTAAAAAATAAGTATTTCTTTGATTGAAAAATGCATACCAACTTTTATTCCATGTACTATTAGCAACAAGTAAAAAAATTTTTAAGTATTAGGTACAATAGAAAGAAAAGCCTTAGATTTTAAATGAAGACAAACTAGTTGTTTTATCTTTCGGAGATAAGTCAGTTTAAAGTTTTGATTTGCTATTGGGATGTGAATAAAAACAAACGTAAAAGTTATCACAACTCTGCGTTTTTTAAACTTAGAGCTTTTGAGTTTTGTGAGTTTGTAGAAAAGTTTATAAAAAATAATTTAGGCTAAAAAAATTAAATTGAATTCTTTGTCCGATTTTCGTCAATTGAATCGTACTGTGTCAACTTAATTAGTATAATTTATATTTTCTAAGTTAATTATACTGCATGTCTAGTTATTTTCAGCAAATCAAAACTAATTATCAATTGTATCTATTATTTATATATTTTTAGGATCTCTGCAAAACTTTATCTGTTTTTCAAAATAAAGATTTTCTTTAAAAATTTATAACTGATAAATTATTTTCAGTTTTATGTTAGCTCAGAGACAGAGCTTATTTTGAAAGCAACACCTACTTTTTGAAAGCCCATTTCCTCAAAGATGTAATTCAAGGAATTTGACATTTTTTCATTTTCATTGTAGGAAATCACCCATTCAGTTTACCGGAAAATTCAGATAGTTGTTTATAAACAAATATCGCTTTAAATTTTAGGATTACCTTTTTTGGCACTCTTTTAAAAGAGAGTTTAACCCTTTTAAGTTTTATTCTAAAATGTTTCCATAACTTCGAAACATATTCGGAATTTGTAAGCTAATAAAGCTTATTGATTCGCAATAATTGCTGGAAATTTCTAGATGTGGCTCATTAGGATTTATAAGTTTTAATAAATGCCTTCACTCTGCTAAGCACACAGTGAGAGTGCGTTTGAATTCCTTACTTATTTTTCTGAGAAGAAGCTATTTCGTCATTCAAGTTCAAGATATGTTTATTTATTCATCAAAGTTGTGATCATTTAACGAATTTAATTTCTCAAATGTGCCCATCAAATTTCCTATTTATATTATATATCTTATTTACTTAAGGTTCTTGTCAGCATTAACTTTTCCGAGTCACGCTATCTTATGTTTCTTTACAAAGGAAATCTTCCAATTATTTTCAATTTAAATAAACTCTAATTACAGTAATCATCTTAATTCTCAATAAGAATATAATGAACAGTTTTCATCGTCCATGCTTGACTAAGAACATCAAAATGTTTTGATTTTAAAAACTTCTTTTAAGTGCAATTCTCAGCAGGTTACTGCTATTGAAGCTCCAATGACAAGTAATTTCTTTGTTAGAAGGGCTTTTCTGTGAATCATACAATCTCTTCCAACATGGAGGGGAGAGATAACCCTGTCTGTTAGGTTTTGGCTTGATGTAATTCTGTGTTTGGCCGGGCCCAGTAACTAGTTTATCCTCACCACCTTTAGAGTCTCAGTATGTATGCAGTAATTCAATTGATTGATTACTTACAAATATTTGATACTATTCAAGTACCATAATATACTGATTACTTTCATTGTACGTACGCACACAAGTTGTTGATAATATGTAAATGAACTACATTTATTGAAATTATTACCCACTTCTCATTTTGTTACAATGGAAATATATGTCCAACAATGCATCATAAGCGTTCTTCAACTTCTATAAATTTTTAGACATATTAAGGTATTCGACTACTTGGGACAACTTTTTTTTAAGAAAATGGAAGTATGGGGATTTTTTTCTTTGTTGTTTTTAGATTTTCTTAGTACATTTTAAGAAAAATATGCGAAAAATAAGAACAGATAAAAAATTATTAAAAAGGAAAAAATTGGTAAAAATTAACAAAAAATAACATAAACAAGGCCCATTTTGTACCAAAAGTTTATGAAAAAATTTCCAATTTTTCAATTCTGATGTGTTGCTGTGTTATTCATTTTGGAAATGACCTTCGGGGTAAGAGATATTTTAGTTTTTACTAAAACTAGAGCACTTTATTTTAGTTATTACATGGAATTGATTAAAATAACAGTGATTATATTAACATAAGGGACAGTAAATCTTGTAATAAAACAGTGATTTATAAATCTGAAGGTTAAACCTTTCTACAAATATACAGAACATATACAAAAAATTTCAGTTAATTATTTTCAAAACTTTTTAGCAGTTGTTGTCCCCTTTGACGATTTAAAAAAAAAACACATTTCGAGTAAAACGCGTTTTAAAGTATGACATGTTGCTTAAAGTAATGGCATCTGCTTTTAATTGAAACACACATAGTTTTATTCTAGTGAACGGAAAATAATAAACTTGGTAATTTTATATAGGTAATAAGATGGTCTATAAAATAAAATCATTAAAAAAAATTGTCAATGTTTTGCCAAATTCACAGTTTTAGGGTAGTCGGATACCTTATACAAGGGGTGATCAAATGAAAAGGTACGAAACGACACGGTGGGTACAAATATAGACTTTATTCAAAATATACACCATAGGCCTGAGCACAACGATCCCACTGATGAACAAGCCGCAGGATTCCTTGTTCCCAGAATTCCTGTGGCTGTGACGAGACCCAGTCCTTCACAGTGTCCTTGAGTACGTCGTCCGAGTTGAAGCGCTTTCCTTTCAGGTGTTTCTTAAGTGGACCAAACACATGGAAATCGCAGGGTGACATGTCCGGACTGTAGGACGGATGGTCCAACGTCTCCCATTGGAACTTGTCCAGTTCCATTTGTGTGACTCTGGAGACGTGTAGACGCGCGTTATCATGGAGCAGAACCACACCCTCCGTGAGCAGCCCCGGTCTTTTGTTCTTGATGGACCTGCGTAGGCGTCGGAGTGTCTCACAGTACACATCGGAGTTAATGCTTTTTCTGTGCTCGAGTAATTCTGTGCTCGCATCATTTGGACGCCGCTTTTTATAAGAGCCTTTGCTCTCTCCTGCGCATGCGGGCACCCGCGCATGATCCGATCCCAGTCAGAGTCTCCAATGGCATCCCGAGATGTCTCGCTACATTCTCCCTTGGCGGAATAAGCAAATATTTAACTGTTTCATTTTTATGTCGTTTCGTACCTTTTCATTTGATCACCCCTTGTATATAAGAAATGTGGCCCTCCGAAGTCTTGCTTATTGTCTCATCGTGGTGGGAGGGTGCTCCTGGGCGGAATGGGCGAAGTACGTTGGGAGTTCGTTCCTGGCAGGGTCACCCTAGAAGTGAAGGCCATTCCATTATGTCCAGTTAAAATCAGCAGGCTTTGGAGCCAAGACAGACTTCTACCATTTGGTGCTCCGATCCTTGTATCAACAGAAGCTGCACCCTTCCTCATTCAGATGAGTTCGTTGACTCTCAGTTTAGATGCTGCATCGTTCGTCTTCCAGACAAATCAGAGACGCTCTCGAGGTTTAGGAAGAGAGCCCTTTCGCCGAGTAAACTACAGTCTTCTCAAGCTTTGAAAATTCTACTATGTAACATCAATGGTTTATATACTTAAGCTACTAAAACTAAACTCGACCAACTCTTAAATTAGCGGATTTGAACAAAGTTCAAGTAATTGCTATACAAGAAACAAAATTAAAGAAAACAGCAGCTCTTAAAATAAGAGGTTATAACATCTTTAGGACAGACAGACCCTCCAGAGGAGGAGGAGGAGATTTGGCCTTCTTCAGTAAGGATGTAAAATATCAAAGTATTAATTTTTCACTAGATCAAACATCAGATCAAAAAATTCAGAGCGTCAAGATTTTCTGGAGAGGAAAGCCGTTACATATTCTCAATGTTTATCTTCCTCCAAACCAAAGTCATCTACCCACTAATTTTTCTAATTTCATGGATAAAAACACAATCATTCTGGGAGACTTGAATGCCAAACATACCATCTGAGGATCCTTTTTAAACAACGATAGAGAAGAGGACGTACTGCAAATGATGGATGATAAAGAATTTATGACCCTAAAAGATAGAACCCCTACCCATTCGTCCTTTAGCTACAACACTTTTGAGGCACTTGATATTTCTATTACCAGTGCAGATATTGTTCCTCAAAGTACCTGGTTCGTACTTGATCATATTGGAAGTGTTCACTTCCCCATCCTCTTAAAATTTAGTAAACGACAGCGTGTGGACATCATCCGTGATAAATTTTGGAACCTTAAAAAGGCTAATTGGGATTCATTTAGGGAAGCTGTTGACACCTGCCTGGCCTCAGAACCTATGACTGAGGATTTAATTCATAGCTGGACATTTTTTTTAAAAAATTGTCCTTGACAAGGCTAGATCTAATATTCCAAGAGTCAATGTTAAACATTATGTTCCTTATGTTCCTTTTCTATTCTAGAGAAGAGAAAACGTCTTTTAGAGACCTTTTGTTCTACGGACAACTATACAAGATCCAAGTTAAACAAAATCAATGCAGAGTTAAAGTTAGCCTATGCTCATCTGAAAAAAAAATTGAAAGAAATGAGTAGTAAAATTGACTCTAGGTCCTCGGACTCTAAACTTTGGAAATTAGTCAAAAACATCAACAGGGAACAGGAGCAGTTTGAAACGTGTAACTCAGTTAGAGACGCCGCAAGGCAGGCGTACCCGACAATGGCCTCGCTACACATTATCAATCTTCAAGTAGGTTTAACTTTTCCTCTGTCATTAGATCCATCTTAAAAAGGACCAGAAATATTATTCATGGCTGTTGTAGCTCTGACTTCGGAGACGCAATGTTGGCCAAACCGTTCTCCTCACAGGAGTTCCTTCTTGCCCTGGCCCTCTTGGATCTGAAAAAAAAAACCCTGAACCTGACGGTCTCCACGGCAAAATGCTTGAAAATCTTAGCACCAGAGTGAAACAAAAGCTATTGGACATCATCAATCTGTCTTGGAAAATAGATCGACTACCTCCCAAGTGGAAAAGGGCCACAGTTATTCCAATAAAAAAAACCAGATAAGAAGACTTTCTCCCCTGATAACTTCAGACCTATAGCTCTTACTTGTACCTCTTGTAAATTAATGAGAAAAATAATTTTGCTTCGGATTCAATATTTTTTGGACAAAAATAACACTGGTCAACATGATTTTTGTCTCATGAGTACCAATAGTTGTACTTAATGCAGTTTTTTATCGTGTTTTCAAATGTGCATTCGGAATTTCTCCATCACCCACAGTTTTTATTTTATTTTAATTTCAATTAATGTATTTAAATATTTTTTAATAAACGACCATTTGTCCATTGTAAAATAAAAACTCCTAGAGCATTGTAAATGTGATGTAACCACATGAGCTAAGCCGTAGTTCACTTCAACACCTTTACAAATGGTTTATTGTTGGCGACAAAACCAGTGTCTCCATCTTACACAAACTGAAACATATATCGCTACACCATGATATTCATTTTCAGAGGATCCCATTTCACGTCGAACTTTGTGACAATGAAGTGGTGGATAAACTAGAAAACAAGGGCTGTAATCTTCTAACTCCCTCTACATCCACCCTTACCTATCTGAAATAATACTTTTTAAAAATATCTCAAAATTTGGTGGAGTGGAGGGCGCTTCCCACTCATAATTGGTATGTGGGTAATAGCCCGTACTAGCCGTAGCCCTCAAATGTGATAGATGCTCCCAGACAACACTTTCTCGTCTTGCTAGTGGTCACATCAAGTGCCTTTTATTCTCAGAGAACAAGAAGATCTTCTCCATCTGTGCAAGATGTCAAGATATCCAGGCTTCCTCGGAGCACATGATGTGTTATATGGATCTCACAAGCAAAAGTATCTACACGGATCTCTTCTTGTGTTGGACTTTTTGAGAGTCAACGATTTAAGTGATTTTATCTGACTTCGTCAGACCCTGGAGGATTAGCAACCACAACAAGAAATGTGGTGCATGTAAATCAAGTACAACTTTTCTATGGTATGATTACTTCGTTATAAAATTATTCATTAAATTTAATATTGTCACGTAGAAGGAACAAGGCGATTTTATCCAATACAAGATTTATTTTGTCGTAGTGTTTTACATGGGCAGCACCACAACTGAAGACCTATCCAGCTGCAGTACTTTTATAAACCTGGTGGAGAGTTCTAAAATTAACCACAGGGAAAAGATTAACATAAATTGAATTTACATAATTTGCAAATGTCCATAATAATAAATAACGAAAGTAATGATTAAATTTAACAAACAAGTATCCGGGAGGCTCGAACCCAAGTCACCTGCATGGTATAGCAGTGCTCTAACCTTTCGGCCACTAAGAGCGTATCAGTTTTTGACAATATGTTAAATTCAATGATCATACTTTCTATTGATTTGCAAAACAATATAAAGTATGATTAACAATATTATACAATATTTCCTTAGCATCTGATATAATGTTGCAAAATATAACATAAAAAATTAAATGTCAATATATAGACTTATATTCGTAACCTGCAGACTCTGTCACAGACACCATAATGATCACTAATCTATAATGTCGTTAGGATAGCCCATGATGGCTTTAGTTTGAGATTTAAGGAGTTGGAGGAAAATTAAAGCCTCTAAATTCGAAATATTTATTGTTGACGCAAAAAACTCAAAAAACCATTTAAACAATTAACAATACTTCGTAAATTTTTTTTAACCCTATTTAAACAAATCTCAAGAAGTAGAAAGCAATTTTCAATTCTCATTTTTGCTTAAAAGTTGTTCAATTTATGTAAAAATTTCGACACAATGGGGGACAAAAAGAAGAAGTATCACTAGTAGAGTTATCGCGTCTGAAGCCCTGATTTTCTGTTATGTAATTAACCGTAGACATATGTGTTTTTCAGTTTGCTGATGTGTGCATAATAACATAATGTATGCATAATATTTATTACATTACCTCCAGTGATGAAGTGATGTACATATTAGAGAATAAAATGTCAATAAACGATTCCTCTACCTGATATACATTCACACAAAATTTAAATTTGCACTTTTATAGCATCATTTCCATAGAGTGAAAACGAGTAAACTGTGTGATACCAGGCACAAGTTTGACGCAACAATGAGAAGCATAAAAAAAATTTCTATTTACTAAAATATATCAGTAAATTTAAAGTCTGTGTGTATGTTTTCAATCTTGACTGATTTAGAAGTTAACATTTAAGATTTTCGATATAATATATTGAATATACGCATTAACTGCATATAAGATATTATCATAAAGGGAGTTTTAATTTCGTAACCTGAATTTACATTTCAAATGCACATAATATCACTTCCCTATAGTGTATTTTTGTTTGTCTTAACAAATTGTTTACATGAAAATTCAGGCCATTGTTTTTTAAGCTCTTTTTTAGTTTCGACTGCTTAAATATTTAAACATGTTTATTTCCCCTCATTCTGAATATATGTATATATACAATTTTTGACCTGAAAAATAAACTTTTTTTTTTTTTTTTGCAAAAAAATCTGTTGAAAATATTTTATGTTACTTACATTTAATATTCACTGAGATTTAATAAAAAAAAAATGCGTGCCTTTTTTTTAACTCTCGGTGATCTTTTGGGAAGCAAACAAATTTCATTTTCACTTCCTTCAACTAACCCAGTTCAACTTGAAAAATGTAAACGATTTCTCATAAGGAAAAAAAAGAAATCTGCTAAAAAGTATAGATTTTTCTGACTTTCTTTTCACTAAAATGAATGGTATATTTTCATTCAACTTTAGTTACGGCCAAAGTTTAGGGAGATGAGTACAATTATATTCAGGAATATTTTTTCTCTCTCTCTCTTTCTCTCTCTCTAAATAATGTACATTAAAATTAACTTAGACAACCACATTTGTCAGTGATTACCTTGATTCTATACTTGCATGATTTCCATAAGGTATACTTAGGTCAGAGGTGAAGAACCCTTCTCCAGCTGAGCAAGGTCATGTTGAATTATTCACAATCTCCTAGTATATAATCATTCACTTCCATTAAAATTATTGGATGTTTTAGGCCCATTCTAAAATTATTTTACGCATCAACATATTAAACAAAAGCGATGACATACTTGATAGTGCTAAACAATTTCAAAAATTTTGAGTGCGAATCGAATAGGGAGAACCTTTTTTTTTAGTAGTACATTCATATCATTAAAAAGTATGAAAATTATCAACGGAAGCAAAATTGTAGATACTTGAGATTTAACCTACATCAAAATTAAGCAATATTTTTTTTGTTTCAACTTATATTATTTCTTAAAATTTACCTTTCTCATATATTTTTTCAGTATTTATTTTGGAAATAAAAGTGAAAAAATAACAATGAAAAAATTCAAATTGAATAAAAATAAAAAGGAGAAATAACTCTCTCTCTCTGTTTTCCAAATAAAGATTCATTTAAAAATCTACACATGCAGTCCCGTTCGGCCCCAAGATGTTTTCTCTTGACCAAGATTAATAGTTAAATTTATCCTTCCTATTTTGTAATTAATTTAGTTATGAAAATCTTTTGGACACCTTCATGGTGTTATATTTCCTCTTAATATCACTTAAGAAACTTTACAAAATCATTATGTTTGCTGATTTGCTTTCGATTTTGATAATTTTCTGATTAAAGATAATTAATTACCTTGACAAACAATCAAAATATTTCTTTCTTAATAGAATTCTAGAGTGTCAGTGAAGACCTGCCCCCCCCCCCTCCCCATTTATTGTCAAGAGGATGATGAATTTTCAAATTATTGAGGTTCAGTCGTCACTTCGGTGACGCTTTAAAGTGAGGAGAATAGGTTGGAAGCTCAGGTATCATCCTTGTTATTTAATGCTGGCATAAAATCAAAGAGACTTTGAATGTATCCTTGGGGTACAGCAGTCCATGCGATTTCCACATATTGCAAATTTGATCTGGTGTAGCAATTCTATCTGATGGGCAAAGAAGGATTCTTTAACATTGCGTTTCACCTGTAGTCGTGCTTTATCCTGTTGGAATATGGCTCATAGAAAGCGTTGAATGTATAAGAGGACCACTGGTTCCAACAGCTCAGAGATGTAGCGCTGGCTGTTTAGTGTACCGGCAATGCGTACTAGACGGGTGTGGCAGTGAAATCCAGTACCACCTCAAACCATGATACCGGGCGCATGACGGTTTGGCGATGCATAACTCAACAATTCAGCAGCCTCTCACTATGGTGTCTCCAAATTCGTATCCGACATTGTGATGCTGTAGGCAGAAGCGGGATTCGTCTTTAAACACGATGTCGTTCCATTCTGTTGTGCATGTCCGCCATTCATCACACCATTGGAGACGCAAAGGCCTGCGGTTTCTAGTCAAGTATAAATGTAGCAATGGATGCCTTGATGACATTTTGTCTGCTGCGAACGGCGTCGAATGGTACAAGAGGACCCTGAATGATGCGTAACAGACTAAATCTGTTCTGATATGGCAGCGCAATCCATCACCTCCATGCGCATAATCTGCTCAGGTTCCCTTCAGGGTAGGAAGCTGGTCGTCAAAATTACTTGCGGTGATTGGAATCTGCCCATATCTTGCCACCCTAAAAAGAGCTACCAGCTTCCGAGGAATGTAATAGGTGTGTAATGGTAAAACACCAATCCGCAGTCTATTAGAAATTTTAAAAAAGGCTTTGCTTTGTGTCGTATAACATATGATTAGATACTTCGTTCGTATTTGTTCTAAACGAGATTACAGCAAGGGATAAATAAATAAATACAATATATATATATATATGTAATAATCCCCATTAATTATTCTTAATAACTTTTAATTACCTTTGGTCCATCCCTTCAGGACCAACGTTTTAGTAATAAGTTAAACAGCCGTCTAACGAGAGGATTTTAAACTACATCCATCCACCCACACAGATCACGTGATTTAAGCTTCCTATAAATAGCGAGATTCCTGGAGACCAATTTCTCTTTCGCTTCTGTATTTTGTCTGTGTAAACATGTAGCCAGCTGCATTGTGTTGTGTGTGTGTATTGTGTCGTCCCCTGTAATGTTTTATGTGCTTAAGATGTGGAATTAAACAGATTTGAATAACCCCATGACTGCCTCTTGGATAATATTTATTATGCCTCACCAATCTCATATAATGTATACCTTTCAACGGCCACGTCTATTTCATTATCAGATTATTCCTGCTGAAATAAAAATTATAAGTAAATTATTAAACCAAATGATAACAACCTCATCGACAAAATAAAGAAAAATAGAAAAATGCTTGTGCGTCGTGATGTATCTATTCATCGTACGAGATGTGCAAGTGTTCAACTACTACGTTTTAAAAAGCGGGAAATTTCCCGTCTCGTCTCCATTGCGTAAGAAAAAAAATCCCTTGTAAAGCTTCAAGTTTCTACATGTTTTTAAAGGATAAGAAATCTTCACCATCAAATATATCTTAAAGAGAAAATCAACCTACAATTCAAACAACAGTTCGATGCTCAAATGAAAAAAAAAATCTTTCTAACCTTGAAGTGCGCGAGATGTGTTTTTGGCAAAATTTAAAATTATGTGAAAAAGTGCAACTCAGCGATTTTTTTATCATTGATAAGTTTTTCTTTTTTTACTCTTGTCATTTTAATTATTTGCTATTAACTCTAAATTGATTGTATATTTTCCCTTACTGGTTTTTAATAATTTATCTTAAAATGTTTAAGAACAATATTGTAATTAGTATGCTGATTGATAATTGCAAACAAATCTAAAGTGTTTTTTCTAATAATCTATTTTGAACCAAAATCTTACAATGATTTTAGTTTATGGCTTAGATATTTTGAAAATATTTGTTTTAAAGTCTTCCATATGAAATGGTTTAGTATGGGGTAGTGGTACCAATATAGTTTCTTTATTTAAAGCCTGGTCTTACCCAGCATTTTTTTATTATAAGCCGGGTCTTACCCCGCAATTTTTTTATGTGTCTGGTTCTACCGCAGTTTCTTTCAATATTATGGGTCTTAGCCCCATCGTTTTTTTTTTAATTATTCTTTGGTCCCTACCACCATTGTACTGTTATTATGGTTTATTCTAAAGTTTATTTAATAGTGTGTAACAAATTATTTTCGTTTTTCGATTGTATTTAAATTACTTGATTGGGCAGTCAACTCTACGTATATATTATTGTGAATGTTATTACCATTTTGAAAACGTTTCCAGGGATCTCGGCTTTACTTTTTGAAGTTTCCGGTTAAATTTACTTATGCTACATTTTGTTTTGAAGATAAAATGCATATATTTCATAATGATATTTTTGATTTTGGTGTTTAAGATGAGAATTCATGATTTTACAGTGTTTTCAAGTGTTTTACTGAATTAATACCAAAGTTTTGATATTTTTATTTTGAGAATTTTATGTTATTACAGTTTGATATATTTTTAATGTGGTCTAAGAATTTTTGGTTTCTATTCGATTTACTCTTTTTTTAGAATGAACAATTTATTTGATATGAATATGAACAACTTTAATGTGTTTGAAATAATAATGGTTTTGAGAGCACTTAGGCTGGGACAATAGAAATAAATAAATAAGCAAATGTTTACATTTAGAAGAAATAATAAGGGTTTTTTTGTAAGGATTGTGCATAGTGAGTACCTCAAGGGAATAAATACACCTTTGATTGTCAATATACTATTGCCTCCAAACTTATACCTTTGTCATAATAAAAGTAATACATAAAAAAGTTATAAATAGTTTTTTTTAAAAAATCTCTTTGGTCGACTTGCAGTTTCCAGTCTAGGGATATTTGTTTTTGAAGTTATTGTGCAACATTTACACGATAAGAAGTAAAACTTGTCTCAAAGATTGTGCAAGGCGTGGGTCATCCTAATTTGTTTCTTTTCACCCTCAGTGCTCTTATATACAATTTCATATAAATTTTTAAGAAATTATTTTTTGTATTTTAAGAATTAATATTTTTGAATTCATAGCCAAATATTAATAATGTGGTGGATGGTTGTTTCAAAATTTTTACACGATTTATACTTTGGCAAATTCTCGAATATTTTTATGTTAATGTTGAAGTGAAGAGAAAAAATTTTGAAATAATGATAATTTAAAAATTTAATTTTGTACTTAATATCTCTGTATGATACGGGTGTGGACCAAGGGCCCTGGTGCACACACGCGTCTTGCGGAGGGGGGAAATGTAATAATCCCCATTAATTATTCTTAATAACTTTTAATTACCTTTGGTCCATCCTTTGAGGACCAACGTTTTAGTAATAAGTTAGCCAGCCGTCTAACAAGAGGATTTTAAACTACATCCATCCACCCACACAGATCACGTGATTTAAGCTGCCTATAAATAGCGAGATTCCTGGAGACCAATTTCTCTTTCACTTCTGTATTTTGTCTGTGTAAACATGTAGCCGGCTGCATTGTATTGTGTGTGTGTATTGTGTCGTCCCCTGTAATGTTTTATGTGCTTAAGATGTGGAATTAAACAGATTTGAATAACCCCATGACTGCCTCTTGGATAATATTTATTATGCCTCACCAATCTCATATAATGTATACCTTTCAACGGCCACGTCTATTTCATATATATATATATATATTGACTACCCCAACCCCAAAATTAAAAGAATTTTATGAAATTCATTCATTTATTCTTTTTTTAACGGAAATTGAGAAAAGAATTATTTAACTTGTGCAAAAAAAAAAAATAATAATAATTCATGTACGTATTTCTTGAAATTGTTATAAGAAATGTTTAGTTCTTTGAAATAATTATTATTATAAGTTAAATCAAACAAGAGTTTTTCTTAAGCTGTTCACAAAAAATAAATCTTGAAAAGGTCTGAAAAGTCCCGATAAAGCGTTCAATAGATATTACTTGAATGTCTTTTTTTTTGCGATGTCTATCCATTAGTGAAAGTAATGAATTTGTAAAGATTTTATTCTTCGAAGTTTTCTGTTATTATAATGCTCACTTTCACGTTCCACAGTGGCCATGCTAGCCTATTGGACATGAATGTAAGCTCTTTCCGGAATTTCTTCCATGGAATCGTAGTTTTGTGTGTGAACGCTGATACCACTAAAGACCTCCTCCCACTTGTAGAGAAACTGATGCATATTATGATATATATTAAATCTGTCTCGGCCAAAGTCCTCCTGTTCGTGTGTTGTGAGAGAAAAGGCATCTTCTTCGCCTGCGACCGTTGATCAAAATTATGATTTCCGTCTTCAGGTGCGTTGGAACTCGAATTCAGAAAGTAAACAATCTGCTCAAGCATTTGATTTGCCTACATTTATTAAGCCTGTCTGTCATTACTCTTGATAAATCTAACTATAATAATTAGTAATTATTGCAGGAGTGCTTAGATTAATGCAATCAAAAGGCTATGCCTGTTGAGATTTCATAATTATTTTTTTATGGAATTTAAATTGGTATTTTTTTGGCCATAACTGTTAGTTTTTAACATTGTTAAATTTTTTATGTACTTCATTAAAAGAAACCAATTTGTTCCACAAAGTATGTATACTAGGCATTTTTAATGGTACAGAAAGGGTTAGCGTTAGTCTGCATCATATGTTTTGATAAAATTTTATTTCGAAATTAAATTTTGTCATATAAATCCAGAAATTATTGTATTGAATTTATTTTATAAAATTAAGATTTTATTTATTCTTAAAGGGAAAGTAAAATTGATATTATAATTTTTTCTTTATAGAAACTTTATGTTTACTGTATGATTGTGTTTCTAACTTGCATCGACACTTTTTTCAAGTTTTCTGTAAGAGTATAATCTATAGCAAATTAAAAATTCAAAAAAATGAATTTTAATCTTTTGTTTTAACAAAAAATAGTCTTTTTGCATAAATATATGTAGTAATTTCTTTAAAATTTTCATTCTAAAGAAAGATGCTTCATTTGTTGTACTTTTTTGCATTTTTATTTATTTTTCATTATAAGAAATGCAAATTTTATTTTGAACATTAAACTAAATATTATTTTACCTTCTTTTATGAATATAGACATGTAATTTTTAAATATGTTACCATTTCAGATGTATTTCCTTGAATAATGAAATTTATTTTTAAAAAAATTAATTCACTTAACACTATTAAGTTATTAAATACAATGTTTAATTTCTTATATCGATCTTAGATGGCAGCACGCATTGTATTTTAGAAGCCACCTTTTTTTTTACCTTAAATGTTTATATTATAAATACAGTAAAACATTTAGAGCGAGAACAGTCAGTCGTACGTAATTTTAGTTAGATAAATGTCAGATAAATGTCCGTTAGATAAATGTCACAAGACTTCTTGCATTGTTTTTTGCGAAAATATAAAAAATTTTAAATTCTATTTATAACCCTCTCATCTGACCTTCATATCTAGAAGACAGACAACAGGAAATATTGAATACAATAACAATGCCCATTCATTCATATATATAAAATAAATAAATAAATAACATTCAAACAAATGTTTGAATCAATTCATGAGAGTATCCTGTGAGCATTCCTGACCTCAAATTTAATATTATTTTAAAATATTTCAAATTATTAAATGCTTGTTTAGTTCATTGGATTATTAAAATTAATAATATAAAGTTATACAGAAAACACACATTTTACGCGAAAACGCTTAAGACGAAATATCGGTTAACACGAAATAATACAGCTTACCGACAAACTTTTATATCTTTCCATTTATCTTTTTTCTCGTGACAAGAAACGAAAATCGTTTAACACGAAAAGATTTCCCTTCTGAGAATGATCAAAATAGGGAAAAAACTAGCCGGATTGGACTGTCCTATGGTATTATTGGAAGAATTCAATGCAGTAGATAATGATAATGTGTGTACAGCCCCAATTATGGCAGACAAAGGCATTTTGGAGTTTCTTCAAAGCTCAAAAAGTATCATTGGTGCAGATTCCGACGATGAAAATTAAACGAATAATACAGTCTTAATAATACAGTCCAGAATAATATAGTCTTAAATTTTGCACTGAAGATAAAATTTCTGAGCAGAATTTGTGTGATAGTGTATGATGATGCATGCAATTGATTACAGCAACATAAGAAAGTCATAAAAGACCATAAAAACTCAATTTATTTTTTTATTTTACATTCAATTTTTATTTGAACACACACATATATCTATACAACGTAGGACATTTCTTTTATTCTAGTTCTACTGAGGGGGCTTTTCTTTAATTCCTAATTTTTTCGGATTATTAATTTAACTGTAGTTGTAAATTAAATGCAACCTTAGCTGTTAAATTGCTCAACGTTAGCAAACTTTATTCTATAAAGACATAATATTACATCATCCACCACATTTTATCTCAATTAGCATTTATAAAACTAAAATTATAAAACATTTATTGCAGAGTATTTCAGAAGTTGCTTAGGTTTGAATATGCTGAGGTCTTCCGGATTGAAACAGAAACCCTTTTGTCTATTAACTTGCGTATTTTGCCAATCGTTTACATGTATTTTTAAAATACCCGCAAATAAACAATGAATCAATCGCCTCAGATGATACACGTGGAATAAACGAAAGGCAATGAATATCTTTTGGAATATATAATACGTTTTCAAAATAAAGCTATTTTTATAAAAACAGCTGTTTCTTTTTTAGGACTACACAGTACCCTTCAAATTTCAAGAATATAGAATTTTTTTGCATTTTCTTGTGGACTATATCATTGGGAAGCTTACCACCAAATTTCAGATCCGTAAACAAATTAGTTTTTAAGATATTTGAAGTTTTCTGAACTTAGTTTTTGGTTTCAGTTTTATTTTACAGCATTTTTTCCTTCTTAAATTGAATTAATTAAAAATATTTTTAGCACCATCAAATCTTTCAGTTTGAAATGGTTATTAATTTCAATTTTCATAACGGAAATAGTTTCTGCTTGATTATATTTCGAGTTTTTTGAATTCTCATAGCTACTTAATTAAAAGTGATTTCAAGGTCAATTTTTGTTAAAAAAAATAAGTTTATATAACTTAAAAACTTTATCATTAATTTTTCCTGTAGAGAAAATATCATGGTCAAAACGTTTTCAGCTTGCTATGAGAAACAATACTTCGAAGAGATGGAATAATTTTGAAAATGATGTACCTAAAAACCAGCCCTCAGCTAATACTGCAATTAGATTTTCGAACGCAAGTATTCTGAATTCAAGTATTTCAGATAATACTGAATATTTTAATGATGTACCAAACTACATTATATTGTAGTACTATGTTATATATATCTTAAATGCGTGCAACAAAACTAAATTTTCTAAACAGCACCAATTTAAAACTAAAAAAAATTAAATTTTACGTTCCAACCTGATGTTTTTAGTTTAAGTTAGTATCATTATTACTTTGTACATAAATGCTTTGTGCTTCAAAACTTTTGAGAAAATATTAGATTACGATTAAACTGTTGTATAACAAATGCTATCAATATTATGTAAAAATATATTTTGAATAAAAAAATGTTTTTCAGTCATATTTAATTAAAACATTGTTTTAATAAAGAGCATACATTTGAAAACAACATGACATTAACCATAAATAAATAATATTAAAAATTAGAGCTTTATGGGCAATATAAGTTTTTGTTTTATGCCTTTTAAACTTTAAATGCATTTTTCTCAGATTTTTAATTATGAAGATATAAGTTTTTTCTAATCCTTAATGCTTTTTTTTTCTGTTCATGATAGAGCCTTGAAAATTGTTTATATACTCCCAAACATATGTTCTACAAAAGTTAATATGGATTTAGGGCTGAGATCTCTAATTAAGTAAAAACATTTTCGTGTTTTTTTGCAGGTTTTCTAGAAAAATAATTATTAAAAATCATCAAGGAAATAGATTTTCAAACCCATATTAGCTTTTGTTTGCAATAATCTAAAAAACATAAATAACTTTAAATAACTAAAAAAAATTTGAAAAATCACCATTTTATAAAAGAAAACACTTCTAAAATTCTGAATTTTTTAAAATTGTAAAATATTGGCTGGTCAAACTGACTTTTTACTTTCAGAATCAACTTAATAATATAACAATAAGGCGTTTGTTTTTATTTCTATTTAATTTTAGATTGTTGTTCCACCATTTGAATTTATCATTGGGAAGGATCTGCCGTTTGCGAAAAGTTTTGATTATCAGTGATTTTATTCACTGAATCAAAAGTAAAATCCTCTAATTGGTCCTTATTTTCAATGTCATCTTTTAAATCTGCCATAGAGGTTAATTATAATGTTAATGAAACAATTTAAAAATGTCTTTGAATCATAACTAAACGGAATATAAAAACCTATAACTGGAATAATAAAAAACCTTTCCGAAGCTGATACCTGCTAACCGATGATCACAAGATAATCTAGATACAAAAAATTTTGTTTTTAAAAAAAACTTAATTGCAGTGGAAATGAGGCTTAAATATGAAGTAACTGTGTGTCTTAGTTAAATTAAACTCTCGTATGTTACAAATTTTCAAATTATTATGTAAAACGAAATAAATTTAAATAAAAAGAGATAAAGACCCTTCTTTTTTTTAGATATACTTTCGCAAATCCCTTTGGCTGTTTGTTTCATGCTGTTTGTTTAAAAATGCTTTTATTGCTTAAGTTTTTCACTACCCTAAAACTGTGAATTTTGCTAAAAATTGACAAATTTTTTCTTATAATTTTATTTTATGGGTCATCTTATTAGCTTTATAAAAATACCAAGTTTATCCTTTTCCGTTTAGTAGAAAAAAAACTACAAGTGTTTTAGTAAAAGCAGATGCCATTACTTTAAGCAAGATGTCATACATTAAAACGCGTTTTACTCGAAATGTGATTTTTTGAAAATAATCAAACGGGGTCATCGATTGCTAAAAAAGTTTTGAACATAATTAACTGAAATTTTTTGTGTATGTTCTGTATCACAGCAGAATTGTTTTAACCTTCAGATTTATCAATCACTGTTTTATTACAAAATTGACAGTCCCTTATGTGAATATAATCACTGTCTTTTTAAGCATTTTCATATAGTAACCGAGATAAAGTGCTCTAGTTTTTGTAGAAAAGAAAATATCTCTTATCCTGAAGGTCATTTCAAAATTGAATTATATAGCAACACATTAGATTGAAAAAAATTGAAAATTTGTTCATAAACCTTTGGTGCAGAATGGGCCGCGTTTATGCTATTTTTTGTCAATTTTTACCTATTTTTTCCCATTTTAGTTGTAATAATTTCTTTTTCTCTTCTTAATTTTAGCACATTTTCCTTAAAATGTACTAAAAAAATCTAAAAAATAACAAAAATCCCCATATCTCCTTTTTTAAAAAAAAAAAGTGGTCGCAACCAGTCGGACACAGGCATATTTTTAACCACCTTCGAATTACATGAAGAATAAATTGTCAGAAGGAGTAAAATTAAGCTGTAATCTGAAGAGACAAAAAATCGTTTTAGCAATGAAATTCTTAAAATATTCTAAATGAAACTTTGAGAACAAGAATCAGGATACATACTTTCAAAGAGTTTCTTGTTGAACTATTATAAATGCCTCTTCAGTTTTGCCACTAATGCTGAGTTTTGAATAACCTACATAAAGTTTCCCATGATTATAGTAAGGATTTATCAGATCCATCATATCATTTTAAAGGAACTGATCAGGGAGTTAAGTAAAATTGATAGCAAAGCTGGGCAAATAGAGATTTAAAAATTTTAAAACTAAGAAGGAACACCTACGTAATGTAAATGATAAGAATATTCATGATGAAAGTATTGTTACGAATTTTGTATAAAATAATGTAAATAATTTGGATTTGGATGTGCAAAGCCTTTATATTACTCTATGCTATATTTATTTCATAAGATTGTAATATTCACAAGCAACGCCGTCCCTTACGATATAATAGCAATTCAATGGGAACTTGGCGAAATATTGGCAATAGAGCCAAGTTGGCATCATTTTTGGCGACTGGCGACCAATTTGGTGACATTGGTGACCATGTTGGCGAGTTCGGGACCCTCTGGTTTCTTCAAGTAATTAGTAGAAAAATCCACTAATTTCACGATCTGTGGTGCGCGTGCATCTTTCCGGAACTTTCGGCCTCTGCTATAAATAGAGTGATACTCGCCGCAAGAGTCAGTCTAGTTTCAGCCAGGGAATAGCGAGTCTGGCTTCAGCCAGCGAAAAGTGAGTCTGATTTTAACCAGCGAGTAGTGAGCACTGTTTTGATTAGCGATTAGAAGACTTGCCTTGAATTTGATAAGCTTGGCTGTGCTTGTGAATAGTCATTTACATACGTGAATTTTAGACACTGCTTATTGTGTCTGAGTGCTGTTGAAGGTGTGAAATCCTTCTGTTAATTATTCTGCGAATTTTGCTGTTGAATCCTGTATTTTCAAGGATTGATTTACGCCAATAAATACTCATCGCTCTTAAGGAATTGCCTTGTTATTTACGACTGATTTTGCATAAAATCCTCAAACCCCGATCTACGTAACAGTATATTTACCTGCAGCTTGTCCTGTCAGAACTTTTGGATTAAGTTTCTTAGTGATTCATTTGGTTTTATTATAAATTGAAGGTAGATCTAAATATCGAAGGGTGATTCAACCACCCATTTTGAGTTTCAAAATACAAGGGGTGATCAAATGAAAAGGTACGAAACGACACGGTGGGTACAAATATAGACTTTATTCAAAGTATACACCATAGGCCTGAGCACAACGATCCCACTGATGAACAAGCCGCAGGATTCCTTGTTCCCAGAATTCCTGTGGCTGTGACGAGACCCAGTCCTTCACAGTGTCCTTGAGTACGTCGTCCGAGTTGAAGCGCTTTCCTTTCAGGTGTTTCATCAGTGGACCAAACGCATGGAAATCGCAGGGTGACATGTCCGGACTGTAGGACGGATGGTCCAACGTCTCCCATTGGAACTTGTCCAGTTCCATTTGTGTGACTCTGGAGACGTGTGTGCGCCCGTTATCATGAAGCAGAACCACACCCTCCGTGAGCAGCCCCGGTCTTTTGTTCTTGATGGACCTGCGTAGGCGTCGGAGTGTCTCACAGTACACATCGGAGTTAATGCTTTTTCTGTGCTCGAGTCATTCTGTGCTCGCATCATTTGGACGCCGCTTTTTATAAGAGCCTTTGCTCTCTCCTGCGCATGCGGGCACCCGCGCATGATCCGATCCCAGTCAGAGTCTCCAATGGCATCCCGAGATGTCTCGCTACATTCTCCCTTGGCGGAATATGCAAATATTTAACTGTTTCATTTTTATGTCGTTTCGTACCTTTTCATTTGTGTGATCACCCCTTGTATATGAAGATACGTTGGGTGGTTTCAAGCAGCTTAAAAACCCATTTGCGCTGGTTAATGATTGCCTCTTTTGGGTCTCGAGTAATATTAGTAGACATGTATACTTAAAGAAGAAAATAGGTTTATTTATGATGATTGTAGTTTTTTTTTGTGATTCAAGTAATGGTCTTTAGAAAAATCATGCATAATTTTGAGAAAGAACTTACAAGTTCGGAAATACAACGTGTAAAAGTGTTTTGTTGGTATCGACATTTCTTACAGTGTTTTCCATAACTATAAGAATATCAAGATGAAAATATTGGAAGCATCTTTTTCGCACTTGAAGACAATTATGAGAAATCTGGTGAAAAGAAAAAGGTTTAATAAACTTAATTTACTTGTTTGTTCTTAACTACTTTTTTGTTAACAATACTTTTTTACGTGTTTGTTAACAATAGTTTCAAATGGAAAACGAAAGTGAAAAGAGAAAGGATATCCTCATTAATTGTAATTACTTAACAAAACAATATATGATTCTTTGATTTCAAGAGCTCAAACACTTGTACCATTTTTTAAAATATAAATTTAATCCAATCAACCAACATGCAGTACTGCAAACCACTATAAATGTAGCAACGCAGTTCATAAAATAATCATTATCAACCAATAAACATGAAGCAGCATTAAAACTTAAAAATAATAGATTAACCAAATACAAAAAACTTATTATAAAATAGGCCTAAATTAAAGAATGTCTACAATAAACAGTTTCGAAGACACAAAATGATGCTTATTAGTAAGTAAAAATGAGTAAATGGAAAAAATAAGAAAATTTTCATTAACTTACTTTGAGACCATCTAAAACAAAATGAACGAACCAATTTAGCTAAGGAAGAAACTAAAGTAAAAAATATATAATATTATATAAAGTAAAAAATATCTAAAACAGATAAAAATTTTTTTGATGAAACTGTTATTAATATTGTGACAGCATAAAATAAAAAAGAAATTACAATATTAATATCAATCTATGGCAAGAAACTATAGTAAACAAAGTGTAAAGGTGAAAAATAAATACTGTTACGATTTTGGTATTTAAAATGTGTTTATTATGTTAAATTATGTCAAAATTACTATTCTACTTGAAAAATAGTGCAGGATTAATGTTTATTGCATGAAACATGTGAATTAGATCAATTGCTATCGGACCTTGTAAATAACATGGGGCTCTATGGGTATCTCGCCAAATTGGCGAGATATCGTTTAGTTGGCGACAGTTTTGGCAACTTATTTTGTCGCCAAATTTGTTGCCAAGTGTCGCCAAATTTGGCGATATTGGCGATATTTGACGACTTCCGGTTCCGGTTCCGACTTCCGGTTCTCCTATTTTCTGGAATGTTCTACCACTTTCGCCGTGTCTATATAAGGCATACTGAAATGCAATATGAGTTGTTGTTATTCAGATTTCTTGAAGCTCAGACGCGCCAGCAGCCTCTGTTACTTTACGGGTGATTCCGTCGTGATTTATGCTGAAGAGAGTACGAAAGCCTACGGCTTTGCATTTGATCTATTTCCCGCTGGATCAGTACATTGCGTTGTGTTACTGTTGTGTTGTATTACTGTGACTTCGGCTGTTCTTATGCCTTTCTGAACATTGTATTCTTCATTGGGCTGATAATAAAGAACTGTTTTATCGCTGTCCTGATTAAAGTCTATTCAATCCCTGAACCCAACAGTGAAATTCGGTACAATTTGGTGTCAGAAGTGGGATTGAATAGCGAAGATAAATGAAATGGCTGACTTCGATATTGAATCGGTGTCTGGACTGCGTGTTATAGAATTGCGAGAACAGTTATCGAATCGGGGCTTGCCTACAACTGGTCTGAAAGAAGAGTTAGTAAAACGACTTATGACGCTATGGAGAGTGAACAAAGTATTAGAGAAGTGAGTGATGAGAGCTCGCCTGAAATAAGTGAACGAATTAAGGCGGTTGGCGAAAAAGAGCCAGCAAAAGAAGAAAGAAAAAGTGAATCCGAAATAAATTTGAACCAACTGCTGGCGGCTATGATGGATATGAACTCTAACTTAAAAGAAATGAAAGGTAACATCGTAGGCGTGATTAACACCAAGATAGATGTTATTGCAGACAAAGTGGACAAAAATGAAGAAAGACTTGGCGAAATTGAAAAGAATATCGAGAAGAATGAGGAGAGATTTGGCGAAATAACACTAGAAATTGGGAAATTAAAAGAAGCAATGAAGGTTGATATATCTGCTGAAAAATCAAATTTCGCCAAAGAAAATATTCGGAAACAAGAAATCAGCCAAGATCAACCCAATATCGCCAAGCCAAATATCAAGATCTCCACATATGATGGAAAAACATCATGGCAGGTATACAAAACCCAGTTCTCAATTGTAGCCAATGGAAATGGCTGGGATCCTGTTACCAAAGCTCGCCATCTGGCTACATCTTTGCGAGCGGAGGCTGCAGATGTCTTAAGAATGGTCCCGGAGGAAGAACAATTAAATTTTGAAGCGCTTATAGCTGCCCTAGAGCTACGTTTCGGCGAAAAATGTTTAAAGGACTTTAGTCGCCTGCACTTAAAATCACGCCAACAAAGACAGAATGAGACTCTCCAAGATTTGGCGACAGATGTAGAAAGGCTATCTTATCTCGCATTTGCCGATTGCCCAGCTGACGTACGAGACACTTTGGCTCTACAATACTTTATTGATGGCGTGAAAGATCCTGAAATTCAGAAGGCTCTCAGATTGGCGGAGTTAAAAGACTTGAAATCAGCTCTAGTGTACGACCTGAAATACGAGGTTGCCCAACAAACTTTAAGAAGGGACAGACATCTGGTGAGGGGAGCAGAAATAACCAATTCAGATCCTGGTATGGCGGATACTCTGAAAGAAATGCGTGATATTCTGTTATCCCTAAATGTCAAGTACAATTGAAACGCACAAAAGACGAAGGTAACGTGCTGGAGATGCGGAACCGAAGGACATGTTCAGCGGAACTGTCAAGCTCGCCAAGATCAACGAGCTGGGAACGCACCTAGAACCAAAAGCACAGGAAAACTAGAACATGGCGGTCTCGCGGGGCGGAGGTTGCCAGTTAATAAAAAGCCCCATTTTGAGGTTTTTCAAATTTCTTCAGAAAGTGGCGGTGGAAATGGATTCTTCATTGAAGCCCATGTAAATAAATTACCCTGTCGTATGATCGTCGATACAGGGGCCAATGTCACCATCATGCGGGAAGATATTGCTCAAAAACTTAATGAGAAAATCATCTGGACGCCGCCCTGCGTTACCCTCCAGACTGTGACCGGTGACAAAATTCCAATTATTAGCAAAATGAACATCAAGATAACCTTCGGAAATAACGCATATAGTCATACTGTCTATGTGGCTAAAAGTACGGACAATTTTATCCTCGGACTGGACTTTTTAGAGAAATACAATTTTATTTTGAACTTTAAAGATAGCTCTTTGCATTCTACGACGGAAGATGTAACCCTTTTTCGGAAAGGAGTAAGTGAAATCAAACCCTGTTATCGAATAATTGCTTCATCGGATTTCACCATACCGGCTAGGCAAGAACTAATATTGAAGGGATATACAGACCAAGAGAAAAATTTTCGACTTGGAGTCCTTGAATTTCCTGATTTCGAGAATCTTCCAAAAGGGGTTTTAGTAGCTTCAACACTTGTAGACATTACAAAAGAAGCCATACCAGTAAGATGTGCCAACGTAAGTGATAAACCGAAAATTATTAAGAAAGGTAAGGTGTTAGCCACATGAACCCCAGTGACCTGTGTTGAGAGAATTTCGTTCCAAACATCAAATGTGTCATCTGAAAATGTAACGGAGGATTTGCTAAAAACCACAGAATTAACTCAGAAACAGAGAAGAGCCGCAGAGAAAATGCTTCGGGAATTTAAGGAACTGGTTTCCAAGTCATCCGAGGAGTTTGGAAGAACAAATTTAACAAAACACCAAATTGACACAGGTAATCATCCTCCTATTAAACAACATCCTCGAAGATTACCATTTGCCAAAGTGGAAGACGTAAAAGATCTTTTAAAGGATATGCAAGCAAAGGGCGTCATTGAACCTTCTACTAGTCCCTGGGCCTCTCCCATCATCTTGGTCCGAAAAAAAGACGGTTCAACGAGATTCTGCGTGGACTACCGTCGTTTAAATGAAAATCACCAAGAAAGACAGTTACCCTCTTCCCCGAATAGATGACACCCTAGACACATTATCTGGTAATGTGTGGTTCTCTACTCTTGATTTAAAAAGTGGCTATTGGCAGGTAGAGATGGATCCCGTAGATCGTGAAAAGACCGCATTTACAACAAGCGGACAAGGACTTTGGTAATTTAAAGTTATGCCCTTTGGTCTATGCAACGCACCTGCTACTTTTGAGAGCCTCATGGAGACGGTGTTGAGAGGACTCTCTCCTGAAGCTTGTCTTATTTACCTAGATGACATAATTATTGTGGGGCGAGATTTTGAAGAACATCTTAGCAATCGGAGGAAGGTGCTAGAAAAATTGAAACAAGCCAATTTGAAGTTAAATCCAGACAAATGTAATTTATTTCGCTGTGAAGTGAGCTACCTCGGACACATAATTTCGGCTGAAGGCGTGAGAACTGACCCCCGAAAAGTGGCAGCGGTTAAAGAATGGAGCCAACCTCGGAATGTGGACGAGTTGAGAAGCTTCTTAGGGCTCTGCACTTATTATAGAATGTTCGTAAAAGGGTTTTCTTTAATCGCAAGACTACTTCATAGGTTGACTGAGCACAAACGGCCATTTGTATGGACTGAGGAATGTGAGGTAGCATTTACCAACTTGAAGGAGGCTTTAACATCCGCGCCTATTTTATCTTATCCGGATCTTGATAAACAGTTTATCTTAGATTCGGATGCCAGCCATGCAAACGTAGGAGCAGTGTTATCTCAAGAAATCGACGGCCAAGAACGTGTCATCGCTTACTGGAGTAAGTGCATGTCGAAGCCCGAGCGAAATTACTGCGTCACCAGGAAAGAATTACTTGCCATCGTTAAGGCTGTTGAAAATTTTCACAGTTACGTTTACGGGCGAAAATTCCTGCTCCGAACAGACCATGCATCTCTCGCATGGCTTTTGAATTTCAAGAACCCAGAGGGACAGATTGCTAGGTGGATACAGAAACTCCAGGATTACGACTTCGACATCCGACACCGCAAAGGATCCTTGCACGGAAATGCAGACGCCTTGTCCAGGAAACCCTGTTCAGAGAATTGTCGCTTTTGCTCTACAGCTGAGATGAAATATGGGAAAACGGTGCCAGTTGTGCGCCAGATCACTGCGTCAGCTACATCACATTTAGACCCTTGGAGTGATGAAGAAGTTCGCGAAGCACAAATGAAGGATCCTGACCTAAAACCCATTATTGAACGCATGGAGTCGTCTAGTGTGAGACCCTCTTGGCAAGACATCTCTAGTTTAAGTCCTGGTATCAAACGGTATTGGGCTCTTTGGGATTCTCTTCACATTCGAAACGGCGTCCTGTATAGAAAATGGGAATCCGAAGATGGCAAAACATCAAGGTGGCAGTTTGTACTCCCTCGATCACGAATACCTGACGTACTAAAGGAATTACACAATAGTTCAACAAGTGGCCATTTCGGAGTTATGAAGACCATGCAGAGAGTTCGAGAGCGGTTTTATTGGAATAACGTAAGAACTGATGTCGAAAAATGGTGCAAGTCCGGGGATACCTGTGGAGCCCGTAAAGGATCGAACAGACGTAGTCACGGAAATCCACACCTATACAATGTAGGGGCACCATTCGAAAGAATTGCGTTTGACATCTTGGGACCTTTTTCACGATCAAAAGACAATAACCGATACATTTTATCTATCATGGATTATTTCACGAAATGGCCTGAGGCATACCCGATTCCCGATCAGGAAGTGACAACTGTTGCAGAAGTGTTAGTGGAGAATTGGATTTCAAGGTTCGGAACATCCCTTCAACTCCATTCCGATCAGGGAAGAAATTTCATTTCTGCTGTCTGCCAAGAACTTTGTAAAATCCTGGGAATCGATAAAACACGAACAACCCCTCTACATCCACAATCGGATGGCATGGTAGAAAGTTTTAATCGAACGATCCTGAATAGTCTCTCTCACCTTGTTTCAAAGAACCAACAAGACTGGGATCAGAAACTACCGCTGTTCTCTCTGGCTTACAGAAGTGCCGTCCATGAAACTACCGGCTTTACACCCTCAAATATGCTCTTTGGTCGTGAACTCCGTCTCCCCTGTGATCTCGTATTCGGATGTCCACCGGATGCGCCTTCTTCGCCTGAAGACTATGTTGAGAATCTCCAGGCACGGTTAGAAGACGTTCATCAATTTGCCCGAGGTCGCATTAACATCGCGACGGACAAGATGAAGATCCGATACGATGCAAGAGCTACAGGACATACATTTAACGAAGGTGACAAGGTTTGGCTCTGGAACCTGTACCGACGTAAAGGACTTTCACCGAAGCTTCAAACATCGTGGGAAGGGCCTTATACAGTTCTAAAAAGACTGAACGACGTCGTGGTTCGAATCCGTAAGTCTACGAATGCTAAGCCTAGAGTCGTTCATTACGATCGCTTAGCTCCTTATTATGGTAACAATACTTAGTTTAGGGATCAATTTAAACCATGGTTTCATCACCTTCAACCATTTCTTTTTGTAAATAGTCCTGTAAATAGTTGTTTTTTTATTTGTTATGTTGAGTATACTTTCATTGTCATTTGTTTATCTTATATTTAAAATAATATAATTGTTTGATTTAAATGGCTTTCTGCTCAAGTGTACTGCCCGAGACGTGCAGTCTTTGAGGAGAGGGCAATGTTACGATTTTGGTATTTAAAATGTGTTTATTATGTTAAATTATGTCAAAATTACTATTCTGCTTGAAAAATAGTGCAGGATTAATGTTTATTGCATGTAAACATGTGAATTAGATCAATTGCTATCGGACCTTGTAAATAACATGGGGCTCTATGGGTATCTCGCCAAATTGGCGAGATATCGTTTAGTTGGCGACAGTTTTGGCAACTTATTTTGTCGCCAAATTTGTTGCCAAGTGTCGCCAAATTTGGCGATATTGGCGATATTTGACGACTTCCGGTTCTCCTATTTTCTGGAATGTTCTACCACTTTCGCCGTGTCTATATAAGGCATACTGAAATGCAATATGAGTTGTTATTCAGATTTCTTGAAGCTCAGACGCGCTGGCAGCCTCTGTTACTTTACGGGTGATTCCGTCGTGATTTATGCCGAAGAGAGTACGAAAGCCTACGGCTTTGCATTTGATCTATTTCCCGCTGGATCAGTACAATGCGTTGTGTTACTGTTGTGTTGTATTACTGTGACTTCGGCTGTTCTTATGCCTTTCTGAACATTGTATTCTTCATTGGGCTGATAATAAAGAACTGTTTTATCGTTGTCCTGATTAAAGTCTATTCAATCCCTGAACCCAACAGTGAAATTCGGTACAATACATTAATCTGTTGCCAATACTGAAATATAATTGTTGAAACAATTCATTTTAAAGGTTGATTACTTGGAAAAAGAATTGTAAATCAGGTATAAGAAACAACGAATATGTATGATGATAATTAAAATACGTAATGATTTAAAAAACATGAGAGAAGAATAATTAGTATTATTCAAAGATAGACGTGATGTCATGAGACGTCATATCACTAGAGCTATTGAAAGTAACTTCAGAACTAAATTTCAAGAAATCGAATGCAAATTTCGAACAAAACTTTTCGATTTTTGATTTCCCATTATTAATAACCGTATTTTAATTTGCAAAATTTTGCGCGACTGGATCTTTTCGTTTTATTACTCACACATAAACACTTCCTTTTTATTAGCGTAGATATTTGATGTACTTTACATTAAAACTTAAGAGAAAAACTACTTTTAAATATCAATGTTATTTAAATTGCTACTACGTATGTTTTATCTGCTGCTGCTTTATTATCGTCAATTTAAATTAACTCAATTCTCAGTGTGAAAACTGTCGCATAGGAAATGTGATCAAATATTTAACTCACTTGAAATTCATAACTGACATGTTCTTTTGTAAAGGAGAAAAATATGAGCTCAAGGTCGCGTACGCTTAGTATAAGAATTTAAAATCGTGCATGATGTCTTATATGTAATGTTGATCTTAGAACTTGATTTTAAAATATGGTTAATATTTACTATAACGCTATAGAAAGAATGTTAAGGCCACTCAAAAATCTTGAATAACATTTGATCAATATCTTTGAAATATATTCGAATTTAGAATCAGTGCAAGAAATAACAGTTTCATCTCGATCTACAAAAAGAATAACAAGTCAGTGGTGCAACAGCCCATGAGGGTCAAGGCCTACTGTGCCCATATCATCCGAGGTTTCCACTTATAAATTGAACTTGTGCTTGTTATTTGTGTTTGTCTTAAATATATAATTGTTGCTATGGCTTTTGTTGGTGATAATATGTTTCCTCCTACACTTAGAGGCGTGTCGGGCGATGTGAACTCAGTCCAAGATAGGACTGGGACACGACAATGGCACCCAACGGGTTTGTCCTCAGGACATATCTCCCTTAACGCCGAGATGGGAGTCGGATCCAATTTTCGGCTCTTGCCTGATAATTTCTTTTCTGGAGTTGAAAACATAGAAGAATTTTTGGAATATAATGACAGTATTGTTAAGTTTTACGAGGTACCTAACAATTTCGCATGTGCTTATCTTAAAGGGCGTCTCCGAGGACGAGCCTTGGACTGGTATGACGTCTTCGGATCTTCGATAGTGAAAGGGAATGCTACGGATTTCGCTCAATTGAAAGAGGCTTTGACAGCAAATTTCCCAGTGGTTAGGAATAAGACTGAATTGGAAGTCAGGTTCTATTCGTCGTATCAGGGTCACGGTCAGGCTCCTTCGGATTTCATTTATGACCTCCTCAAAATACATAAAAGATTGGGACTAAATATGTCGGAAGATAGTTTAATCGAGCATATTGTTGCCCATTTGGAACCACAATTGATGGAATTTATAGAGATTAGAAATCCAACTACTCAATTGCAGTTACTTATGATGATCTCAAAGTACGAGGACAGATATTTGAGGAGAGACAATCCGGGTTCGAGCAATAATAATAGTGAAGCACGAGCTTATGATGTGAGTAGGAGGTCTAACGAAGGTCGTACTAATAGAAATTGGAGAGATACTGGGGTAGTCGAACGTCAAAATGATAGGAGACAGGGATATAGAACTTCCTATGAGACGAGACCCCAGAGGAACCATGATAATCAAGGGTGAGAGAACAGGAACCGTATTGATAGGAATGATCGCGGATTCGAAAATCGTGGTGGACGAGATCAATTTAGAAATAGAGGGGTCCGAGTGATAATTTTGAAGGGGGGTCGAATAATCATTGGAATAGGGGTAGTCATAAAAATTTAAACTTTTTAAGCGTTCAAAATCAAGATCGATCGCATGTTGATAAGAAACCTCCTATAAGGGTTTCTGCTTTAAGGATGTCCCCTGTAAAACTCCCGTATGTGCCAATTTTAGTGAACGACATCTTCACTAAGGCATTATAATATACTGGGGCCGAGAAGTCGTTCATCTCTGAAGAAACGTATCAGACATATTTTTCGTATAAGCCAAAAAAAAAATCAAATTCAAAAGTTATAACGGCTGTTGCAACAATGTAGGGACGATAGAATTAGAAATACGAATTAGGGAATTCACAAAATTATAATTTAAAAAAACTAAAGAACACGCTTTTATACTGAATCGAACTAAAAAGTAAAAAAATAATTCTTAATATAAGAATAAAATGATGAACGAGAAAATTAATGTCATTGGGGTAAAAGCGTGGGGTGTTCTATAAATATATCAATTGTTATAGTTTCTAACTTCTTTCAATTCCGAAACTGCACCCCACGCTTTTACCCCAATGACATTAATTTTCTCGTTCATCATTTTTATTTTTTTACTTTTTAGTTCGATTCAGTATAAAAGCGTGTTCTTTAGTTTTTTTAAATTATAATTTATTTTTCATTTTTTAGTTCGATCTACAATAAAAGCGTATTTTTTAGTTTTTTAAACTGTCATTTTTTCATTGTTGAATTTATCCTTGAGTTTGATATTTGGAGCCAGAATTACGTGGCTGCTGGAATAAGTCTTACTCTTCAATGGATTTTATATAAAGGGTCTGAAGTGTATTTATTTTCTCTGTTTACGGGGCCTCGGGTGAATCCCGTATCGTTATATTAGATTCCATCTCAAAAGAACAGGTCAAACAAATAAAATGTGTGGTAAGATGAAAAAAAGTTCGAATTAAAAAAAAAATTAATGTACCACATGTTTTTATAACGGACTAAAAAGTATAAAATTCCTCCTTTTCGTTTTTTTTTCTCTTATTTTTTCACATTTTCATGCATTGTCATCCACTTCTGAGATATGGTTCAAATTTCAAGTCTTTAGCTCATCAGAAAGTCACACAGTTTAAAATCAATTACAAAAATCCCCCCGGAAAGACATTAAAGAAAAGCGAGTTAATAAAAACATGGTAATATTAAGTGTCAATCGTATTCTCACTTTTTAAACGTATTGCTATAATGTTGATTCGTATCATCACGTCTAAACGTATTGCTTTATAAAAATAAAAAATATTTAGCAGTAAGAACATAAATTATTTTTTTCACATGCCGAGCCTGTTTTCATTTTCAGAAAAATGTTTATATTACAGTAAGAAATTCATAGCTCACACCCACTCTCCACTTTCTCACATACAGAATACTTTTTTTGTTTGTTTTATTTTTATATACCACAAGTGTATTAATTAAAAACACTCGCTGTAGGGCTACACTTTTTTCTTTTAGTCGTCGCTAAATCTGAAATTAGTCGCCAAATCTGGAAATGTTATATAGAATTAGACGCCATATCTGAAATTGGTATATCGAATTAGTCGCCAAATCTGAAAATTGTATGTGCAATAAGTTGCCAAAACTGGAAGCGATATATTTAATTGTCGTCAAATCTGATTATCGTGATTCCTAACGATCCTGATGAGGACAAAGGAACAAAAATATGAAATTATTATATTGTCATCGGTCCTTGACAAATGTGCAAAATTTGGAATTAATCTGACCTTTTCAAGTGGGTGAAAATCAAATTCCAAGATTCCGTTACATGCAAGTGAAACTTATAAAAGCGTGTTAAAAATGGGATTTTCACATATTAGCAGATCTCGAATATCCATGAGTTTTAGGTATCGATTTTATACGAAACTCGAAGATTACCATGAATTTCGAGGAAAGGTCTTTAGCGATTCCGGATTCTCAAATCGAAGAATTAAAAATTATCGAGGAGAATATAGAAATTGATCTTTCGAATACGAAATTAGAACAAAGTCAAAAAAGAGATTTAAAATCGTTATTTAATAGTTTTAAAGGCCTGTTCTCCGACAAACCGGGACTTACTCATGTATTATATCACGAAATCGATACGGGTGATAGCCCTCCAGTTGTCTCCAGACCGTATAGGTATGACAGGGTTAAGCAAGGTATCATTGAGCCCCATATAAAAAAATGTTACGAGAAGGCACCATCGTACAAATTCAATCGGCTTACGCATCTCCTGTAGTATTGTGTCGTAAGAAGAACGGATTACCCTAGGACAATCCTGAGGCGTATAGATTTGCGGTGGATTATCGCAAACTTAATGCGGTAACTAAGTACCCGAGATATCCTTTGCCACTCATCGAGGATTTAATTACTAATATTCCTCACACGAAAATAATGAGTACTTTGGATCTGCGCTCTGGTTATTTTCAATTGGCAGTACACCCCAGGGATATAGCCAAAACTGCTTTTGTGACAAAAAACGGCACTTATGCGTTTAAGCGCATGCCATTCGGCCTATCGGGGGCAGCGCCAAATTTTCAGAAGGCCATAGATATTATATTGCAACCACTGTTAGGGAAGTGTGTCCAAGTGTATATGGATGACGTCATCATCGCGTCTCCATCATTTGCATATCACTTGGAACATTCAAGGGAAATATTTAGGTTATTGCAAGGAGCGGGGTTGACGTTGAACAAAGAAAAGTGTAAGATTGGATGTGAGAAACTAAAATACTTAGGCCTCGTGATTAGTAAAGATGGGATAGCCACGGATGAATCTAAAGTTAAGGCAATACTCGAAATGAAAGCACCAAAGAATACGAGAGAAGTATCAAAATTTCTCGGAATAGCCCAATAGTATCAAAAATTTGTTACGGGGTACGCAGATCTCTGCGAGCCACTGTATGATTTAAAAAAGAAGGGTAGGAAATTTAATTGGTCGGAAGAGGCGCAAGCTGCTTTCGAATCGATCAAACGTGCAATTACGGAAGCACCTGTATTAAAATTACCGGATTTCAATGTACAATTTGAGTTTTTTACGGACGCGAGTTCTATTGGGATTGGAGCGGTGCTTACGCACAAGGTCAGAGACCCATAGCATATGCATCCCGCACACTTAATAAGGTGGAGCGCAATTACACAGTAACCGAGCGCGAATGTTTAGCGGTGTGATTTGGGCTTTAAACAAGTTTCGCACCTACTTTGGATCGTTACCAGTAAAAGTAATTATAGATCATGCAGCATTAACAAAACTCACTTATGGTAAAAATTTATCAAGCCGTATGATCAGATGGTCACTCAAGCTAGCCAAATTTAATGTTGAATGGGAACATAGGCCAGGTGCTCAAAATGTTATGGCAGATTTGTTGTCGCGGAACCCGGTGGAAAGTTTTGAAGATAGCAATATAACTTGTGCAGTAATTAGAGATTTGGTACTTTCGTCAAGGGAGCAATTGATAGCTGAACAAAAGCAGGACCCCGAGCTGGGTCATATTTAGCGTTACTTACAAAACCCCGATGACAGTTCAGTAAATGCGGGGGTCTGTGAGAACTGGTCCAAGGATTTCAAAATCATCAATGGATTGTTATTTTATGCGAAGTACGCATCCTCTCTCGGAGAAATGAGAGTATATATTCCAAAATCGATGCGAGGTGCGATAATGCACGAATTTTTCATGATAAGCCTATGGCTGAACACCTCGGAATACGGAAAACATATTTACGCGTGAAGGATGCTTGTTATTTTCCATACATGCGTAGGACGATATATGATTATGTTTTGACATGTGAGACGTGCCAAAAATTTAACTATAAGAACACGTTACCAGCCGGTCATTTAATACCGATTGTAACTAATTATCCGAACGAAATAGTTTCATTAGATTTATTAGGCCCCTACCCAGCATCGAAACCCCAAAGATATCGATATATTTGTGTAATAACGGATCATTTTACGAAGTGTTTGGAAATAATACCCCTCAGAAAGGCGTCCGGAAATATAATCGCCAATGCCCTGTTCGAAAATTTTATTTCGCGATATGGAGCTCCAGTTAAATTTTTTTCCATATCATCCGAAATGACGTCATCACGCTATCAAAAGTATGCGCAGTTATTTTTGAGTTTATTCATTTCAACATTAATGGTGAAATGGATAGCAAAATGGACGATATCAAACAATGTGTTGTCAATTTAATGCTACAGAAACAATTGAAAGAAAAATGTCATTATTTTCCAAAAACTTAAGAAATGTTTTGTTTTTCAAAAAATTTGAAAAATCTGTATTAAATTTCTTTAAGTTCTGGTGAATATTTTTGTTTCATTGACTTTAATAAAATATAAGCATATATGCATATCTATGTAAATAAAAAAAAACTGTAATATACTTAATTTTGTTGAATACATTTATGCTTTTTTTTCCAATATCCTTTGACATGAAAATATATTCCAGCCCCCTCAGTTTCGTGTTAAGCGATTTCCCCTGTATTTATAATTCTAAACTCCTTAACTTCTACCTGATTGTATTCTCGATTTGTTAGTTTTAACCCTTGAATTCTTAACTTTAAATGTCTGTTTAACCCTTTATCTACCGCATTATGATTTGTGACGGATCTATACGCGTCTATAACTAACCCCTTGGGGATTTTTCTGGGGAAATAATATTATCAACCAACTTTCACCGAATGAAGAAAGCGTGATTATGCAAATTAAGTATATTACATAAATTCTGTATTCGCGAGTTTTACGAGTTAGTTGGTGAGTGAAAGATCGTGAAATGATTAAATGCAAATCGGAGTTTATCAATTGAAAAAGTCTAAGAGTATCACTCCACGGTGATTATATCCGGATAAGAATCGTATTCAAGGCCTTGACTGGAAGACTCAACTTCATAAAAGTACAGGCATCGTGATCTTTGTTTAAGTAGAAGTTTAGCTTATTAGTGCGCGCCGTAGTTTATACTGAGCTCGTATAAGTTATAGTGGAATCAGTTGAGGGTCCGTATTATTATCCCCAGGCTAACGAGTCTCACCTTCGCGCTCTGCTATCTGATCATTTATCTTAATTAGATTATTATTGTGCTTGCCTGATATTTTGGTGACAATAAAATAATTAGAGTGAATCATGTCTACTCATTATTCAGTTCCTCCCACACATCTAGCCGGGTCCGAGGATAGACAAGGGGTATCAGAGGGAAGCAGGAACCGACAAGCATTACAGATTTACTGCAGTTTTTTCATTTAATATTTTTTGAGTCACTTCATTTAAAATTAAAGGATATACATAAGCAAAATAGTCAACTTTAGGAAATTTAATCCGTTAGAGCTAATTAATTAAATAAAGATATTCAATTGTAAAATGAATTACATCCACTGTTCACTTAAAATAAATAGTCAAATCGTTTTCTAAGGTCCTCATTCATTAACATACAAAAAAAAGTGAGACACATTAACTACTTTTTCGGAACAAAAATGACAATTTTCGCAATCCGATCCAAATGTCAGATGAAAACGCAACTTCTGCTATAAAACTATTCGCAAAAACAAAAACAAAAAATACTATAACAAAAGAAACATACCTACAAAATTTCAAGTCTGTACTTCTAACAATTAAAAAATGTGAATATTTATCCCTAACGCCCCTTAAGCTTCCACTACGCCCCTTAGGTGTCAATTTTCACAAGACGCATTTTGGAGTGGATCTATACACCATGAAAGGAACGTAGCTACCAAATTTTCAGTTTGTAGATCTAATAGTTCTGTGGCATGGATTCTATATAAGACACAAACTGACTTTGGACGTGACCTTTGGACTTCAAAATGATCACACTGGAAGGGATCATTATGGTCTAGGGTTTGGGTGTGTGCGGAAGGTACTGAGAACTAATCTCCTTCATTCATGAGCCTGGGAGCTTCGAACAACCTTCGCGCAGCAATCGTGGCTCCATCTATCCACCTCAAATGCAACCAAAGCCTCAGGCACATGACGCAATCAACAAAGTCGTCTCGCGCATGACGCAACTTTCAAGCCGTCTCTCAAATGACACAACTTTCAAGCCGTCTCGCACGAATGACGCAGCCAGCAAAACCATCACAACTAGTGACGCAAAAGCTCACACGCCCGCCATAACAACGATATCGTTCGTTCTTCTTACCAACTAACTGGTAGCGGCGTGTGTGGCGGTGGATTCAATATAAGCCACTAACTGTCTCTGGACTGAAAGGATCATTTTGGCCTTGGGGTAGGATGTGTGCTTTCGGAACGGAAGGAACCGAGAACGAAACCTCCTTCAGTTCAAAAAATGGAATATTTATCTCTAACGTCCCTTAAGGTATCCGACTATGTCCGAATCGGTGATTTTGAAAAAGCGTAGAAACGAATATTTTTTTTAATATTTAGGGTCACTTAGATTAGAATAAACGCATAAAATAGTTTTATGGATATTATTAAAACAAAAAATTACTTAAATGCGATATTTTGGCAAAAAATCAGCAAAGAATTACCTATTTTCAAAACATTCTCATTTTATGAAAATTGCGTTTATTATGTTGATATTTTGCCTATATATATCTAAGACTTCTCCAGAGAGTTTGAATTAAGAACTTTGAAAAATTTACATTATTTTCAGAATTACAACCAATTGAAATAATGATTGGTATTTTTTTGCTAAAATTTTTTCGCTCTGATGTATTAAAATATGGATAAATCCACTTATAACATATATATTTCAAAAATTTTAGTTCAGACTCCGTATAGAGAAGTCAGAGTTATATATGGGCAAAATATTATTATTATAGAAGCATCTTTCGTAAATCAGAATGTTTTAAAAATGGGAAATTCTTCCTATTTTTTTTTTTTTTTTTTTTTTGCCAAAATATTGCATTTAAATAATTTTTTGTTGCATAATATTCTTCAAACAATTTTATACGTGTATTCTAATCAAAGTGACTCTAAATATTAAAATAATATTTGTTTGTAAGCCTTTACAAAATGAGGGTTCCAAACGTAGTCGGATACCTTAAACCAGAGGTTTCCAAACTTTTTTGTCTCATAGACCCCTTGCGATGTTTTTCGTTTTTAGGTAGACCCCCTACTTACCTATTAATGAGTTTTTGAAAGTTTATCAACTTAAGTATCTTTTTGACAGCTGATATACCTATACTTACTTTAAAATGTTTAAATTTCTAACTGTCGTGAAGTATAGTGTTTAAAATCTAAGACCATGCTAATTAATTAAATAAAAATTTAATTAATACTTAAAATAACTGTTATATAAAGTAACTGAGCAACAAACAAATGCTTTTAATGGGAGAGATGAATCTGGTGCTTCATCCATTCTGGTGTTTCTAAAATTGCTTATATCCGTTTCTTAAATTTACTTTAAGATCTTAATGCCTATTCTGATCAGTTCCTCTTGTAATATGATATTTGTTTTTTCTGTCAATGTGACTATATTAATTAATTGCCTATTGTGACATTACCATATATATAGTCAAAACATTCTCAAACCTAGTTTCAAAGTCTGAATAAAGGACATCCTGGCAGATTGTGACAAATTGAGAAACTAGAAAATTTAGAGACGTCCAATATTATGCTCTCCTTAGCTTAATTATGGCAAGAAACGCCTAAATGATGGTCCTTATACCTGTGCAAATTAACTTCCTTAAATTTAGTAAATAAATCTGTTAAAAACAGGTAAATCTGGTTTTCACTTGATTAAATTTACTTTTAAAATGAAAGTCATGTTCTGGTTTAGTGAGAGTCACTATCGTATACCCTCATTTACACATCATGGACCCCCAAATTATTTTTTGGATGATCGAACCCCCTGCTTGTTGTCATAGACCGCTGGGAGTCTATATAGACCACTTTGGGAACTACTGCCTTAAACTTTTATAACGCCTCTTAGTTGTGAATATAGCTTTATTAAATCAGAAACCTTCGCGGGTATGCGTTGAACCATTCTAGGTTTCACAAGAATCAGATGAATGGTTTAGAAAGACATAAAAGACATACAGACACTCAAATATTCCTTTTTGTTTATATAGACTAAGTAAATGCCTTAACATTTCGCTCATTTCACAATGCAGTTATTACGTATAATAATTGCAAATTGCACCTGCCACATTTGTGTTAAATACTTTTATAATAATACTAGCTTTTACCCGCGGCTCCTCTCGCGTTGATGTCTTTAAATAACTGCCAAAGTCGTAATCCTTATCATTAAAAAGTAAGTAATATAATATGGTATTTTTTTATTGCTTGACTGGAACCAATAAAATTTAAAAATTCTAAAATTGATCTTAGTTTAAAAAAATTGAAAATGTAATTTATTATAATATTAACAACAAAAATTCAATAACTTAAGCTATTAATATTTTTAAAAATCGAAAGTATCTACGTTTAATATATAATTTCTCTTTAAAAGAGCTCAAAATAGAACTGTATACCATATTATATGTCCTTCCGTCAGTTGCAAATATGTGAAAATTTGGGCATTGGACACACCGATCAGGCTACATATAGTTGGCCATGGTAAAAACATTGCTTTTCCAAATGCACCCCTGCTACCTGAAATGTTAGCTTTGTTAATAGCAACATTAAAACTGGGGATATTGAAATCGTTTGAATTGAAACGGTAGGTCAGTGGGGATACTTGGAATTCGAGGTATGATAACACTATCCCTTTTCATGACATGTGTTAAAATATTGGCACCAAGTATATTTGTGATCTAAAGCCTCGTTCCTTTACATAGTCAAGGAGCATCGAGATTTTGCATATAAGTATAAATGGTACATTTAGTTTTAATTGAAGTTTATCTGAGGGTACACACACATCCGAAAGTTCAAGAGAATTTAAGAACTCTGTGGAATATGAAGTACTTTGTCCTTTATCCATGATTGTATTCATTGATAAATATTTCTTAATTTCCCCCCTCCCCCACACGTCGTTTAATTTTCAATGTTGATTTTATGGACAATGTCATTGTTAGGCGCCAATATTGATCTTTCGCGCAACCACTGATCCCAATTTCAATTTTGTTGCAAGCCCGGGTAAATTTGAGCAATAAGATTTACATCATTTTCTTCTACATTACAAAATTCTCTGGAACTAAAATATAACCTCCAGCATTTGCGTCCTAACATCCATAACCGATTTTCAATTGCGTCTATGCATAAAGTTTTGAATCTACGTCATTATGAAGATGCTATCTCATATTCGTTTTATGACTGAATTTTTCAAATTTTGCCCATAAGCTTGATGATTTAATAGAGACTGATTTCATCTGCCGGTGTACCACCTCTGGATTACAGGGAGAGTTTTTCAGAATTCACCAGCCGATATATAATAAAGCGACCCCCACTAAAAGATTACATTGTGGAAGCATCCTGCCTTGAGAGCTATTTTTTCTTAAATTTCAGATGAGTGAATCTTCAAATGCAAGATTAAGCGATAATTTTAAAACGGATTGTGCAGTACGACCATTGGTCAGTAAAGTCGCAGCTATACCAGAAGAAGCCATAGCAACTGCTATCTTCTGGGTTTTTCTGATGGTCATTAATAATAAGTTTCGCAAAAACATTTTTCCGGTTCCTCCAGGGGCGTCGAGAAAAAAAGAGTGCACCACTGCCGGATACTATTTTGCGTAACACTTGTTGGAAAACGTGACTTTGTTCTGGACTTAATTGAGGGATAAATTTTGTTACTTGATGTTGCAATGCTATAAAATCGTAGTTTAATTCTCAAGCAATTTCATTATCATAGCTATTTACGTCGACACGTCTAGGACTAATCATGTAGCTTCTTCCCAACCATTCTGAAAATCTTTATTGCGTTTCGTTGAAAGGCATATTTGCTTGTACTTGCTGCAATCATCGCAAAATATCTTCCACCATGTAGTCTTTGTACTTATTCAAAAGGTTTGAGGATTAGAAATACCGAAGATGTGAAATAAGTATTGCGTAAAGCTCCCTAATTTTATTCGGCGAGTGACATTGTATGGCTTCCTCCATAGTAATATCTAGTATATATCTTCAAAGTAATACCTCCATGTAAAATATCTAGGTTCAGTATAAGTGAAAAATTTTGTGCAAAATATGAATATTGTATAATTAGTTAAACAAAATTCAAAATAATAAATATTCGATAAATCAAAACTTTTTATGAAACTGTCAATTAATATTACCATAGAATTTTCAATATCACGCGCGAAATTCGCTAAAACTTTATTTCGTTTCCCTCTTTAAAAAGTGGGAGAAAATTTGCATTAAAATAACTGGGATTGTCGGAATAGAGAACTTCTTAGCCAACTTGGCGATATTTCTCAAAGTTTGAGTTTGACATTAAACAAACGTAACGTAATAAACGTTAGACGCTTAATAAAAAACCATTTAAAAAATTGCTTTTTGTAAAGATGCTAAATTACACTGTGTTTCAGTTATTTGTTACAAATGTGAGAAAATTTTTATTAAAATTTCCATTATTGACCAAATGCATAATTTTGCGCCAACTTGGCGGAGAGTAAGCAACGTTCTACGGTTTTACCAGTATAGTTCCCGTTCCCGAAGGAATATGGAGATAAACTATACCTTATATTACTCGCTGATAATTTAGCTTTCCATTGGTGAAAGAATTTTTAAAATCGTACCAGCCATTTCCGAGATTAGCTGGAACAAACAGACAGACAAAAAATTTTTAAAATTTATTTTTTGATATACGTACCGTATATACCTTTAAATGCATTTAGTAAAAAGCTGCTAATTTGAAATAACAAACAGACACTTCAATTTTATTTATTTGTATAGATTCATTACAAATACTCTTATCAACATTTAGAAATATCAAGTAAGTGTATAAAAAAACACAGAAATATTCAATATCACTCTGAATCAAATTCCTGATTTATTTTACCACCGAAATCCGTTTTTCCAAAACCTCTTTCTTCTTTTTCCCTAAGATAGTTACAAAATTTAAATATTTCCGAGGAAATTGGATAATATTTTCGAAAATGAAGTAGGCAAAGTCAAACGTTTCTTGCAAATAGATGTCTCATGATTAGTAAGAATTTTTCTGAGGTACAAGAAATATTTCATATGTGAAAATATTTCATTTTTCTCTGTTGTTTCTTGACACATAAAATAGATAATTGTAAAAGAGTTTTAAATTTTTTACTTATCATTTCATGGAGTAACACAGTTCGTTGCTTAATACTATTTCTACAAGCTTTTGTGACCAAACAATTATAACTAAAATGAATCATGTGATTTTTTTTGTTGAAAAAAATTTATTATAGAAAGTGTTAAATAGTATGAGCATTATTAATAAATGTCTTATAGACAAGGAAATTAAATTAGACAAGAACTATTTTGATTAGACAAGGAAATACTAATCAAAATAAATCATTTTAATCCGTAAATACAATAACATATTTCATAAATAAGATGAAGATAAAAATAAGACACAATTTTGATTAATAGAATTGAAAGAATTATTCTGATAATTGTACATCATTATGTTGCCATTTAAACTCAAAATGAGCATTTAATTTTTGGCAGGAAAAACGATTCTGACATTATTTGGAATCTATAGGGAAAATTTTTGCATTTTCTTCCGTATAAAATCATTTGGAGAAGCTTATAAAATTTTTAAAAGTTTTATTATTTCAAAAGATTTTGTTTTCATTAATTATGAGTATAATGTCAGTTTTTATTGTATTGACATTACAGATATCAGAAGAATAAATTCCAATTACTTAATCTTTGACTAATTTAAATATAATGCACATCTAAAATTTATATGGTACAGAGCCAAAACAAAATTTAGATTTACATTTAAACTTCAGTTATTAATATCTAAACTCGTATGGCCTGACAAAAATAAAACTTTACTTATCTTTAAAAAAAACCAGTTATTTGCCTCAAATAACATGTTTTTTAGTCATTTTTAAGGGCTAAATTTCATGAATCTTAGAGAAGCTTGGTGGTTCATTAAATTTTACGAATAGCTGTTTTGGTAGAATATTACTCTCAGTTCGGCTGGTGCATGAAATATTCAAGTAAGTCACAATTCGAAAGAAGAAAACTTTTTACGAGTTACTCGAAAAGCAAGGCCCAGTGACGGATTTAAACTTAGGCCCACGAGGTCCGGGCCTAAGGTGGCTAATATTTAAGGGCGACAAAATTATCGAGGCGGCAAAAATTTGAACTAGATTTTGTTTTTTATCAAATATAATACTGAATTGCAATGCTTCTTTTCTTGCTTTAGACAATCTCAAGATATCAATATTAAAACGGTAGAACTATTTTTTTAAAATAATGAATCTGTAAGCAATAAAATTTAATATATCTAACAAAAATTATACCTTTGTCCGTTTACTCAATCTTTATTGTTTTTTTAACTCGCATAAGAATTTTATAGTTTTACGTAATGTTGGGAGTAAGTCATGCTTAAATTCAATACCTAAATTTACTTCAAATCTATTATTACTATTATTATTATTATACACTCACATCCAATAGTTAAGCACGGAGAGGAAAATGCTAATTTCTGGAAGCCAATCAGAATTGAAAAGGATGCAATTCGCTGCAGAGGTAGATTGAAGTATTCAAATATGTTAGGTAAAAGCCAATCGTGCTTTCATGTCAAGAAATATTCAAAAGGTGCAGTCTAATAAGAAGCCAGTTTATGAAGGGTTACACAAGTTGATTGTAAGTGCTGATAGAAGGTGTTTAAAACTTACGCACAATTTGATTTCAAGACATACGTGTTTCTATGACTTCCAGAAAACGAATGGAAGATTGTGAGCGCTGGCGTGCTGTGGGGCGCATTGAAGCAGGACAGTCGATCACAGATGTTGCTCTTTTCTTCGCGATCATCATTCTGTAATTTCACGTTTATGGAAACAATTCCAAACCACACAGACAGTTGTCCGAAGGCCCGTAGGCGGTCCCCCAAGGGTTACAACCCCCGCAGAAGATCGATATATTGCTTTTGTAGCCAAGCGGAATCGCAGAGCGACCTCCACACGTGTGACATCTATGGTTACAGCGTCCATTGGTTAGGCCATATCTGCAGCTACTGTACGCCGAAGAAACAAATGAATGGACTGTATGCCCGGATACCTCGAGTTTGTGTTCCTCTGTCCGTCCAATCAAGATTGGCACGATTAAAGTGGTGCCGGGAATATGGTAATTGGACTGTGTCTGACTGGGGCAATGCCATGTTTACTGATGAGTCAAGATTTGCTCTGGAGCCAGATGACAAGCGTATAAGGATATGGCGTAAACAAGTAACATGCAATCAGCCCCAAAACATCACCGAACATCACGCATTCCGAGGCGGAAGCATTATGGTGTGGGCAGGGATTTCATTAGGATACCGCACCGACCTGCACATCTTTAAACGGGGTTCTGTGACAGCTGTCCGGTATCGAGATGAAGTCCTAGAACCCATTGTAAGATTGTACGCTGCAGCAGTTGACCCTACTTTTGTGTTAATGGACGATAACGCACGTCCCCCCATAGAGCTGACATCGTCGATGACTACCTGGGGAGTGAAGGGATTGCGCGTATGGCGTGGCTAGCATATTCACCCGACCTTAATCCCATTGAAAATCTTTGGGATGCTCTCGGCCGTGCTGTATCTTCACGTTCCCCCCCTCCAGTTACTCTTATTGAGCTAGAAACTGATCTGTAAGAAGAATGGCGATTGCTTAATTCTGCGGTGGTTGACCAGCTAATTGAAAGCATGGTCAGAAGGTGTAAACTTTGCATACAGATGAGGGGAGATCACATACCCTATTAATGTTCTTTTTTTCATTTTATGCTGTTTATTTTCACTTTATACATAATTCTGTTTAAGTCTCCAGTATGACATTGTCTGATAACTTATAAAAATTTAAAGTTGTTTTCATTTTTGTATATAATTATTGATTTTTTTATGCATAAATATATATGCTACTTTACTGCCAAATTGTGTGGCAATCAAAGCAGTATTTGTTGATTTTTTTTGCATTTTTCATCTTCGTGCTTAACTTTTGGAAGTGAGTGTATATAAGGGCGCCAATTTAACTTGGGCCTAGGGTACCATCGAACCTAAATCTGTCTCTGACAATGGATCTTTGACGAGAGGGGAGTGCAGAAGTGTATTTTTCAATTTCACATAATTCTTTTTGTTTTTTAAAAAGTTATTCACCGCAATTTTAAACCTTTTTATTCTTTCAGCTATTCCCCGCGAATTTAATAACATTTTTTGAAACTAAAGATCTCACCTTGTTTAATACGAAAATGACAAGTTTTCTATGGTACGTGCGCGTTCGTATGCTACGAGTGTAATTCGTTAAAGCCGTTTCACATCCTGATGTTTAATATCCGTAGAAAACGAGTAATATAATAAACGCTTTAAAATTGAGGTTGACCTGATCCTCTTTTTTCCTGCCTACCTTTGAGCTTGTGTAAAAGAAGGAATTTTGAAAAGATAAAAAAAATATATTTTGCTTTAATTATTTTATAAGAGTAGTTAAAACTTTTATTTTCTTGCTCTATCTTTAAATTTGTACTAATTTCATATGCGTAGCTATGAAAATAATGTGGATTGTCTCACATAGTCTATTTTTCCCTAAGTAAAAAACGAAGATAACATGATATCTATTTAATATATATACACATATGGAGAAGAAAACATATTTTTGAAGATAATAGATAATATTTAAATTCAATTTAAAACGAGAAAGGAGCATATTCACCTTGGATACGGATTGTTGAGGATATCATGTTATTAAGAGGAATGATAATTACTGCTGCCATCTGCTGACAAATTAAGGAGACAAATTAATAACATGTTAAATACTGAAAACAAATAATACTAATAATAAAAATAAAAACAGTGTTACTTTTACTACTAAAAAAATGTGTTATTTCATTACTTTTAAATACTGGTCTTTTGGAATACAATTAATAAATGACAATAGTGTTCCAAAAGTAATTAAAAGTAAAGAAAGTTATAAATTTGTTCTGTTCTAGGTTGTTTTCTTTTATTAATGTACGTTAATTTAAATGTTATTTCTATGAGAAAGCGGATGAATTTACTATGGTTATTTGCTCTTCTTAAGTACAGTGATAGAAAAAAATAATAATAAATATGTAACAATTGATCATATCATATTTTTTCTTTAAAAAAGAGTTTAACAATCTCTTTTTTTAAAATATATATATATATATACAATGATATAGTTTATAGAACATTAATTAAAATTATAAAGCAGTAAGTTTTTGTTCTAAAATTCATTCACTTAGTCAAATTGTAAAGTCTGAATTTCAAAAGAAAAAAATTTCAATTATTTAAGGGATGCTAGTTATTTAAAAAAAAGCTTACAAATTTAAAATCTTCGCAGTCCCGTAAAAAAAAAAAAAAAAAATACAATTTTATGTATGAAATTTTGCTGGTTAATATACGAGTGGTTCAAGTTTAATTATTTTAAGACAAATGCCTTAATTATATCGACAGTATCAATGTTTTTCTGTTATTCGTGACGCAAATTTCCATTTTTCTTATTAAAGACATTTTTAGAATATATTAATAAATATGAAATGCAATTTTTTGGACAAAATAAAATGAAAATCATGAAATTTTTTAGTGAAGGTTTAAAATTCATGAATCTAATTTAAGTAATAATATTATTAAATCACACACACACACTCACACACACACATATACACACACATATATATATAATCAGCTTCAAGTTATTTCTATTTTTCTAAATAACATTGGTAATTAACCCCATTTCGAGATTGGAAAAGTTGATTTCATAATTTCTTTTAAAAGTGTGTTTAAAGTTCAAAATTCAAAACCTAATAGTAAATGTTGTAAATTATTAAAATTCGTGATAATAAAGTTCAGATTATACAATTTGAATTCCTTGTGAGTTATAAGTATAAAATCAAATAAAAAATTTGTAAAATCAAATAAATTTTTTGATGTGAATTACTCAAAACGAGTTACATAAGCTAAGTACTTTGAATTACTGGAACCAGTCATAAAGAAATTTACTTTTCCAGAAATAACTTATAATTAGGGATTGCAATATCGGACCAAAAGTTCAATACCGGTATTCGGTATATTTTAGATCTTAATACCGGGATACCGGTTTTAATACCGGTAGTAGAAATTTGAGAAAAACAAAGAAAACACAGGTGTTTCTTTGTTTTATTTGCAACTTTTATTAGAGAGTGAAAATATCACAACAAATAATTTGTAAATTATAAATTATAACAGTATATAAAGAATCACAAAAAAGTAAAGGAACACTTTATTTATTTAAATCACAAAAAAGTGTAAATATCCCCATTCAGTCTGTGGTACTATTAACAAACTTTTAAAACGTGATCTTAAAAAACATAATGCATCAATTGTATAGTCATTAAGCCTGGAACGTAATTTTGTGAAAAAATTACCAGCTGTCAAAAACGCTTTTTCGGCGTTTACGCTAGATGATGGTACTGTTAGCAATGCGCGATGTACATTTTCCAAGTACTTACCTCTAAATCCCTCATCTTAAAATAAATCGATTTCTCGTCGAATGATTTTGGATATAGCTGATTTCTGTATTGTATTTTGGTTTGCTGAAATTTTTTTTAGCTATCGCTAATTCTAATTTTTGTTCAAGAGACAGTTCCCTTTCACTATCAAGATTAGTGTCATCATCATCTTCGATAATTGTACCGAATTCTTCTGATTCGGAATAGGTTCGTGGGTAAAAAATGTTTAAGAAAATTTACTATAAACTTGATCTATTTTGAATTGGTTAGTCTCTTTTCTTCTTTTTCTTTTTTAAAATCGTTATAACTATGTAAATACCATAAGACATTTTCTATTTCGGTATGCCTTTTTTCTGTACGATTTTTTAATGTAATATATAATTCCTCAGATAGGGATATTTGCTGTTCTTTCAGTGACTGAGACATTAAATTAATTATTGTATTAGCTGTTAATAAATTAAAATCACCCAGACATAATGCCTCAATAGCCACTTTTATTGGAAGTACAGCTGATACAGTTCTGGGTATTAAGTCGAATTCACTATCGCAAAAATTAATTTGCAGGTTTAAGTCGATCATCGCTTTTTGAATTGGATTAATCAGTTTCAAAAATCGTTCCACCCTTAGGAATAAATTGTTCCAAAGTGTTTTAGAATCTAATATGTTCTGTTTTATTTTCCGTTAAATATATATTTTTGTAATAAGGCATTTTTTATTGTGGAACGTTTATATATCTTAACAATTTATCGAACATAAGAAATTATAGGAAGAAATTCTTGATGAGTTAATATTTTATTTTCACTTTTAAAATCTCTTTTTGATCTTTATTTCTATCATATAACTACTTTGTATATTTGTGTGATTTATAATAATTAAAAAATATTCGTGTTTATATTCGTAATTCAACTATACACATGTTCATAAATTAAGAATAATTCAGAATCATACGAAAATAGAATTCTAGAGTAAAAGTTTCACCTGTAGAATTATCACACACATCTTCAAGAATAATGTACAAATTACAGGAAGCCACCAAACGTCGCTGACAGTACTTCAAAATGTCACGTAAGTGAGAGGTAATGAGTGTACGATAGAGGTATATAAAGAAGGTGGCAAAGAAGTAAAATTATTCAGAAACGTTCTGTAAGCCCCTCAGTGCTATAACCGAAAAGTTATAATAAAGAGGATATATGTGGATTATTTTTTACGGGGTACAATTATTGTCCGCATGGTATGGGGGGGGGTACTCAGATGAAATTATCCAAGGAACTTGGAATCGTCCAAAGTTTCATCTCTAGGCTTTGGCAACGATACCAAGATGACGAAAAGGGCAGTAGACGTTACAGTTCAGGTCACCCCTCGAGTTACAATGCCGAATAATGACTGGTATTTAGCAGTAACTGCCATACTTAGCAGATGAAGCACAGCATCCGACCTGTCTCATTAGCTATCTGAAGCCATTTCATTCTGACAATTTCAAGACAAACCGTGCACAAACGCTTAGGGCATACTGGTCTATATGTTCGCATGCCTGTCAGATGTATTCCACTCATGGCAACTCACTGTTTCCAACGGTTAACTTGGAGTAGAAAACATGCAATGTGTGTGTGGACATCTTCACAGTGGGGTTTGTGTGATGTTTTCCGACAAGTCCAAATTTAGCATGCAGAAAGAAAGTTTCACGTCGAACTTTCACACAGCTAACGTCAGGTACTCAATATCACCAAGATGACATCATTGAACGGCACCGTTACGTAGGTACAGGATTCCTCGTTTGGGGGCAGGGGATTATACTGAGCTCCAGAACAAACCTGCATGGTCAAATAGGAACCATGACAGGCTAAATTCATCGGGACATCATTCTGAAACAACATGCACGTTACTTAGGGGTGCCAAGAGCGCAAAATTTGTTTTTATGAATGACAATGTCCGACTTCACCGAGCAAACATCGCAAAAGAACGCCTTCAATCAGAGGATATCACCCGTATGGAATGGCCAGCCACCTGACTTTTTTTGCTCATGGGAGCAAAATTCGTAATTTTTATGAATGGTATTATACATGCACCATTTTTTTCTTCTTTATCTTTTGTTTAAAAAGTGGACTTTATAAAAAAAAAGTCCATTTTATTTCTTAACCTTCATTTGCCGGATCTGGCGTTATCCTTAATTTATGAACATGAGTGTATATCCAATATATTTTATTCAAGAAATTATTTTTTTCATTTTTTGAACTTCTTAAAATTATTTTACAATATCCCAGATCAAAGTGAGTACATTTTTAAAGTAAAAGAAAAAAATATTGTCAAAGAGAAATTAAAGAATCAATCTTTAAACTTGATTTTTGACGAACTCGACAAACGACACATACTCCTTCTCACTTTCCACGTTACTGTCACATACCTGTAAAAAAATTGATTTATTATGTATTATAATACAATTGTATTTATACTGTAACTGAAGATCTGAACTGAACTGATTCATGTATATGTTTTATTATTGTTCTGCATATATTATGAAGATGGCACTGAACCTGTTCCTGTAACTTTTTATTGTAATATTTATGCAGAAATATATAAATAGTTCTTTATACAAGATAAGATTCTCAGCGAATCATTAAAAAACGTGACAATTACACCCTCTGAAACTTTTTTATGATGATTAACTGTGTGAGACACAATGCATTTATATGTTATGCATTCACACGTTTGAATGACTGACTATTTTGGTGATTACAACGTCCTGTATGACTTCAATTCCATAGTAAATTTCCATATCCAAAAACATGCGGAACATTCGCACTCACCCAATATGTAGTTTTTAGGGCTCGAAAGGTGCTATTATCCCTTAAAATATTCAACAGGACTTTTTCTTTAAAGTTGTAACTCGACCTTAAGAGATTGGAATGCATAAAAATATTTGTACGATGCTTTTATTTTAGCTAAGTAAAAAGTAACTAAAAATGGTATTTCTATTCAAAAATCTAAAAAAGTTCATTACATTTATTAAAAGAGTTTATTAATTCCATGTTATAATGTATAAAATGTCTCAGAAGATAGTATATTATTCTAAGACGTGTAATTTTCAGCTTTAATTTTATTATACCTGTTCGCGATATCAATGTTTTTTACGGTTTACTTATATAAAAAACAATTTTACTTATAGTAGCTTTATATAACTTTACTTTTTTAAAAATTAAATTTTAAATACGTATATCGTTAAAATGCATAGTTACAAGTGATATATTCCTCTTAAAATAAATTAATTTAGAAAATATTATTGTGTACAGCTGTTATAAGCTAATTTAATACTAAACTTTTCAATAACGTTTTTTTTTTTTTTAATATTTAATGATATTTGATAAACGGTAGTAGCGCATAGAAGGACGTATAAATTATTCTCTATTTAGAATCTTTTCAATCTTAGAATATATATCTTTATATATTTCCAAGAGAGGGCAGCACCAGCTGTCAATTACTTGTGGTAAAGCTCCATCCAGCATTAAATGGCCACATGCACATTTCGAGTTATGCTAAATGCTTTTAAACCATTACATTTTCCTATTATTAAATTGCTTCAATTACGATACATTTGTTGTTGGAATTTTATTAGAGAAACGATTTTTATACAAATCCCAAAAACCATTCTAAATTTTCAAAAATAGAAAATAAAAAAAATTCGATGCAATAAAAAAAGATATATTTTTTCATTCCTTATGTTAACCCTCTGCGAGATTGTATCGTCAAATAAATAAAATGTAAAATATTAGACAAAATCGCTGGTGGCATATATCGAATACCACAATAAGATCTAACATGTACTGTCACTACTACATTTCGAGTGAGTGAGTGAATATTAACGTCGCCCTATTTTAGTACCACACGAGGGCTTTTGGCGACGGTCCGCGTAATTTTGAACCATGGTCAAGTGAAGCGGACGACACCCCTCTCCTAAATACCACACCACACCAACGGGAGGGCGTTTGAGCTCTCGACAGATTTAACGTGCATCGCTCCCATACACGAAGGGTCTTTTAGTAATACTGGGATCGAACTCATGACACGCTAGCCATGATCCGATGCCTAGACCACTTGGCTACCACGGCCACTAGTACATTTGAAACCTCTCCTTTATTAAAGTTGTAAAGATTACACAAATATTAATTTTTTTAATCGCGCGTTTTCTATTATTTACGGAAACTAAGCATACAATTCTATTTAGATACATAATTCTCAAATTAGAATTTATATTTATATTTAAATTATTATTTTTTGAAAGAGTGGAAAAATACTCTGCAAGAAACATTACAATCTGTGTTTTCTTCATTTTCAAGTATTAAAATTTTTGTTCTCTATTAGATAGGTTGTGGCCCAAATGCAAGTGAATCCACAAAGGAGGTCCACGTGTTTGAACTCAATGTAAATAATCTTATATATTAGGGAGGGAAGGCGGAATTAACTTCCTATGCACATTATTTTCATAAATCAACTACAAAACTTGTGAGAGACTTTAAACGAGTATATAAAATGGATGTGTATTAATATGTATGAAAGATGCGTGGTATATAATCATTTGCATCAATGAATCAAGATTAACAAAGAAATAATTTGGATACAATAAGCTTTTCTAGTATATTCTGATACATTTTGATATTATAAATATGTATATTTCTATATTACATACCGTATATATATATAAATCCCGGCGTATAACGCACATCTACACTTTCAACCAGCAATTTTTAGATTTTAGGTATATTTACCGCATAACACTCACCCTTTTTTTTTTAAGAAGAAACCTGAAATGTATGTGTTTAATGATCTTACGTTTTGAAGTCATTTATTCGAGATTTCATTACAAGCTTTAGGGAAAAGAATAGTATACTTCTAGAACTACAGTTTAGTTCATAAATAATGTCATTTCTTTTAAATAAGCATTATTTCTATATATATAGAAGTCTAATTCTTTTTCTATGCTCATCTTTTTTAATTTTTAATGCTCTCATTTTTATACCAAGCATATAATACACACCCTTAAATTTTGATCGTATTTTTTGTGTTAAAAATGCTCGTTTTACGCCGGATTTTATGGTGAGCATTTTTTATGCTTTAAATAAGTATGTTTATTTTTTAGTTTCCATTATAGTAAATACATGTTGAAATAATAACCTTTGATCTCTTTTTCGACATTTTATATTTTTATTTTCGGTCAGATCTAAATTTATTTGTGAGTTTTTGTTTGAAATTAAAAACAAAAATGTTCTAAACAAAGCAGATATAAGATTGATCTCGTTTGGATAAAGTACTTAAACCGAAGTAGTAGGTTTCATCAAAATTTAAGAAACAAAAGAGATAAAGTGATTCTTAATTCAATATAAAATTTTGAATTTACTCCATTGTACAGCAATCATTATTTAAATAATTTACATGATATAAGAAGTGTTTTCATTTTAACATTCAGAACGCTTATTATGCTGTTTTAATTTTGTTTTCATTACTATTTGAAATGGATTTACTTTATTGTTGAATTAAGTCTCGCTTATCTCGTATTTAAATTACACTATTCATGAGTTTTTAAATTTATTTTTCTTTCTCAATCGTGAATAATGCAATATGTATCATTAAAAACTGCCTTTTTAACAATTTTTAGCTGTTAATTAAAATATATTTCAAATCTGACAAATGCTGTTTTAATTACTACAAAAAACTGTGCAAATAAATGTTTAAGTATGCTTAGACTTCAACTTTTTTGAAATAATAATAAATTAATAATAA